>CM060918.1:23162500-23762500 GCA_030737875.1 Allium sativum | reverse complement strand
CGACTGATCTCACACATTCTAGGGTATTACTACCCTATCTCTAATGAGCGTTTACCTTATAGGTTAAAGCTTTGGTAAACCAAAGCTCCAGTACCAATTATAATGACACGCCTTTTTGACTGTGCCGAATCGACAAATATGTCAAATTCGAACTATTCAAAATGGCAGATTGTTATTAGCTTCTAAGGTAAATAGAATAAACCATTGAATCACAAAACACTGACACAGACACAAAGCAAAATGATATCTCGCAGTGGAAAAATGAATAATAAAATTGTAGTTCTTGAAGCTACTAATTAAAAAAATTACAATAAAGTTTACATAAACAATACAGATGAAGTCTAATACAACAATCAGTAATACATAAACAAATGATAATTGTATGAAATAGAAATAACAGGAGTCGCTGAAAAGTAGGAAGAACTGAATAGGTAGATACAAGTGAGAAAAACCCAATATAAGATCCAAGCTCCTAGCGGGAATCTTGAAAGCTGTAATACTTTCTGACCAGAGCAATAATGCAAAACAAAATGCACGGATCCGGACTAACATTCTCATGGCAGTAAATCAACTCAAATGAAGTGTTCAATGAAATGCATCAGTATCTTAAAGGATGTATGGGATCACCATCCTTTAAGGATACGTTAAACTATATACTATATAGTAATATAAACTATATACAATAGTGTCTGTCAGTAAAGTAAAGTATCAAAATAGCATAGGCGGGATTACCATTATTACCCTTACACTATCTATATATTCCCGTAGTTTATACATTACTATAAGCCCCTCCAAGCCGGCTAGACACTCAGGGAGCATTCCATAGGTATGGTACAAACCAAACTAGTAGCGGGACCCTATATGGCATGTGACATGGCACAACAAGGAATGGCAAGGTGGATACACCGTTTGTAGGATAGACTGGTGGTAACGCATAACATCTACTACCACCTACCTCGAGACATACTCCTATAATCAAAATCGAAGGGCGGCCACCAAATCACATCGCAAAAGTAATATATAGAAATGTATCGAAGTAGTATGCTCGAAGGAGGAATGACCTCACTTGGTCTCGGCATAATTCCTGTTTTAGTCACATTAAGCTAACTCATGAGAGTCAGGGTCACGTAAGTACCATGTATTAGAATCGTTTGCCAAACCATCCTACTTCATTCTGGATTCACCACTACGTACACAGTTGTTAAAGTGGTTTTCGTATTGGTAGGGAGTATGACAATACATGATCATGGTCTCTTTAACAGCCAATATTTACATTTTTCACACCATAGTCATTTATAATCACTTTAAAATCTTTATACAAAATCAAAAATTCATATTTGAAATCAAAATTAAATATCTAACTTCAATTATATTTAATTCTGAAAACTACTGTATTATATCACTATAATCAAATCGAGTTAGATGGTCATTTCATAAAATATAGTATAAATCAATACTAAAATATTTTAACATCGATTTTATTTTAGTTTGAAATATTTTCCTCAAAATTGGTATCAAAACAATTCATTTAATCAAATTTCATCATTCTAAGAATTCGTTTTTTTCTTTTGATTCATAGAACCCCATATTTCATTTCAAATTCAATTTCCACCCTTTAAATCAAATCTTATAAATTTCAATTCAATCAACTCAAATAATGTCTCATAAATTTCTAATTTTACACCTCAAAATCATTACTTATAAATTCTAATGATATCATTAAAATCATTCATATAAATTTGGTTCATATAACCAAATCCATACATAAAGAATTTGTATATTCAGAATTCACATTCAGTCCCTTTATAATTGAATTCATTTTTATATCCATTATATATCCAAATTAATTTTTCTCTAAAGTAGTAATTCAAATACAAAAATCAATTAACATAATTCAAGTTCGTCACTTATAAAGTCCATATCAATTCCAATTCATATCGTAATATGAGTTCATATGTTTAATCAAATATCGTTATTCAAATTTAACCTTTAAACCTTAAATTTAAATCACGAAACCTTAATCTATCCATATTGAGTTTATTATTAAAGTTTATAAAATATATTAAAATTATATTTTTAAAGAAGTAGATTTAAATATATATATATTATTATGTAAGTTTTTTTTATAAATTATTAAAATGTAAATTTTAAAAGTAATTAATATAATATATTAAGGTTTAGAATACTTATATTATTGTCTTTATTAAATTATATAGTTTTAAAGTAAATAAAATTATAAGTAAAATCTTAAATATATATATTTAAATCCATATTTACTCATACTTCATTTTTTAAAACATATAATTTAAATTTACAAAATTTAAGTTTTAAAATCTAAATTTAAAAATATATATAAAAAATTCATAAGATATTGTTTTAAAATAAAATTCCCAAATTACTTTACTTCGAAAACATGACCTGCGATGTTCGCATATAATTTTCTACCCTATGGTCAAGTGATACAACTATTTATCATTTTAATCCGCAATTTAAAACTTTATAGGCGTATATTATTCTACCCGCAATCCCTAATTTTGTAAAAAATCACTAAGGTCTATTATTTCAACCCATAATGATTTTTCCCTAATCTAATGCTCGTTCGATTATGTGTCATTTCAACCCATAGTGATTTTTCTTAAAACTAAGGAAATCAACAACAAAAATAAATCTTCATATAGCATAAATATCATCGCATCAAAAATCATATATCATTCATGCACCTCCGTGTCATATATAAGTCGTGTCATATATGAAAAGTGTATACATCAAACAAAATGATTTCTATTAATAGTCCTACACATTTCACAACTATTCATTTGTGTTGAATTTAACATCCATGAAAAATGTAAGTCAAGTGTGAAATAAACTCACCTTTCGTGGCATTGAATGAAGATGACAACTGAATGGACTTGGAATATTTTATTTTAATAAGAGGAGGAAGAGGGAATTTCTCAGCGGATCAATGCAGCTATTGCGTTTTTGGAACGGTTTCAAAACTCTTATATATATTATTATAATAATTTATATATATAATAAACCACACACATGTAAAACCCAAACTTAACCCCAAGCAGCACTCCACAATTCAACACACACGCATAACAAAAGGAACACAACATAATTTAAAAGAATTTTTTTATATATAAATAAATCACACACACATAGCCAACAAACTCACTTAACAAAATACTCATGCCTCACAGTAAAATCCATACACACAAACAAACTCAGCAAACTCAATACAACACACACATGGCCCGAACACATCAAGTCTTTGGCAAGGATTATATATATAATATAACCACATAGAGAGAGAGAGAGAGCAACCAAAACACACGTACGCACTCCTAACCCAAAAGCACACACATAGCAGGAAGGAGGACACATTTCTGGTGATGTGCAGACTAGAGATGGTCGTTGGATAGTACATGAGTATGGAGAATGGAAACAGGTCGGGTTCGGGTTTTTGAATAGGCTTGGGTTTGAGTCATTAATGGGTTCGAGTTTGGGGAGGCTCGCTGATGCGTGTGATGGGTCACTAGAGGCTGGAGGCGCACCCACAGCTGGAAGGGCGGAGGCGCAACCACAGCTGGAAGGGCGGAGGCGATGGGCTGAGGTGAACGGGCTGCTAGTCATCAGGGTTAGCACGGGCTGAGAGCCGGGTCGAAGGAAGGAGATCGGTTAGCAATTGGATAAGCGGTCGGTGTGAATGGGTTGGTGGGTTGTGGTCTCGGGAGAGGGCGGTGAGTCAAAGTCTGGTTGGAGCTTGGTGAGGCGCGATTTGCAGGCGTGGCGCTGGAGATGGGCTTTAGTGAGGGCGACGACGAGTTGAGGCACGATTTGCAAATGTGACACTGGAGACGGGCTTCAGTGAGGGTGGCGATGAGTTGATGGGAGGGAAAGTCACGATGGGCTGCTGTGTTTTAACGATGTAAACAGGGGGAAAGGAGTTTTTACTTTTATATATATTCACGAAGGAAAAAAGGAAGTGGAAAGATTTAGAAATATAAGATCTCGATTTGGAAAAGGAAACGGTCTTTGGAACGGGTTTATAGGAAAAATAATTTTGAAATTTAAAAGGGAAAAAAGTGAGAGGAGTGGAAGAAGTTGGTTATAGTAGCAGGCTTTCAAAAAAAATGAGTGAATAGTAATATATGCAAATGCCTTTGTGCATCAATGAACATGGAAACATTCCATGTAAAGTGGATCGTTCATTAGCTTTTATAATGAACAGTTTTGGAAAGGACAGGTTTAAAAGTGAACAAATATAAAACGAGATTTGGTTTTGACATGAAAACGATGAATGGATAAAATTAGATTAGCAAATTGGAACAAGAACGGGTTTTGGAAATTCTAAAAGAACGAATTCGACAAATAAAAATTGAACGATGTTTGTTAGAATGATAGTCAATACAAACAGTGAATCTAGCTAATGCAAGGGAAATATTTTTGAAATTAAATCAAAGGTATAATTTTTATAATTTTTGAAAAACAAATTATATAAAGTACAAGCTTAATATTTAAATTAAAATTTTAAGAATGAATTCAAATTCGAATAATAACATTGATTTAATTAGTTAAAAAATTAAGATTTGAAATTGCAAACATTGATTTATGTTATCAAACTTTACATCTATTTCAAAATCAAATTCTTTCGTTTTATAAAATATAAAATATTGGGTTTTAAATCATAACCTAAATCATTGTTTATAAAAGCCAAAACAAATGTGAGTTTTCGTATATAAAATAAAAATCAAATTTTAAACTAAACCATTGAATAAAATTCACTTAAAATTTCAGGTTGTTACATCTAGCTCCATCGATCAAATCAATCTTAAAATCAGCCTCCCTATGTAGTGGCGGCCCATTGACCTCTTCAATGACATCCAAAAACTCACTAGTGATTGGCACCGATGAAAATCCTTCCTATGGAATCACAAACAAATATAAAAAGTTGGCCAATGGGAAACAATGTATCACCATCGTTCGCCTTTCCAAATTCCCGATAGTCACCTCAAGTTTCTCGCAATCCACGATAGCCGCATACCTCTTGAGCCAGTTCATACCAAATATAATCCAAAACCCAGCGAAGTTCAAAACGAAGCAATCATAAACAAAAGAGAAACTGAAACACCCCACCTCCGTTAATGTCACTCACAAAGGGAATGCATTAACTTCAGTGAAGCGTTATAGGTAAAAGATACAGATAAATTACAAGACAGACAAATAAAGTAGTGGAAAACAAAGTCATTTTATAAGCAACGTAGTTCAGTTAAGCTTTTACAACAATTGACTCAATCATACTTAAAAGTACTACATAAAACTTTTGTCTTGATTCAAAAACTTCCGAGTATATAAGAAGCACAAAACATAGCAAAGTAGCATAAGTCCCCAAATTAAAGTGCAAACACAGCCATAGAAAAAGATAAGAGGATCCAAGCAATACATCAAAGATTCAAGCTTGGAAAGAGAAACGATCCAAACTAACCTGAGCTATTTCCTCCCTGACTACCTGAGGGGAGAAATGGAAGAAAAGAAGACGAAAGAAAACATGTCAGACATAAAGCCTGGTAAGTCCAGTGACTTTCAGTATGTAAACAGGTAAAAGCAACATGACATGAATAAACTGAATATAAGACAATACCGTGATAACAGGGAAAAACAAGATAACATAAGATTAGCATAAGATATGATAAGGCAAGATAAACTGAATGCGCTTCCACTCTATCTCTGCTTCGCTACTACCTTGTTATTCTGATTTCTATATCTCTGCACTACCTAACTAGTGTCCCAACTAGTAATCTGTATAAAATGATCCCAATCCCCGTAATTGTGGTAGCCTACAGGTGTACATCTATTATGAGGATCCCACCTCAATCTTCCTAATTGCCATGGATATGTTAGATGTACCCTTACTACCCTATCGATCGGCTCCCTAACTCGCATGTATTTATTACTTATGTCGTTCGACCTCGCTTGTATGTATTCATTACTTGTATCATTCGGCCCCGCTTGTATGTATTCATTACTTGTGTCATTCGGCCCCGCTTGTATGTAGATACCTGTGTTGGCTCCATCATGGGGTGTATCAATTCCCATGATGGCAACCAAACACGATTCAAGATGCACAGTGTATACTACTGATGCCCAGTGCCTGCTTTTCCACTCCGTAGCACGTGCACGCCCATACTCTGTCGGAACTACACTGCTGCACCACTCGCCGCTATTTTGACCGCTTATAGTCAGCCCAGTAATCGTGCCCCACCCTGCCTAGCTCAGGGTACCATGATACATCTATGTGGGTTACTGCTGAAATGGGTCCCCGTTACTAGGGTTTCCTAATCAACATGTTATAATGGTTAAGTGTTCTCAATTTAACTTAACCCCACCTATTTTCTTAATTAACATGTTGTACTGGTTAAGTATCGCCTATTCATGTGTTACTTAACCTTCTCACTAATTCATGCATGTTTATTTAAAGGTTAAGCTTATGGGTCTATATATACTAATATTACCACTTACGCAAGATTTACTTAACCCTTTCCCCTTATCAAGTCCATATGTATTATTGGTTAAGCTTGCCTTAACCCTATCCACTTTGTTCATGTAATATTGGTTAAGTTGTCTTCTTGTCCATGTTAACTTAACCCACCCACCTAACGTGTCATATTGGTTGAGTGTTTCTTATTAACCTAGCCCTTCCCATTCATCATGTTGTATTGGCTAAGTGCTTCCTATTAACTTAACCCTGTTCATTCATCATGTTATATTGGTTAAGTGTTTCCCCTTAACTTAACCCCACTCGTTTATCATCTTATGTTGGTTAACTTAACCCTACTCATTCATCATGTTGAATTTGGTTAAGTGTTTCATATTAACTTAATTCTATTCATTAGCATTAATTCATTCATTAATGCCTTAACCTCTCATATTAGAACTATTATTTGTGGTTGCTGGATGTGCCGGGCGGTTCCGGGTAGACTTCTACCGCAAACTCATTCTAAACTCGGGTTTTGGGCTTTATGCGCTAACCTCTCACATTAGATCTATGTTGTTGCGGTCGCTGGATGTGTCGGGCGGTTCCGGGCAGTCTTACACCACAACTCAATCTAACCTTGAGTTAGGCACGTTCATTTTTTTAAGCCAGTTTATATATTTACCATTCATGTCCAAGTATAGATTTTATATGCTAATTATCCCAAATTTTACAAAACTAGTCATGTTCCAATTCTCAATTTATGCCCAACCAAGCTAATTGCAAGTTATGCCCCACAAATTCAATTACAAGTTATTGCTCAAAATAGGTTACACCTAATCTTCCCAAATTTACAATAATAGTCATGCCCCAAAAATCACAATATACCTTATGCTTGGCGTCCCAACCAACAGTTATGCCCAATCTAGATTTAATATTCCAATTTACAGTTTACACCCAATCTAGATTTAATATTTCAATTCACCCCAAGTTCGCATCAATAACAATTATGCCCCAAATCACAAGTTACAAATTATGTTCCACCATTACCAAATAGATTATTTCCCAATATCAATTACAAGTTATGCCCAACAATTTCACCAAAATAGGTTATACCCAAATATTCTCCGTATTCCAATCGTTCGTATTTCGCGATTTTAGCCTAGGTTTGAAGGTAACCCAAGTTCATAAAAGAAAAAGGAAATAGGGGAAGAGAGAGAGAGAGAAGGAACATAAAGAATAGGCATAAAAATAGGCATGTAACATCAGACCTAATGCAAGAAATTTAGATCCAACTACGATAGATTCTTGAATAAGCTGATACAATCATTATCGCAGACATAAGAATAACATCATGAACCAAAAAGGATTATATATTCAATGTTCAACAAAGATAGGCATGATTGAATCGATATAATAACTTCTTAGGCATGTAAAATCATAGATTCATAGAAAGATAGGAGAAAATCTGAAAAGATTGTCTCATCATCAAGCATAGACTTAGATTCATTTTATTACATGCTAAGGTTACTATTAGGTGTTTAAATCTGAAAATAACATGAACTTACATTACTAGGATTAAGAAAAGATAATTGAATCGTTGTTGTTGCAGAGACTCTAATTTGATGTTGATTAATCTTCAAAGTTGACTTGAGGCTCTCTAATTTGATTTCTAGTTTGGAGAAGATGGCATGGCTAGGTAGATTGAAGATGAACAACATGACGACATCATAGCTTTGGAGCAATAGAATTAGGGTTGGGTTATGAGTGTATATATAGATGTCTAGGATTATTAAGAGCCTTTAGATCAACCTAGTATCCATCGAAGCCATCCAGTCCAATAAAATTCGTCATCAGGTCAATCAGGTAATGACACATCAGCCCTAGGTTGTAAAAATACGTCACTGGATCTTGATCAAAAAGGGGTCGGCACCCCTATAGGGGGGTTGACACCTATGTCGACACCCCTAGAGAGGGTTGACACCTATGTCGACTCCCCGTGGGGGGGTCGACACCTCTGAGCGGGAAACTTCCCGCTCTGACCGAATTTCGAATTTCAAACTGTTTTGACTTTTAATTATTATTTTAATTTCTGTTTGAACTTGAAATCTTCTGAACTCCATAACTTCTTCATACGCAGTCCGATTTACGCAAACTCGGACTCTATCTCAAGCAGAATTCCGAGACGAACGCAATGGCGTGACCCGTTTCACTTAATTCTTCTTCTAAAGATTAAGTGTTCTTAAATTTTTTAATTTTAATATTTAAAATTATGGGGTGTTACATTCTCCCCTCCTTAAAGGATTTCGTCCCCTCAAAATCCCCAAGTCAAGAAGAATGTATATCCTACCATCCAACATCCATCTACTCAACCATTCAATCACAGGCATCCATTGTCCTTAAAAAGATTTCTAATGCTTTCATGATCATATGCATAGTGTGTGTATATGTCCTTATCTAATGCAAAATCAGGCAGTCTACTGGTTCAGTTGACCTCCTTAATGCGAATTATGTCAGTGCTATGAGTCCATCATGTATGCAGTTATTCCTAATCGTATTTTGTAACTTCTACATGAGTGCATAATCATTCATACATATGCAACATCCACATGATAACACATCGAATTTCAATCCATATATAAATACATATATGCATATGCAATATGAAAGTGACTGAGTCGATCTAGCACCTAGTGTGTGTGTATATGCATCCACGAGCAACCACTTGCAACCATCAATCATAACATGTTTCAAATACAAGTTTACATTCTTTGGTTTCTACCTAAGGATTAAGAATAGGACTGAGGAGATATACTTAAAAGATAGATACAAGCATGCATAAACTTATGGAAAAAGAGATCAAGGATGTAACCTCAAAAAGGAAAAGGGTAGGATGCGCGTATCTTGTCTTCATCCTCCCAAGTCGCGTCTTTTTCTGCGCCACCCCATTGTACTTTAACTAGCTTGACTTCATGATTTCGAAGCTTCTTGACCTCCATTACCAAAACTCACTAGTAAAGATAGGATCTCGATCACTTACTATGCTAGAGGGTATCCTATGTGGTCGGATTATCTTTCCAAGAGAAACAGATGTTAACCATGATACCAAGTGTTTATACTAAGATGATTAGAGGTCTCTCCTCTACTTAGCTTATCCATCATGTCACAAATCTGAGGGTCTTCATGTTATGCCACTCCTATCCGATCCAAAAGCGTAGGCCGCTCATCTAGCGATGGTAACAAACCAGGTACAAGCTTGACTGAGGGTCTAAAGCTAAAGGTTGCTATGTACTTCAAACTTTACCCCTCTTAAGGTCAGTCTCTTTCTACTTAGGGCGCCTGCCACAACATTACCCTTGTTAGGGGTATAAGAAATCTTAAAGTCGTATGAGGCAAGAAATTCCATCTATCGTTGTTGCCTCAATTTTAAATCTTTTTGTAAGAACAAATATTTTAAGGACTTATGATCCGTATATAGTTCAAACTTTCTTTCTTAAAAGATAATGATGCCATGACTTAAGAGCGAACACTATAACAACTAGTTCCAAGTTGTGGGTAGGATAGTCTTTCTCATGCACTTTCAGTATTCTTTTTCCATAACTAACTATCATCTCTTCTAGCATTACAACAACGCCTAACCCTATCCCGTAGGCATCCGTATAAACTGTAAACGTCTTGTTCCCTTCGGGCAATGTCCAGAGTGGGGTTGTCATCAGGGTTCTCTTCAGTCGTTGGAAAACAACATCATAAATCAAATCCAAAGTAAAAAGTTAGATTCTTCTTCGTCAATCTAGTAAGTGGGGCTGCTACCTTCACAAAGCCCTTAGTTAACTTCCTATACCGGCCCACTAATCCAATAAAACTTCTTACTCCCGTTGCATTCCTTGGGACCTTCTAATCTTGCACTGCAACTACTTTTGCAGGATCTACTGTTATCCCTTCCTTGGATATCACATGTCTTAGAAACCTTACTTCTTCTCTCCAAGAATGATATTTGGAGAACCTAGCCTTAAGCTGATGCGCTTGGAGGGTATCCGAGATTTCCCTTAGATACAAAGCATGTTCTTCCCTACTCTTAGAGAAAACCAAAATATTATCTATGCACAAGCACTACAACAAAACAGTCCTTTTACAACGGGCAGAAACCATTGTAATATGCATTTCACAACGGGTATATGCCCGTCTTAATATGACCCGTCGTAATAGCTCCTGACTATTTGACAACGGGCAATGACTGTTGTAAAAGACCGTTGTAACAACTTTCTCTGTCACGTGCAATGACTATATGACAATGGTTATCAACCCGTTGTAATAGCTAATAAATTACAAGCGGCCTTTGCCCGTTGTAATACAGTATATTACAACGGTTTTTGCCCGTTGTAATAGCAAATTTAAATATAACTACTGCGATATACATCCATAATAATAATGAATATTTTAACATGCAATAAATACTGTAATGCAACAATCAAAATCACATAATAACACATACTAAAAGACTGAAGCAAGAATCATATAATTCCAACACATTCCAAAAAGTTCGATAAGTTTATACTCCAAAAGACTATATAAGTTTACATTCCAAAAGGTTAGATAAGTTACGTCGACATAGTTCTAACATAAATTACATAACTAGTTTCATAAGTACCAAAACTAGACCAAGGAAATGTAATCTTTGTGCCACGCGATGGCAGATCCAACGGCCTGTTGATCTTCAGTCTGCATATATTTATTAGCACGGTGTGACTGCAAAAAAAAAAAAAAAAAAGTTACCAAATGTAGAAAGAATATATTATTATACACCATTCGAAACTTATTATATAACATTTAAGTCTTTGCATTGCTGTAACCTTACAGCCTTTGGTTCCATAGTCTTCCTACTTTAGTTTAGACACAGTTTAGACACCACCATATCCACAGTTTGCAGTTGTATTTAAGTAAAAATATTTGTATTTGTAACTGATATTATATACGAATTTTTATTTCTACAATTATATGACCAAAGGAAGAATTAATTACATAATAAATAGGCTTCTATTGAAAGTCCAAATATGTGCAGATGTAGACTGGAACTAAGTTCACCTTTGAAAAACCATTGTGAATCTTTTATCTAAAATGTATTTAAAAACTCAGCTGAATACATATAAAACTAATCAAATACTTATTATATTATATCATGTTAAATCAATTTATGTATGCATAGGGAACTCATGTACACCATGGCGCAAACTCAAAACTGCATTTAAAATTTATGTGTGCACATGAACCAATGTCTGGAATAATTACACATTTGAAAATTCAGATTCATACGGAAAACCCATTTTTATAGAACTTTGCATTCTCTTTCAAATCCCTGAATGTGCGAAGCGTTTCACACATCCAATTCAATACGTTTAAAACTGTGGAGATACTGTGTTTTCTCAACTCATATTTGGGTAATATTCAAAACATGCTTCGCACTAGAGGGGTAACGGTAAGTCATCGATGTTTGGATGATATATGAAGTAATAAATATAGAAAAGTGCTAATATATGTGGTAATATAGGTTTTTAGTAATAATATATGAACTATATATTCTATTAGTGAAATATGTATATGCAACTTTGCAGGTCCAGATGAAGTATATTAAGTACATTTCCCTGTTTCATTCTATCCCAGTGTACCCATTACTAATGGCCAACTCAACATGGGAACTTGGTAGGTGTGAATTTTCTCAACTCTGACTTCAGAAATCAACTAATTATTTGTTCCATGCATGAGGAAATTGTTTTATATATCTACAATAATGGGATGATCTCTATATGTGAGCACAACAACTTAGTTGCTGTACTTGTGAGCACAGCAACTTAGTTGTTGTGCTTGTGAGCACAGCAACTTAGTTGCTGTGCTTCGGCACATCAACTTATTTGTTGAAGCAACTTAGTTGCCGTGCCTCGGCACAGCAACTTAGTTGTTGTTCAAGGCACAACAACTTAGTTACTGTTCTCGGCACAACAACTTAGTTGTTGTTCAAGGCACAGCAACTTAGTCGTTCTGCAGAGCACAACAACTTAGTTGTTGTTCGAGCGTGTGAGAGGTTAAGTGTGCATGCGTTTGACGATGCCTACAAGTTTTTGGTGATCGTAACTTGAAGCAACAAATGCTGCTTATTTCACTAGAAATAGAAATGGATTTTTCTATACATGTAAAAAATAATTGAAGATGATTGTGAACAAATAAAAACAACTGCACAAAGCTTTAACAAAAAGATAAGCATATTTTTTATTTTTTTTGTTAACACAAAATAAAGATGCTAACAAACACAAAACGTAGGAATAAAAATCACCAATATTTTTGAACGAAAACAAAACACAAGTTAATCTAGACACTCATAGTTTCTTTGACTTCATTTCACAACAGTGCATATTGTTTCATCTTGCGCTTTATACACTAACAGGCATATTACATCATTCTTATTATTTCCATATATGTTTTGACTACATCCTTATTCATCTAGCTTTTCTGCTTTATGTTCTTATGCCTGTAGTTCCTATCTAATAATGCATTTACACCTGCTTTATACACTAACAGGTTCATATTCACAGGTCCAAGCTACAGGGATATAAGGTACTAAGGACTAAAAGCAAGTGTATACAATATCAACCTGGTTTGAATCCATAGTGTCCAAATCAAGAATAACAACGATTTTAGACTTTTAGTGTAAGGAAAAAATAGTCTCAACACTTTTTAACATAGCTGCAATAACAACTATGACATGCAATATGTGCCATAGTTATAAAGTATAATCCAACAATGAAGGTGAGTGCAGGGAACGAGTGATAACAACTTTAAGGGGTAACTAGCATACAAAGTGTATACACCAAGAAATTAGCACCAGGAAAGTAAACTGGCACATATCCAAGTTCAAGTAGATAGGTTCAATTTTGCATGGCCAATACTATAGGTATATGTACACCTACTATATAGATATACATACACATATATAATTTAAGTGTGAAACAAAGCAACATGCACAATAGTATTTGCAAGTATGCAGGCAATAACCACACATACGAAAACAACCCAGCATTTTCAAGTATTCGTGTAAGTTATCAAGGCGAGGTAACAACACAGGAAAACAACCCAGTATTTCCAAGTATGCAGGCTAGTTATCAAGCTAACAACACAGGAAACTTGTAGAACAGCAATAAACCATATATCCGTAAACAACCCAATATTTAACTATTCTATTTAGTTAAATTCTGAGGCCAAATACTTGAATCAAATATTTATCGCGAGCTAATACTCACCTTAAACAACGGAAGTAGGCGCAGGAAACTCGGCGGCAACGACTGCGACATGCGGTGCTTCAGGTGCTAGGTTTCCAACCCAGTCGGAACCTTGTTCCTTCTTCATGCGTCCCGACTCTAACACGGAGGGAGGAAGAAGAACGAGATCGTTGGTTTGTCGAGGTCAACGGCTACAGGTAGCAGATCGGGGTGACATCGACAGACTGATTCAAGACAGCGACTTTGGGCTTTGGGGCTTCGGGCACTAGTGATGATCGGAAGGAACAGGGAGTCGAACTGGAGGCGCGGATGGAAGTAGTACACGATGGTTCAGCGGATTTGGGTGGCGGCTCTCGAAAGTGGCGGATGCTATTTCGGGTGGAGCGATTTGATTAGAGGCTGAAATTGGTGATGTTGTGAGGCAGCTCTTCAAGGTGGCTGCGGTTTCGAGGCGGGAGTAGGAGGGGGTGAGATAGTTGATGGATGGAGACGGACGATGGAGGGAGGACCGTCATCGGTGGTGAACGATTTTCGATTTGGGGATAAATTGATTTGGACATTAAAAGTTTGGGGAAAAATATATAAAGAGAAAATAAGGGAACGGTGAAGACTTAAAAGAAAAGACATGTCATGGTAGACACATTACAAACGGATGAAGGGGCACGTGTGATATTTTCAGCAACAAATGAACAAGTGGCCAATTCAATTAAAAATTAAATTAAAGGAGTATATACCATATGTGTACAACAAAAATGAGAGATCCAATACATTTCAAATACCATCTCATATTATTATTATTATTTTACACCAAATTCAAATAAAAATAATTTTTCAAACAAATATATATATATATATATATATATATAACAACTAGTTTAAAATATCACAAATGTTAAATTTAACAAAATATTCAAATCGAATGTAAAAGAAAAATTAAATTTATACTTACAAAATCGATTAAGAGACAAAATAAAATAGACTAGATTTTCAAATTTATACTCACATACCAAGTATAAACATAAATTTCCAACACTAAATTAAATTAACGCTTAAATTTTAAATGTCAAAATTCCTGATTCGTTACAACATACATATTAAACCATATCGTAGAAGTGGAAAAATCTTGCACGAACCCCTGGCTTTGCAAAAACCATAATAGAAACATTTTGTGTGAAATATAATTAAGAAGAAGGTATGTTTCTACCACAATGACATCAAATCAACATTTCACAGTGATGCAATTTTAAATCATACCACCATATAAGAATTTCAGCTTACACTGAAGCGACTAAGGATCACACCAATGCAAAAGAAAATCCCCAAATTTACAGTAGTGCAATTATGGATCACACCAACGTAAAATTAAATCCACAAATTACACTGAAGCAATATAAGTACACGTCAGTGGAAAAAAAAATATCCACACTCTCTCTATTGTCTGCTTTGGCGCAACTGGGATATTGGTCGAAGTTGAAGAAGTCGATGGTCGTCTGGGTGAAAATGAGGGTTTACGCTGCAAGAATTGAAGGTTTTGGGGTTTCGATTCTTCAGGAAGGGAAGCGAGGAAATCCGAACATTCAGCCTATAGCCGCCATTAAAATGAATTTGAATGAGGTTTTTGATTTTGGGTTTAGAGATGGATTCGCGATTTAGGTTTGTAATGAGAATAAAAGGGTAGGCAACAAAAATTAGAGCGGGTTAAATTTTAGAATGCCGCTCAAACATTTCTCACGAAGGTTCCTACTGAACTTAATACATGAACGAATGATATTTTATATTTTGGTAAAATTAATTAATAAGTCTGGTATTTGCGATTTATTATATAAGTAATTTTTCAATATTCATATATATGATTTATATGGCTAGATTCTTAATTAAATTTGTTGTCGTTCACGTACAAATCGTACAATACGTCTGATGCATTCATTTTATATATTATTTTTAAAATTAATTAAATTTAGATTTTTTATAATTTTTTATATTTAATAGCTTACGTTAATGAGGTCCATATGATACGCTCCTTTTTACAATGTGATTATATCGAAATGCTCTACATTATGAAGTGTTGTATAATTCCACTGATGATGACTATATGAAACGAGCAAACATATTTTTGTCTCAGTCGTCATTTTCGTTGGTTTTTTAATTCAAGTTCAAATTGAAACGAGATATACCATTAGTGATTATTTAATAAAAATTGGTATTTATCTCAGTCGTCAGTCGATATTGTCTCAATCGTCATATTTTTGTCTAAATCGAAATATTAGTCTCAAGAAAGTATTGTAATTATTAATTGTCGAAAATTGGTAACAGACATTTTTAGCACCTGTTACAATGAGCATTTTTTAGCCTATTGTAAAATTGGCATCTATTACGGTGGGCGTTATGATTATAAATTATTATATATTTGGTATTAATTACACGATTTTACTTATTAATGACTGAAAAGTAAAGTTAAGCCTGTTGGAATACTGATTATATATAATAACCAGTAGTTAGTGATTATTTAATAAAAATCATTAATTATCACAAGTTATAAATGATTAATATAATATTATTAATGATTAATTATTAATAAATAATATAATATTATTAATGATTAGTAATTATTAATGTAATATTAAAGTTAAAGGCAATAATATAAGTTATATAACATCAGTGAATGAAATCTAATATGTATACAACAATATAAAGAAAACGTCATTATTTAAAAAAAAAATTACAGCTATTTGGGTAGACATTGTAGATATTATTACTTTTACAATGGTGTTATAAATAATATAATATTGTTAATAATTATTATTTACGAATAATTATTAAATATAATATTATTAATGATTAATTATTAAATATAATATTATTGATGATTAATTATTAAATATAATATTGTTAATGATTAATTATTAAATAAAATAATATTATTAATGATTAGTAATTAGTAATATAATATTATAGTTAATAATTAATAATATATTATTAATTATTAAATAATAAAACATAAATAGTACTAATTTTATAAAATATCTATTACAGCAAGCCTGAAATGACCGTTGTAATAGCAATCTATTACAACGTGCAGGTTTTACCCATTGTAAAAAGAGCGTTGTAAAGGATATCTATTACAACTGTCCAGAAATGATCATTGTTGTAGCATTCTATTACAACGGGCGGTCTAAGCCTGTTGTAAAAGGGTGTTGCACAGGCATCTTTTACAACAGTTTAGAAAGTGACCGTTGTAATAGCATTCCATTACAACGGGCAGGTTGTGCCCGTTGTAAAATGGACGTTGTAATAGGGTATTTTGTTGTAGTGAAGCAAAGTGAACCATCCGCCTTTGTAGCGAAAACAACTGAAGCACCCATTCAGAAATACTTCGCCTTATGAACCCTTTCTCAAGAAAATCTTTTACTTGTTTACTGAGCCCTTCCTTTCCCTTGGAGTCATGTGTCGTACAGTTAATGCAACTGACTTTGCATTGTCAACTAGTTACATGCAGAAGTCTATCTCGCGTTTTAGGGGACAAACCTCTAACCTAAACAAAAACATCTGCGTACTCATGGACTACTCTAATGGATCACAAATCATCGATAGATGCATCAGTGATTCTAGGTAGCTAAGCCAAACTGATCCCTTAGGATCACACGAAATCTCGAGGGTATTGCCGAGGCAAGTCAAAAGTCTAACTACCCTCCTTTCACAATTACTAGCCAACCAATCCATGCCTAGAATCAACCCATAGCCCATGAAACTAAAAACATAAGCATTACACTTAAATTCAATACTTAATATAGCTATTATCAAATCCTTACAAACCAAAGATAAATGAGCCGAACCACCAATTGGATTTGAGACAATAATAGGATCTTCTACTATACAAGTACTAAGGTGCAGAGACTTACTATGGAAGCAGATAAAACCGAATGTGAAGCGCTAAAATAAAAAAGGGCACTAACAGGATGATAAAAAAGAAAAACTAAACTTTCTCAACAGAAATTTTACTACCTCTCTCTCCGGTACGCTGGCGGTGAAAGCATGCACTTGCCCTCCTGAAAATCCTGTCCTTTGTTCTTGCCCTTGTCCTTAATTATATGGCCCATTATGCCATAATAAAGACACATCCTCTTGTCTTAGGTTTTACTATTCTTCCTCCCTTCTTGTCCTGTGATTCTTCCACTCACACCTCTTTCTTTTACCTCCTTTGTGAACCAAGTCCATATTCATGAGTTTCTCACCCTTGGGTTGTGCTCCTTAGCCAAACTCCCTCATTCTCATCTTTACCATCTTTGTATAACATGTTGACAAGTCTCTCGAAAGCTGCCTCCATCGCATGGAAAACCCTACAAAGCTTGAAAGAAAATTAGCCGTAGGTGAAACTACTGCGGCTATATATGGAAGTTAGGCACTTCTTCTCCCTTTGACAGGTGTCATAGTCTCATCAAGCCTACGGAACCATGCCGCGATGAGGTTACCTCCCAGAAAGCCAGAAGCCCCGGAGATTCAGGAAAGAAGGAAACAAGGATTTAAACAAAGGATCAAAAGTTAGTGCATATAGCTTTGGGGAATATGCCTTTAAAACAAACTTTTCTTTTGGAAATGCTTCTTTTAAAACATTTATGAAAATAATTTTTCAAATCTTTTATCTGATCCGGTAACCTTCAGCTCTGATACCAAGTGAAACACCCCACCCCCGTTAATATCACTCACAAAGGGAATGCATTAACTTCAGTGAAACGTTATAGGCAAAAAATGCAGATAAATTACAAGATGGACAAATAAAGCAGCGGAAAACAAAGTCATTTTTATAAGCAACGTAGTTTAGTCAAGCTTTTACAACAATTGACTCAATCATACTTAAAAGTACTACATAAAACTTTTGTCTTGATTCAAAAACTTCCAATTATATAAGAAGCATAAAACATAGCAAAGTAGCATAAGTCCCCAAATTAAAGTGCAAACATAGACATAGCAAAAGATTAGAGGATCCAAGCAATACATCAAAGAATCTTCAAGCTTGGAAGGAGAAACAGTCCAAACTAAGCTGAGTTATTCCCTCCCTGACTATCTGAGAAACGGAAGAAAAGAAGACGAAAGAAAATGGGTCAGACATAAAGCCTGATAAGTCTAGTGACTTTCGGTATGTAAACAGGTAAAAGCAACATGATATGAATAAACTGAATATAAGACAATATCGTGATAACATGGATAACAAGATAACATAAGATTAGCATAAGATATGATAAGGCAAGATAAACTGAATGCGCTTCTATACTTTCTCTGCTTCGCTACTACCCTGTTATTCTGATTTCTATATCTCTGCACCACCTAACTAGTATCCCAACTAGTAATCTGTATAAAATGATAATATGATCCCAATCCCCGCAATTGTGGTAGCCTACAGGTGTACATCTATTATGAGGATCCCACCTCAATCTGCCTAATTGCCATGGATATGTTAGATTTACCCTTACTACCCTATCGATCGGCTCCCTAACTCGCATGTATTTATTACTTGTTTCGTTCGACCTCACTTGTATGTATTCATTACTTGTGTCATTCGGCCCCGCTTGTATGTATTCATTACTTGTGTCATTCGACCCCGCTTGTATGTATTCACTACTTGTGTCATTTGGCCTCGCTTGTATGTATTCATTACTTGTGTCATTCGGCCCCGCTTGTATGTAGATACCTGTGTTGGCCCCATCATGGGGTGTATCAATTCCCATGATGACAACCCGACACGATTCAAGATGCATAGTGTATACAACTGATGCCCAATGCCTGCTTTTCCACTCGGGAGCACGTGCACGCCCATACTCCGTCGGAACTACACTGCTGCACCACTCGCCGCTATTTTGACCGCTTATAATCAGCCCAGTAATCGTGCCGCACCCTGCCTAGCTCAGGGTACCATGATACATTTATGTGGGTTACTGCTGAAATGGGTCCCCGTTAGTAGGGTTTCCTAATCAACATGTTATAATGGTTAAGTGTTCTCAATTTAACTTAACCCCACCCATTTGCTTAATTACCATGTTATACTGGTTAAGTGTCGCCTATTTATGTGTTACTTAACCTTCTCACTGATTCACTCATGTTTATTTAATGGTTAAGTTTGTGGGTCTATATATACTAATATTACCCACTTACCCAAGATTTACTTAACACTTTCCCCTTATCAAGTCCATATGTATTATTGGTTAAGCTTGCCTTTACCCTATCCACTTTGTTCATGTAATATTGGTTAAGTTGTCTTCTTGTCCATGTTAACTTAACCCACCCACCTAACATGTCATATTGGTTAAGTGTTTCTTATTAACTTAACCCTTCCCATTCATCATGTTGTATTGGCTATGTGCTTCCTATTAACTTAACCCTGTTCATTCACCATGTTATATTGGTTAAGTATTTCCCCTTAACTTAACCCTACTCGTTCATCATGTTATGTTGGTTAACTTAACCCTACTCATTCATCAGGTTGAATTTGGTTAAGTGTTTCCTATTAACTTAATCATGTTCATGAGCATTAATTCATTCATTAATGCCTTAACCTCTCACATTAGAACTGTTGTTTGCAGTTGCTGGATGTGCTGGGCGGTTCCGGGCAGACTTCTACCGCAAACTCGTTCTAACCTCGGGTTTTGGGCTTTATGCGCTAACCTCTCACATTAAATCTATATTGTTGCGGTCGTTGGATGTGCCGGGAGGTTCCGGGCAGTCTTACATCACAACTCAATCTAACCTCGGGTTAGACACGTTCATTTTTTTTAGCCAATTTACATATTTACCATTCATGTCCAAGTCTAGGTTTTATATGCTAATTATCCCAAATTTTACAAAACTAGTCATGTTCCAATTCTCAAGTTATGCCCAACCAAGCCAATTGCAAGTCATGCCCCATAAATTCAATTACAAGTTATTGCTCAAAATAGGTTACACCTAATCTTCCCGAATTTGCAATAATAGTCATGCCCCAAAAATCACAATATACATTATGCTTGGCATCCCAACCAACAGTTATGCCCAATCTAGATTTAATATTCCAATTTACAGTTTACACCCAATCTAGATTTAATATTTCAATTTACCCCAAGTTCGCAACAATAACAATTATGCCCTAAATCACAAGTTACAAATTATGTTCCACCATTACCAAATAGATTATTCCCCAATATCAATTACAAGTTATGCCCAACAATTTCACTAAAATAGGTTATGTCCAATATTCCCCGTATTCCAATCGTTCGTATTTCGCAATTTCAGCCTAGGTTCGAAGGTAACCCAGGTTCATAAAAGAAAAAGGAAATAGGGGAAGAGAGAGACATAAGAAATTTAGATCCAACTATGATTGATGCTTGAATAAGCCGATACAATCATTATCGCAGACATAAGAATAACATCATGGACCAAAAAGGATTATATATTCGATGTTCAACAAAGACAGGCATGATTGAATCGATATAATAACTTCTTAGGTTTGTAAAATCATAGATTTAATAGAAAGATAGGGGTAAATCTGAAAAGATTGTCTCATCATCAAGCATAGACTTAGATTCATTTTATTATATGCCAAGATTACTATTAGGTGTTTAAATCTGAAAATAACATGAACTTACATTGCTAGGATTAAGAAAAGATAATTGAATCGCTGTTGTTGCAGAGACTCTAATTTGATGTTGATTAATCTTCAAAGTTGACTTGAGGCTCTCTAATTTGATTTCTAGTTTGGAGAAGATGGCGGTGGCTAGGCTAGATTGAAGATGAACAGCATGCCGACATCATAGCTTTAGAGCAATAGAATTAGGGTTGGGTTATGAGTGTATATATAGATGTCTAGGATTATTTAGAGCCTTTAGATCAACCTATTGTCCATCCAATCCACATAGTCCAAGAAAATTCGTCATCAGGCCAATCAGGTAACGAGACATCAGCCCTAGGTTGTAAAAATACGTCACTGGATCTGGATCAAAAAGGGGTCGACTCCCTACGGGGGGGGGGGGGGGGGTGTCGACACCTATGTCGACACCCCTATAGTGGGTCAACACCTATGTCGACTCCCCATGGGGGGAGGGGGGAGGGGGGGTCGACACCTCTGAGCGAGAAACTTCCCGCTCTGACCGAAGTTCAAATTTTGAACTGTTTTGACTTTTAATTATTATTTTAATTTCTGTTTAAACTTGAAATCTTCTGAACTCCATAACTTCTTCATACGTAGCTCGATTTACGCAAACTCGGACTCTATCTCAAGCAGAATTTCGAGACGAAAGCAATGGCATGACCCGTTTCACTTAATTCTTCTTCTAAAGATTAAGTGTTCTTAAATTTGTTGATTTTAATATTTAAAATTACGAGGTGTTACAGAAACCATGACTCGATAGGACTAAACCACGAAAAATCGTACAAAGGCTAAAGGATCCCCTTACTAGATTAGTCACAACAAATGGTCAATAATCAATCTCGGATTCTAACTTAACTTGCAAATAAGATCATTACAGATAAAAGAATGCGATGCTCTAGTATCAAACAAAACTCGAACTGAAGCACTTATGATAGAAAGTGTACCATGCAGAAAAACATACTTCCCCTTTTCTGCAACACTCAGACCCTTTGAGGAAGATGGGACAACATCCAAAGCATATGCTTTCACAACCTGCTTATCCTTTGGTGGTTCTGGACAATTCTTCCTCATATGCCTAGGATTATCATAATTATAACACCTAATCTCCACCTACGGATTATTACAATCCTTGGAATAATAGCTTTTATCTTGACAGTTATAGCAGGTAACTTCACTCTTAGCTAGGTTTCTTCCGGCCATTTCTCCCTTGTTGTTTCCTTTTTTTCATTTCATCTTTTCTTATTACCACCACCTTGTTGTGTCTTCGACTCCTTCTTATTCTAAGCAATAGCCCCCACCTTCTACGGGAACAAACTCTCGTACCTTAAAGCCTTATTGACAGTTTCTCATAAGGATCCTCAACATAATCTATCACTTGTTTCCTAGGGGAATCATACAAACCAAAAATAAACTTCGCATTCTACTGATAAGGAGTCTCAATATATAAATGAGCATACTTTGATAAAGCTTCAAATTCAGCTACATACTCAAACATGGGTGTACCTCCTTGCTTAACCTTAACAAACCTCTTGAAAAGAATCAACCTCTGGACCATTAAAAAAAACTTTGCCTCGAACCTAGTTCGGAACTGGTCCTAAGAGTCTCTAAAATAATTTAGTTCCACCAATTTATTGTTTGTCCTTGCAGCTGTCTCGATGCAAGATCCCCCTTAGTTGCATCATCAACTCCCAAATCTCCAAAGATGATAACATGTATCCAAAAGAAAATTAGTCTCAACAGTAGGTTTCGTGTTCTAGCAAACGACTTACCACACAAAGAAGTGTAATCCTCACACAGCTTAGCAAAATCAACAGCTCTAGGTGCCTGCATAGGAACATCACGCTCTATGGCCACTTTTGGTGTGGGCATCCTTCTCATGATCGCTGCCACCATGGTCTCGAACATAAAAGGATAATCAGATGTAGTAGTTGCAGCTCCTCAATGACTACCCTCACCTGCCCCTCCAATAGTCGGCTTTTCCCTAGCAGTATGTCTCGAAGGTCGACGGCTCGTTCTTCTCTGAAACAAGAATGATCAATCCACATTAGAGAAAGGCCATAATGGTACTCAAGTGCTTACTAAACTATATTATAACACAATAATCATCCATTTATGAATTACAAGTACATCTTTCATACACTTTTATGCTCGAGAACTTTGGATAAAATCAATCAACCAAAGCTCTGATACTAAATGTGACAACCGCCCCATAACTCCTGCATAAAACTAAGGGAAAAGTACGCTATATGATGTGCCAAGCCGATATGTGGGCGATCGTCATGGAAGAAAATCTTGACATATAACCTATCGTATAACTCACAATGCATGGATAACATATAATAGAAAATATACAACATGATATAATAGAAAAGCATAACTGAATAGAAAATCCAATCTCTATAACATCTCAGAGTCACCAATACAAAACAACTGCGTAAATGAATATCTGTACATTAATCCTTACTACATCTCTCTTGAAGTATAAATAATCAACAACATACAACGGAATCAACAACATACAATGTATAAAAATAATACAACAGCCTCCTGCTCGTTGTGGCTAGCATTATCGACACCAAAACTTGTCACCTGCTATCACAGTCTACTAACCAACAACATTGATGAATTGCCCAAGGTAATAAAAGAAAACATAAAACCTTGAGTCAGACAACAATCTTAGTGAGTGATAAAGTAACTATCAATAGTTACACATGATATATGGGTATGGACAGTTCAACATCAAATCTGTCCCAACGACCATAGAGTTAGCACATAGTAATCATCTACAATATGCCACTCCAAAATAGGAAAAGGATATCTCCCAATCTCACTTTTCTTCGTCGACCTACGGTGATAGCCTACCTAGAGAAATAGAGAAGATAACATACAATCAAGTATAACATCCATAGCAAATTATATCCTAGCTATCATCGACTATAGCCTTGAATACATCAATCATTGAATGATTGGTCGTTGTCGCTTATCAAGGGCTAATGGAAACCTCGGTTCTAGTTAGAACACCATACGTTTCCTCACGTACGTTTGCCTCCGTCTTAGATAACTAGATCCATCTTGATCAAAGGTACACGGTCCGTCTGATCATCATGGGCGTCCCCCCCCCCCCCCCCCCACAAAACCATTGCTTTGAGTCCGCTAGAACCTTCGATTTTCAATGATTCCTTGGCACTTCCAATATCACGAGCCATCCACCTTGACGACTCCATCCTGGACAATCTATCATCTTACCGCATCATGCATCTTCCTACGATCAACATCACATAAATTCAGTCTTTGACCACTCCGTTTTGGGTTCACAATCAAAGCATTAACCACTTTGAGTTGCACTTCAAACATCTGAAGTCCTTTGGTCACCGAATTTCACCAGCAACCTTCAAAAGGCCATAACTTCCCACCTACAAAGTTTCGACCCTCCACCTCCTTCCCCGATCGATTAGTACCGGTCCGTCCACTAAATCGAAAATTGGATAGCTGTTGGATCTCTCCAGTCCCATCCACGAGCACTTCTTGTCGGTCTATCCTCAAAGCCATATCCCTTTCCAATGAATTTCAGTCCATCAATCGATACTTGAGCGATCATACTTTGACCTACTCAAATAACCTTAAACTTTGCACGGAACTTAAATTTAACACAATGATGCCACATCCTGAATTTGAAGCCGCCCCGACCCACCGTAATGGATCGATCTCAATCCATCAAGCATGGACAAGTACCGATCCTCATAGTTAAAGGATTTCTTGCCCAAATTTTTTGGGCAAGTCTCTGATATCCACCAGAGCGCTTCCTTCAAGTTTAGTCTGAATTCGGTCATCAGAACTAGGAATAGCAATGGGGCGGATTTCTCGTTCCCTAGACCCGACCCAGACATTTTAAACCCCGTCCCGGACCCGCCCCGTAGACTCGGTGCGAGTCTGCAATTCTGCCCCATACCTGAAGCCTATACGGGTCAGGGTAGACCCGACCCGCCCCATGACCCGGTGATATTGTGTTTTAATGTACACAAGTTTATATAATTATATTTTTTATCATTAAATGATAAATTATATACATATTATATTGCGCCCACAATGATAAGAGAATATAATAAAATGAGTTGTAAGATAATAGTTCAAAATGTATGCATTTGTTCTTGTATGATTATTATTAATTCAACTTAATACTATGAAAATTTTATAGTTTGTTGATTGAAAGAATATAATATTCAAGTCATAACCATGTATACCTAAGAAAATTAACAAGTAATCATCATATTTGTAAAGTGTTTTAATGATGTTTCATTAATACGGGTCGAGTTGGGGCGGGTTAGCCGTGCTCCATATCCGACCCTAGACCTGGAGCTCCAAAATCGCGTTGCGGGTCTACCCGCTCCAAAGACCCAATAGGGCGGGTCTAAATGGGTCAAAACAGGGGTGGGTCAACCGAGTTTGGACCCTACACCCGTCCCATTGCCATCCCTAATCAGAACCTCCATTTTTTTCCCTATTTTTCAATATTAGGTCCTACGGCAAACAATTCTAACAAACGATTCAAGCAATGCATTCACATCAACACATATAGCGATTCATCCAATCATGTTCATACAAACATGCATATACATTAAACATGTCATAAAACAATAGATCTAACATGCTTTGGATCTAAACATACACAAGAACATAATTAATCTAACAACTTTCCGGTTTATATGGTTAAATTAAATAATCCTAGAACATCTAAATATGGATTAAACATATATGATCAGATTTATGGTGAAATTAACATGTATGACATGAAATAGTCCTAATCTACTCATATAATCCATAGCTTCTATATGAGAGATATCTATCATTTACCAACTTCAAGATCAAATGCAAATTCGATGAACCCAAATCTAGAAGCGATGAAGATCCCTAAAA
Source organism: Allium sativum (assembly GCA_030737875.1). Taxonomy (NCBI): domain Eukaryota; kingdom Viridiplantae; phylum Streptophyta; class Magnoliopsida; order Asparagales; family Amaryllidaceae; genus Allium; species Allium sativum. The sequence goes on along the minus strand of CM060918.1, from coordinate 23,736,228 downwards.
TCAATGCAATTTGATGATATTTAATCTTACAGGGTGTAGATCTAGTATCTAGAAGCGATTTTGGATGAATTAGAATAAAACAGATGAAGAGCTTAGGGTTTAGGTTGAATCCGAAGAATCATGGACACAAGCCTAATGTTTGAATGAAGATAGAAACCTTATTTCTCTCCCAAACCCGGCCTCTATTTATAGCAGCGGGTCATTAGACTAATGGGCTGCTCTAATGAGCCCATTAGCACTAGTTAGTCCGCCAAGTAGAAACCGAAACTTAGAACAACGATTTATCTCAAACCGTTAAGCAAAATCTTTAATGTAACCACTCTACGAAAATGCCAACTACCATTCAAATCCAGTAAGACCGATCTCAGCACCTTATTCGATCCCTATCAAAAGTTATAGCTAAAATAATATTCATAAGGGTAAAATAATCATAAATTGATTCGGTCATGGACATGCCTTACATCCCATGACCAACATATTAAAATATGAGAATGATCCAACCACAAGGAAATTAAATATAATTATTTTGTGATCCTTCGATATGTAAAATACAGTCGTTACAAGAAACATCAATATCCAATTTCGATACATCTTGACTACAAACATTCAAATCGTCTATTAATATTTTTTGAATTAAAGTACTCACGGTTATAATACTTCTAACTACTGTCACAAAATATATCGTTTACGGATTTTCTATTAAATATAATATTATTTAAAATGATAATACAACATTTATATCTAACATATTATAGAAAGAGAATACATTTTGTTTGAACATGACTAGTCAACCAATTAGATATATGAACAATTTACAAAAAAATTCTTACAGCCTATCCCTAACTTATCATTATATTCCTTGATTACTGCCTTTTAAGTTTGTTGCTTGGGAAATGGAAGGTATGTGAGCCCTTTCTTAGAGACTGTTTTTCTTCTTTGGCTTTGATACATTGGTTGCACTTGACATTTGAATTTGGCAGTTATCGCTTTAGACTTTCTGGTTTGTTAATTTTCCAACTTGACCGACCAGATTTGTCTAAATATGATCTGGTCATAAGGCTGACTAATAGTTGCTTTTCAAGTTTGATATTTAGCTATAAGCATGATAAATAATATTAGCGAAGTATAAGACTGTGTACTGTATTTGGTGTGTTAAAAAAAATCCATTTATACAAACGCGGTATACCCCTAGACATGATTATATTAGTTTGACTTCTTATACATATCATTTCATATATAATACCTATCATGTTTCTACCCATTTATATTTCTATGTTACATACGTCTTTTCCTTTATGCCTTATATCTCAAAGTTCATGCTAGATGGTCTTAGTTTTCAGATAATCCGACCATCTTCAACTTTGGACATTTAAGAATTTGAATTTTTTTTATATTGTTTGAGTATTCTAAATGAGGGGTTATTACACTTTCAAATTTAATTGAATCTTGTCAAACATCCAAACCTTCATACTATTGGAAAATGTGGATCATGGATCTTAAGGAAAACATAACTAAAGGAGGGCGAATAATGTTTAGTGGAATTTTATATTTTTTTATATTTTTTTGTAATAAATAAGAAACAAATGCAAATCACAGATAAGTAATAATCAAAGAATCAAATACAGATGCAAAATAAAAAGTAAAAGTAGAAAAGGAAAGAACACACCAGGATTTTTATACTGGTTCAAAGTTACACTACATCTAGTCCCACATAACTCTAGATTGATGCAAATTTCTTTTCAATATAATCTTTGAATTGCAGTCCGCCATTCCACAAGTCACGGGATACACCCCACCTGTTTCTGGAGTACAATGAAACTCAATCGATTTCAGGGCTACAATCCCAACCAATTGATTTGAACAGGCTACAACCACAGCTTTTCAATATTTGTTTTGGAAGAAAGACTCGATAGAACTTTAATCTTGCAATCTTTGATTACCAAACTCCTATAACTCTGAATATCACTTGAATATCTAAGTGAGAATGATAGAGAATGAAACTAGAGATGATATGGTTTGGTTCTCTTTGTATTTTGGCATAGTTGGTTTTTATAAACTTAAAATTTTAAGAGCAAAAATGGACAGGAGAAAAGAGAGAAGAAAATAAATGAAAGTAGTTATAAAATTTTGAATTTAGAAACCTGTTTATATTGGTTCAACAGTCATATCCTTTTAGAAAAAGTTTTAAACCAATAGACACAACTTTTGAATTTGAATTTAAAAATTAACGGTCGACATGGGGAGTAGGGGGTGTCAACATGTCTAAGGGAATTTTGAAATTTAAATTTTGTTTGAAAACAATGTAAATGATGTGTAAATAATTCAAGGAAGTATAATAGAGTAAGAACATAAATTAACATATATTTACAAAAATAAAAGTGATATAAAAATTTAATCTAAAACTATAAATATAAATATAAAAATTATACAACTTAATATATAAAACTATAGATACGAATATAAGAAAAAAGTGTTGAAACTTAAGTAATCACATAAGTAAAACTAAAATGTAAGTAAGAAAATCTAAAAAATTAAAATCGGTTAAAACTAAATGATAAATAATCAAATCTAATATATTTAAAATTAGGACTTAGATTTAAAATCCAAGTAATAAATTTAAATATTAAAAGATATATTTTTAATAGTAAGTAATTTTTAAATCAAAAAGAAAATTATAAGATAAAAATGATAAAAGATTTGAAATAGAGATTTAGTGTTATTATGGAGTTTTAACAAAAAATCTAGACTTTATAACTCATCATGTTTTTTTGAACTCTTGTTACTCATGAGTCATCAATCTTGAACTCTTCTTTGTAATATTTGAATCTCTAAATTGTACAGTCTTCAATAATCAATGCTTGTATCTGTACACACACACACATATATATTTCTAGAGCAAAGTGTTTGCATATATTTTAAATTAATAATAGTTAAAACAAGGTTGTTGTCTTCAAAACCATTATCATCATCATCTAAGTCCCTTGCAATCTCCACCTTTTTGATGATGACAACTGTTGTTTATAAATATAAATACCTGATGCCTTGATTCTCTAGTTACTCCCTCTTACTCTAATAACTCCTTCCGAAGCTACTAACTCCCTGTTAATATAAGCCCCACTTTATAATTCTCCCCCTTTGCCATTAACAAAAAAAACTATAACAATAGGTTTGATCTATAAAACTCCCCCTTAAACTGATACAAGACTTGACCTGGACTATGGAATAACTCTAATACCTTTAAAATTATGATATTACTAATAGAAATAATGCATTATATAAGCAATATTTAATCTAGAGTAATAACTAAGCGAGTCAATCGAACCAAACTATTAAGATTATACAAACAACAATCAAATCAAACCAATCAACCAATTTTGATGTTTACAAAACATCAATTCAATTCAAATCAAACAAACATACCAAATTTAAACATTTCTCATAACTTCTACTCATCTTTCTTCTCCAAAGATAGGATAAGACTTTAAAGCCTCTCATTCTTCATTTTCTTTGATATCCTCTTCTTTTTTGAGTGTAGAGATCATCCAATGCATGTTATCAAAATGCCTCTTTAGATTCTTAATCATCTGCATTTGACTCAACTCTAAGTGACAATGATTACGAAGAATGATAAAGAGAATATTTTTGAAGGAACTGAGTGTTTCTTTAAGTTTTTCACATGACCTATGGATTAGAAAAGCCATGGAATAATAAAATAAAGATGCAATGGATGATATTAAGGAAGAATGAAAATATAAGTTTTTCTAGAAGAAATAGGTAATTATAGGCTCTGGAATTCGTTTAAAATGAATAGACGCAAGTCAGTTGAGAAAGTTTTTAAATTCTTTTTTTTAAATGGTAGTTATACGCCGACATGTCTCTGTTAATTTTTATTTTTGCAAATTTTTGTTTTGAGTTTTTGTTTATATATACTTTATTTTAACCAACTAATGATCATTCCAGAGATGTTTTAAAGGGAATGAATAGAAATATGAGAAGTTCATTGATAATTTTAATAATGATACATAAAGATGATGCAGAACATGAAATTGAAATACGATAATGAAATGGAAACTACTACAACAAGATAAGACTAGAATTCAGCGAAGGTTAACGAAGATGAAGACAATTCAAGCTTGTGACTCACTTTCCCAAAGAACTTGTTCATCTTTGTAGATATCTTTTCAATTTTCTTACTAAAAGATCTCTTTAAAGTCTTTTGATCTTCCACCATTATCTTTTGGTTATTAAGGAGGATTTTATTAGATGGATTAAAGGTACTAGCGGGATATTCTATGCTTTTAAGAAAGTATTTTCATCCTCTTCCTCAGTTTCCATTCCTTCTTCTTCTTCTTCTTTTCGAGCCAACTTTTCCTCTTTTTCAACAAGCATTTCATATGGTTGAAACATTTGTGAAATCTTCATAGGAGATATGTTTTCGGAACTAAACGCCTTTTTAGAAACAAACTCTTCTCTTTTGAAATCAAATCCAAAAAAATTAGGAATACGTGTAAGGTAATTCCATGATATAACGTATTTTCACCTATTGAAAAATCTTTGGCTCAAAATTCATCCAAAATTACTTGCCAATTAATGTCATAATCTCCAAAAATAGCAAAAAGAGCTTTGCAAACTTTCATTATTAGGTTACTAAAATTTCCCAAACGAGATGTGATGATATATTGAAGAAGTAGATTAACAATTCTTGTTTTTGGTCGAAAACATCGATTTTTGAATTCTAAATCTTCATCATTCTCAGAAATATAGTGAAAGGTCTATCAATCATGTTCATTAATTTTGAAATCCGAGAGATCCATTCCCATGCTCTTACAACCCAAAATATTTCCTAACACTTCACAATCCAAAATAATTTGAGTGCCTCTTACACTACTCTAAATTTCATTTTTTTTCCCTTCATCCTCACTTCAATTTAGTGTAAAACATTTTGATAAGATTACGATAGAAAACATAATCATTTTCCCGAGAATCAATTAAACTAAGCACACCATTTTGATTAAAAAGAGTTTCAAGTTCATAAAATCGAAAATCATTGAAATAGAAAATTTCCCCGTATCGACTTTACCAAAGTTTACATAGTTGATGTAATCTTTAATAACTTCTAGATTGTTGAAAAGAAAGCCTTTGGTGGCTTTGGACAGCCTCATAGTGCTTGGAGTGCTTGATCAAGTCATTAAATAGTTTCTGTGAAGAGTAAAGATTATCGAGGATAAATTTGAATTTTGAAATAAAGGTGGAAAGAGATGATAAAAATAGATAGTTAAATAAAGAATCTACAGACATATTCTCAGGTCAAGAGACATCTTTTCAATACATTGAAGTTCGTGAGAAGGTGAAGGAAAATTCAAAAGTTTGAAATCAAATTTTGAATTTGAAATTTTCAGGAGGCATGTCGACATGTATGGTAGGGCATTGTGACGACCCGAACTTCCCAGTCTTCGAAGAGAAGAGAAATAACGGATTGTCTTTTAAATTCCATATATATTAACAGTCTTCCTCCACAGAAGCTCACTTTGATTATTACCAAATTGAATTCAATTCCATTACAATTCATTTTATTAAATTAGTAAACTTTACTTTTGAAATTTTCCATTAAATCTTAATAAAAGATTTATATATTCGAAATCACATTTCACTATTAATCGGGTTAAAGAATGAATGTCATTAAACAACACAGTTCACAATAAACCCAATTCACATTCCATTTTTACTATTCCAATTAAATGTTAATTAACTGGAAACCATAATAATCTTAATCAAAAGATTTATTCTTTTCACACCGGGTTTAAGAACAGTGTTAATAAAGACACCATTCACGACAAACCCAAAATCCAATTCTTTTATTCAATCCCAATTAAATATCAATTAATTGGAAAACTTCACTAAATCTTAATTAAAAGATTTATTCTTTTCTCAACTGGGTTTAAGAACAATGTTAATAAAGACACCATTCACGACAAACCCAAAATCCCATTTGATATTAAATACAAGGCTCTAAATAGAAAATATATCGGCTTATATTCAATATCAAATTCTAAAATCAACAAATATCGTATTGGAATAACGATATATATATATATATATATATATATATATATATATATATATATATATCAAATTGGAATGAGACCCAATCAATTACCATATAATGTTATTTATATGGATTCCATACAACACATGTATATAATAACAATGATAAACAATCATCAATCATCCAAAGTGCATCACACTACTGCATAAGCATTAAATATGAATAATTAACGCTTACACAGTCTGTCAACCATTCGATCGACATACAACTAAATAATTGGGATTAGTGTACGTCAAATATCAGATTTTGAAATCAATTCCCTTTTCGATATTCAATATAAAAATGAATAAAATCGATATAAATATCGTTTGCGTCAAAATGGCGCATATCTAATCAACACGGCTTTATTTATTTCAATAATTTTGTGTCCATCCAAAATCGGACATCAAAATCAGATTTTGATCTTTTACTGAATATTATTTTAAAATATTCGTTATTTTATTTTATTCAACACATTAGAACCAAACGAAAGAATTCATCAGAGATTGGATTAGTAATATCCAATAAGAACGACTCGTAACAAATTGGATCAATAGTATCCTAGAATGAGTTGGAAGAGTGTTATTTTTAAAATAAAAATCAAAACGAATTTTGTTTTGAAAATTTAAACCTGATTATATGTATTTGAATAATTTATTTTAAATTGATTTGAACTATCGGGTATATAGAGATTTTGATATACGTCTGATCCACGTGTATTTGAAGCCTCAAATGTACTGGATGGATATAAAATCACATTCTAGTCGCCCGGAGATGGTTCTGATGATCGCTATAGCATCATCAACATTTATGTTCGAGTTTCGAAAGTGGGATCTCTATATATTTCCAATTGACTGGTGTGAGAACCAAAACTAGATAGGGTCTATTGTTGTGACTTGGCATCAAAAATGGATTTTTATATATATAAAAATTATGAATTTGAAACGTTAATCAACAAATTGATTGTTGGTTGATTGTGTTTGATTGTTTTTGTGTACATGTGTGTATGAAATCCATATAAATAAAATTATATGGTAATTGACTGTGTCTGATTCCAGTTCAGAATTGACGAATATTTTAAAATAATATTCAAAGAATATTGAAATGTGAAGCCATGTTAAGTAGTTAAACGCCATTTTAACATGAACGAGAATTTTGTTGATTTTATTCGTTTTATAATGAATATCGAAAAGTGATTTCAAAATTTGATATTTTGAAAATATTATCATTTTAATATTAAAGTGATATGGAATATTCAAATTTGATTTGAAATTTGAAATGAAATTGAAATCGTTTTAAAATGAATTTAAAACGAATTTGTTAAGGAATATTCAAATTTGATTTGAAATTTGAAATGAAATGGAAATCGTTTTAAAATGAATTTGTTAAGGAATATTCAAATTTGATTTGAAATTTGAAATGAAGTTGAAATCATTTTTTTAAAACAAATTTAAAACGATTTACAAAATACGTTTTAAATGGAAATCGACGAAATATATATATATATAATGTATATATTATATATATTTAATGGCCTGAATAGAATGCGCCGTGGCAGTTTGCGAATTTCGACCACTGACATCGAATGGACAATACTGGAGATCCGACTGTTGGATTCTCCTAAAACTGGAACCATTGGGTTCGTATCGAAAAGAGCTTTCCAACGAATATAAGAAATTTGAAATCTAACGGTTGGATTTGGACCTATGTCCAAATCAAATTTGGAAAAGGTCGTTGTAAGTGCAGTTCGATGACCGTTTATGGAAATCGACTGTACGAGCCTTGATAAAATTATTAAAAATACCAATAATTTGTGTAAAATCATAATAAATTATTTGGAAAAGATTTAGATGAAAAATTCCACGTTTGTAAAGATAAAAATAGATTTTTATCAAAAATAACTAGTTATGAACTAGAATTATAATCCAATAATTTTTAAATAAAATAAATTGGATTTTTGAAATGGTTTTTAAAATAACCAGAATTTCCAATATATGAATTGGAATAAATTTGAATGGAAATCACCTTCGAAATATTTCGATATTGGATTCCATGATTATACGGATGTTGTTATGGAAATTTGGAAGATATATTTTATATCGTTGTTTCCAATACGATATTTATTGGTCTCAGAATTTGATATTGAATATAAGCCAATATAATTTCTATTCAGAGCCTTGTATTTAATATCAAATGGGATTTTGGATTTGTCGTGAATGGTGTCTTCATTAACAATGTTCTTAGACCCAGTTGAGAAAAGAATAAATCTTTTTAATAAGATTTAGTGAAATTTCCTAATTAATTAATATTTAATTGGAATTGAATGAAAGAATTGGATTTTGGGTTTGTCGTGAATGGTGTCTTCATTAACACTGTTCTTAAACCCTATGTGAAAAGAATAAATCTGTTAAATAAGATTATTGGAGTTTCCAGTTATATTTAGTAACTAGGTCAGACCCGTGCAATTGCACGACTGACTTGAGTTGAAAATGAAAATAAAATTTGTTTCTCATTGTTTCATCATCACAGTATATTGCTAAGTTGGTACAAAGTCAAATATAAAACTCCTAAAACCGATACAGTGTTCTTTGATTTGGTAAAAAAGGAATAACATTGTAGGACTTTGTGTTTATTTCATACTTAAAATTGTTATTAGGAATTAAAGCAGAAGGAGTCGATTTGTAAATTTGTGGAGAACATTGTATTATAACTTCAACTCGTTATACAATTATAGTTTAATTAGTTTAACAATACGTTGTACAAAAATCAAAGCAAGGAAGAAACAATTATCACAAAACTGCCACTGTAATTTCGGATCAATACTACCTTAACTAAAATATACATCGCAAGTAATTAGTGTCATCAGTTTTCAACTTTTACATTATACCAAATCTTTTTTGTTTTTGGATAACAACAATATCCCTATACGTACAGAACGCAGTCATTCCATCTGTTACCAAGTTCCACGTGTTCACGGTAAAAAAGAAAATGGGTCTGCAACTCTGTAGAAAGTAAATTCTTGTCAATATCATATTTATTTAATAATTTTAAAACTCAACGTCGTCACTTCATCTCCTATAATATTCTTTCCTCCTCAACTTCTCTCTTCAGTAAAACGAAAAATCCTAAACTATTTGTCAAAAAAAAGTCAACAATGGAAGACCCTTCTTTGTGCATAGTAGCCTATGTAGAAAGTGGTGCGCTGACTTTGCAGATGCTTAATTTTGTTCTCTCCCGTGCTTTCGAACGCGATGACTGGGAGACATTCCTCATATGTGGAAAACGTTTTCTAGTTAAATTTCCTGACAACGAAACCTATCTACGTGCACTCGGGATGAGAAGATTAAGGAAAACAGGTGCTTTCAAATCTATAATTCTTCTCCAATCTGGGCGGACTATGAAAAGGACCAAATTCCAAATCTTGAACCTCTATCATGGGCGAGGATTAATGGATTTCCAGAATTTTCAAGAAACAACTTTGAAGAAGTTAGAGAAGCATTGAAGACAATGGGTGTGGTACATGCATTGGATAATTGCCAGCATTCCCGCTTAGATCACAGGTACTTGTTCGTACAAATACAATTCTATGTTGGTGTTGATACCCCTTGCAAGATAGCCGCTCATGTAAAAAAAGTTCAAGTTACATGCTCATAGTCGAACGTTAGAGAGTGTTTCATCACACTAGGCACCCTGAAACAGTTCTTGTCGGCTTGGATTATGAAAGAGACGTGAAATGTTGTATTCAACCGGTTCGTAGTGAGGACATTCAACATTTAAATTTAACTGATCCGTACGATAGGCAATGGTATGAACCATCTTCATCGCCTGGACCTACTCCTTCATTTTTATGTCCCATCGCTCATAGGGACTCGGTGGAAGTGGTGGGACCAGCAGAAGGCTGGAGACAGTGGCCTGAATCTCCTGAACAGTTAGTGCATGATTATGACTTTCAAGTTGACGAACAACAGCCACCACAGATATCCACTGAATCTCGTATTAATCCAGTCCCCCAACCAATTCAGCCAAAGCGCAGACATATGGTGCTTCAACAATAATCGCTGGTAAGCAGGACCAGGTCACTTCCTGGAACATCGACACATGCAGACTCTGCTTCATGCAGATTCACCATTCCAATGCAAGTACAGCACGGAGAATCGGAAGGCAGCACAAATACTGAATGGCTAGCAAGGAGGCAAAATCGGTAAGTAATCATTTCATGTGTTTGTGCATATCTTATGTACACTATGTTTATCTATGGACATGTATCATATGTTTGTATCTTTCGGTTTATGACGGTGTGCGGTTGATGGTTGCTGACATGGGGATTGTAGTTCAATCCCAAAATACACTATTTTTTCGGCTACCGATCCGGTTTGCAGATCGGATATGTTAATTAACTGTGGTACGTTGGTGTGTAGTGATATGTTGGTATATTATCACTTGATCATCACTTCAAGTTGTTGTTGTGTCACTAAGTTTGACAAAATTTAGTTATGTAATATGCTGATATTACCTTCAAATATTAAAGCATAGTTAGGTTAATGTGAATTAGTTTCACTGCATTTTAGTTGTCTATTGGAGACCTAAAAAAGGGTTTGCAAATTCAATTTTTATTGGCTGTTGCTTTTCTGTCTACATGCACTTCATTTCTGGAATAACAGAAGAGGTAAAGTATTAATAGTTATAATAAAATGGAAGAAACTGTAATATTGTTTAATATCAGTGTTGCAAAAATATGGTAAATAGGCACACTACTAAGAATAGAATTAACATTTATGTAGAGGAACAAAATAAAACTATGTACAATTCATGTTCTGTAATTCATTGTTCTCATCGAATTGAATATATTAAGCATGTTTAATATTGCACACTTGTATTATTTTTATCAATCCGAACAAATAACACACGAATATTCACATCATGCATCGTGCTGTTTGTCCATCTTTTATTCAGTTCAAAGCACGTGCTAGTATTGTTTAAAATAGACATTGATGATGCGTACATAAATACCAACTTATACAAATGAGTTGAAACAAACAAAATGCCATTAACAAATATTGATACTTATAGCGTGACCAACAAACAAAAAATGATATAAAAGCATGAAACACATACAATTTATGTTAAAAGTCTTCATAATATTAAACATACGTACCTTCTTTCTAAATTCCTTGCTGTGCTGGACACATTCTGTTAAGTAGTAATAAAAGGAGAGGCTGTTTTCTTTTGCACTTTCTTCTTGAGCAAGAGTTATCTTCTTTATGTTTGGCCTTGTAGAAACCTTAACCTGTAAGTACAGTTTGCATGCTAGTGAAAAAGTTCTTTTCTATGCATTATACAAATATAAAGACTAAAGTACAACATGCATGTTTAGGAATATATATAAACACATACCTGCACATTCGATCCATCCTTGCTAAAAATGTGCATACAAAACATATGTACCCATTAAAATATGCACATGCAACATGTGCACACTTTTTCCAGCAAACCTGTCATCCCAGTTCACATATTGTCGTGAATCTCCTTGTATACTACATTGATTGAACTGTTCTTTGTGTTACCATGCTCATCAAATATCAAGATTTTCAATCCTTTTTTTGATTTTACTCTTGAAATTGCTACATACAGTCGGCCATGGCTGAACATAGGTCTAGGTAAGTATAATCCAACATGAGAAAGAGATTGACCTTGACTTTTATTGATGGTCATAGCAAAACAAAGAATGATTGGAAACTGCCTTCTTTGAAATTTGAATGGGTATTTGTTATCCGATGGAGTCAAGATTATGCAAGGTATAAATACTTTTTGTCCAACATTACGACATGATGTCCCAATCTGCTCACCTGCAGTCTAGTACCATTGCACAATCCTTCATTTTGATCAATATTCCTGAGTAACATTATTGGAACACCCACCTTAAGAGTTAGCTTATGATTTGGTAATACAGACCCTTTTATACTGTTTAAAATGTCGGAAGACAAAAAGTCATCATTAATATATGGACCACAATCAGCATTAGACACGGTGTCCGAACTGAGGTATATTTTTTCTTTTCCCGGCAGCTTCATCAATAGATATTGATTTACTTGTTCAACAATTTCAAGAGTCGGAGCCAAAATAGCTCTCTCTTCAAAATACACTGCATATCCTAGTTTATTTAAATTAAACGGATAGGTGCAGTCTACTATAGAAGAAATTGGATTGTTTGTACATTTAATCAAAATGTCATCAGGTATTTCAACAATTTCCTCTCCATCATTATCTTCTCCAATACAACCATCACATACTTTTAATATCCATTCAGCAAATTCTCTAATCTCACGTAGATTTGAACCAATGCTATCAACTTCTAACCTCATATTTTTAGTCAGTCTTAACACTCTGCAAAAATTCCAAATATATGAGGAGTTAATAGTAGAAAAATCAATCTCTTGCCTACTCGCTCTTCGGATGACAGGAAGTATCTGTCGAAAGTCACCTCCAAATACTACGACCTTTCCTCCAAATGGTCGGTCCATGCCATTTTGATTAGAATTCAGAATAATATCTCTCATAGTTCTATCTAAAGCCTCAAAACAAAATTTATGAATCATGGGTGCTTCATCCCAAATGATAAGGTCGGTTTTTTCAATCAATTGTGCTAATTCTGAACCTGCTCTAATGTTACATGTAAAATCCTCGTTTACATTTATGGGAATTGCAAATCTTGAAAGCGCCGTTCTCCCTCCAGTAAGAAGCAAAGAAGCAATGCCACTTGAAGCAACTGTAATTACAATACCACCTTTGCAGCGCACAGAAGATGATAAAGTTCTCCAAATATAAGTTTTTCATGTACCTCCATGACTATAAATAAAAAAACACCTCCTTCACGTCTTGATACAGCTGTCGTGATAGCATCGTACACTTCTTTCTGGTCAGAGGTTAAGTTACTAAACAGAGAGGCATATTCCTCCTGTATAAATGGTATATTATATCTAAGCTCATTCTGAATAAGTCCATTGCTTCCTTCAGATATGATCAATTCATTTGGAAAAGGCATATGAGGATAATATCGAAGACTGCTACCATTTTTGTTTAAAAAAATTTCCACCTCCAACAATGCATAATTTCTCAATTGTGTCTCCACAAAATGCAAGTCTGTAAAAATTCAACATATGCATTGATGTAAAAATACTCGTAGACACAATAAATTGTATTGTTATTAAAAAGTAGTTAGAATTTAATTTTAAAATTAACAACATACCTTGAATCCCTAAAATTCTTCTCTATTTGTAAAGAATATCATCCGACAGGTACAACCAACTTTGTTCCCATACAGTGTGAGAACTCGTAAATAGTGAGCACTTTCCCAAAAACTTGACTCTTTTAAACATAATCTCTATCATCATCCACCGATCCAAGAGCATAACATGCCTCTTCAAACGTAGGATATAGTATTCGATTAATAGTGCGAATGTCTTCATAACATGTAGGTCCTTTCACTTTATTCAACAAAATTCTCAAGTAATAAATATCTCCTGAACAGGGAGGAACATATTATACCCTTCCAATAGAAAACCCCTTTTGTCTTGGCTTCCATATCCTTAAATATTTCTTCCGCACAAATTTGGTTGGGAATTCCACATAAGTAAAAAAAATTGCTTCTTCATCAATCTTATTACAGTCCATCCATGCCAAAAACATTGATTCATTGATTCCTGGCCGATTCATCACTGAATCAATTGTATCTTCATCCTCGAAAATAACATTTTGCTCATTAGGAAGATGGAAAGATAACCTATCCACTGCAGGACTTCTGTAATGGATATCAAATCCGAATATTCTCCAAAAAGCTTCGCATGGAGAAACATATCTACAATCTAAGTACATCTTGATTTCATCAGTAACACTGTCATTTCTATCATCTATACCTCCATTACCATTACCTTGGCAAAAAGCAGCCGTGACACGATCATGACCCTTGTTAACATACTTAAATAAGTACTTAATTGCCTGACATTGATTACACCATTCAACATTGATATGTGCTTGATATTTCATAAGAAGTTTCGGGTTATGTGGAACAACAAATCTGTTATCCAGAAGAATTCCATTCTTTTCTGCTACATTCCCATTAGCTCGCCTTCTGTAAATCGGATAACCATCCTGATCAATACTTGTTCTACTTTGAAAATTCCTTGGAAAAAACCTCGAACACTTTCCATCCTTCATGCATGGTGAGTTCACGTTGAATGTACCACATGGACCGTGTAACATGAAAGCCATCACAGTTTCATACAATATTGGAAACTCTTCTTTACTTGGAATCTCAGCCGATATAACTTTATCAATATCATCGCACCTGGGAAATTTGTTGTCTCTATGCATAAACAACAATATGTGTGCATGAGGAAGCCCATGTTTTTGAAACTCCACTGTATAAACCACTGAAAACGAAGAATTGAAATGAGCAGAGCAACAATACATAATATTAATAACACAAATAAAATTTAAACATGAACAAAATATGTAGAAACGACGTTGATGACATACCTACCTGCACACGACCAAATATATGACCTTGTTTTAGGTCTTTGATGAGCTGGGCCAACTTAATTTTAAAAATTCTACAAATGATATCAGGTCTGTCTTCTGGTCGAACTCCATATTGCTGAACAAACCTAGTAATTTCTGGCCATTTAGGGTTGCATGTGAATGTTAAAAATAAATCTGGATATCCATAAAACTTACATATGGCCATTGCATCCAAGTAGTTCTGCATCATGTATCTAGCACCACCAGTAAAAGAAGATGGTAACACTATACGCTTTCCTGTGCAAGAAGCTGAAGTGGTTCCCCTATATGAAGCCATAGATAGTTTCTTATATGTTTCCGATCTCAACTTTTTTTTAATTTTTTCGAACGCAGGACAACCTTTCTGCGTCGATCATTATATAGCCATCGACCAAAAATTGTTGAAATAACTTCCTTGAACGAAGAATTGTTCGAGCTTCGTTTTGCCTATCCTGAATCCTGAAGGCAAAGAATTTCCTCGCACTCAATCTAGTTCTTTTTCTTGAAGAAGTATCGTCGTTATATCCTAATGGAATATCGACCCTGTAGCCATCTTCACCATATGGAAATAATAACCGATACTGGAGTGCGAGATGAGAAGGATGTAATTCACTTATACGTTCAAGTGATCCACTCTTTCTTTGAACAATAATATCTCATTTCTCAAAATTGTTGCAAACATCACCAATAATCAATGCAGCCACCGCAGAAGCCGTAAGAAGATTGTATCTCCTTCCACCCTTACTCCTTCCAATCAGTTTTAGTTGCACATTTTCACGTCGTTTTAAATCAAATCGAGCTCTTTCCATCCTGAATGCCTTAGCAAGAGGATTCTAACGATCCAACATTTTCTTTAAACCGTCAACAATTTCAATGATAAATACAATTGCACTACCTCTCGAACTGCATTAGAAAAAGGAATAATCTTAATATATACAAAACTAAAAATAAACAATTGCATCAACAAAACAAACACAACATTAACACGTTTAAAATAAGTCCAGCATCACATAAGCATACTCGATCGAAGAGATTTTGTTCAAAACCTCATTATCAGTATCATGTATGTATATCTACAAAAACCTAGGAGCTGATCCTAGTAATGGTAGCAAACTCCCAATCCTGTGGTAATTTTGCCCATGCAACCTAAATACATATGGTCCATGTCCACTGTTGATGCTAAAATCCACCTTTCCTCAAATTGATGTAAAAGAAAACATCATATTGAATTGACTTATATAATTTATAAAATGTCTTATTTTGCTATCATTACCATGAAGCAACTTCTTGAGCATTGCAGGAGGGTCTTTTAAAAATGGCTGTCTAACTTTCCCATGCATGCAACACGGTGAAAACGTAGGTACGGATGACTTCCTTTCTTGTCTAATTCTCCGTTCGTACCACATCATCGCACCACATTTGTCGCATATCCAACCTTGATCTTCAATGTCGCAATATTCTTTTTTTATCAATACAAAACAATAAATTAGTTTCTCAAACAAAAAATAAAACCTCGCTGTATAGTATATAGATTCATGAACACAACGGAAAAACAAAGCTACATAGTTATGTATGCCTTCATTGGTTGGAATATGACAGCCTTCATCAGTAGTTCCTATATCACCACAAAAATTCATTTTAATTACTGTTACCTTAAATTACTTACGTCTAATTATATAATGTATTACGTATCTAAAACATGTCAAGTAAAATATATGTATAATATATATATATATAATATACATACACACACACACACACACACACATATATATATATATATATATTTGAAAATTGGTTCACTTTTATTAACTAATTAAAAACAGTACAAGGAAAGGTTAGCATACTAACCGTTACAAACAGAAGCAAAAAATAAAACAGGAAAAACAAGTAAATTTAATGCAAAAACATAAATCAGGCCCATGATGAGGCCATTCCCACTTAGTGCAACACGTTGTGCCACTCCAGATCAAGTGCAATCCCGCTGCACTTCACCTCAAAACCGCTTTAAGCACCTAAGTGCACAGAAGCCCTCCATCCCATGTGCAAACTGCTGAGGAAAGGTTAGCATACTAACCGTTACAAACAGAAGCAAAAAATAAAACAGGAAAAACAAGTAAATTTAATGCAAAAACATAAATCAGGCCCATGATGAGGCCATTCCCACTTAGTGCAACACGTTGTGCCACTCCAGATCAAGTGCAATCCCGCTGCACTTCACCTCAAAACCGCTTTAAGCACCTAAGTGCACAGAAGCCCTCCATCCCATGTGCAAACTGCAGCATCACGTCGTTGTTGCTATAACATTAATACATTGGAGAGGCTTATGTGATGACTTACATGAACCAAAATACTGCTCTTGTGCATCCTTGCCAAATCAAAACTATTTGAATCATTCCAGCTACAGAGACTTTGATCTTGTTCATGAATAGATTACTGATGAAACATATTTGAAAACCAGACAACTCCGCCAAAATGAGAAACCGTTACCACTTTGCACAATATCTGTCACTTCAAAGTGCATTTATCTCCAAACATTTAATAACCCATAAGAAGTAGTATACCCAGAAAATCATTCTATCATCTCAGAATCCCATTATGCATTTTCAAAATCATAAACTGGGTTCAGTATTTTCTTTCTTTGCTCTTTATTGGTTCAGCGACCGACATTCAACCTCCATTTGTAGTTTGTATTCATTGAAAGAAAAACAGTTCATAGATTATTAACAACACCAGGAGCTTAATGGCAAGTGGAAACCAACTGCTAATAGACAATAACAATGTATTGTTCAAAATATATGAACTATGCCTACCGGCAGCTCATGAAATAGCAGAGAAGACATTAAGTCCCAAACAGCATTAGAAAACAGCGCACTTGCTCCTCAAATAATCATTCATTTACCCTAATCTCATAATGCTAGGTTTTCAGATCTATTTGACCAGACTTCAGGCTTCAATTTGAAACCGTAAAAGGATAAAATGAAGGCGATGATGGATCAATAATAATATACAACCCAAGCTGCCTGGGATATAGCAGTTTCATCTAGATTTAAATTCAGCAGTTTTCAAACATGTTGACAAATCCAATACCATTTGCAGTTTTCTAACATGTTGATAGATCAGTGATGAAGATCACCATCCAGTGTACTATCTGGCATATACTGGTAAACTGAATTCCAAACCCAAAGAATCGCCAAGTAAAACAGTACACTATTCAACACATTTATCCCAGAATTATGTCCCGATAGCGCACAAAATAAGCAGTATTGTCTGAAAACAATTCTCACATCAACTCCAAACTATACGACCAACAGTAACCCATAACATAATATGGGTTAAGAAATACAGAGAGGCTAACTTCTGCACCAACTTATAGCAGATTAACAAAAGAGGGAAATCAGGTCGTATATAGAAATCGTAGAAATCCTTTCATCAGTAAATTTAACTAAATTCGAGGAACCATCAACCAAAACATAGAATCCGTGAACCCAAAGCGAAGTAACAGTTTAAACCCAGAAATCGTTAACCCAAGATCTAAACAAAAATATTCTTACCCAAAAACAATCTGATTGCTAACTAGCTCAAATAATGGAAGATTGGTTGGATAACTTGGAACTGAATCTTCAGTTGCGCCGGTAATGCCGAATCCCAAATTAACGATGTCTTGATAATCCATACTTAAGCTAATAAGATCTGCAAGGATTGGGTAGATGTGAAGAATCGACATAGATATGACATTAATGGATCTGGCATAAAGATTGGAAGCGATTCCCAAATTAGGGTAAAAAAGGCAATAAATAAATAAATTTTAGATCTGACTTTAATTGTGGAAAACAGACAGAAATCAGATGTATTATTAACGAAAATTATCCTTGAAGGTTGATGAAGTAAATATGATTGAAAAAAATCAGAAAGTGAAGAAAGGTAGGAAGTAGGGAGGGCACTCACGCAGGACGAAAACTGGTGAAAACCTCACCAATCGCCATTAACGAGGCCTCCTCACCCCTATATATATATATATATCCTTCTGTTTTCCTTTTAATGGCATCCACTGTTCCATTAACTAACTCACGATTTTCTTTACGTTCTCAACCTCCTCCTCCATCGTCTTCTTCAGATAAACAACAAACTTCATCATGGACATCAAATCTGGTGTCGAATCCGAATATATCCTTAAATGATAATATTAAACAAGATCTTAATGCTCAAAAGTTGAACTTTGTGAAGCCCTCTGTTGAATATGTCTTTGTTCCTGAGAAGATTTTTAATAAATCCGAGGATACTTGGATCAACACTATTGCATTGATTCCGATCTACTTCAGATGGTCTTCAATCAAACTCAAGGATTTTATTGCGAGGCTTTGGAAGCCATTAGGTAAATTTCATATTCATGTTTCTCCTTCCTATGATTTTGCAGTTCAGTTCAAAAACAAATTGGATTTCTCTCATATATTAGAAAGTTCTACTTACTCTTATTTTGGTAGGCTTCTTCTTATAGAAGCATGGCATCCAGGATATGACTTTACCAAAAAACAGGGTGATGAGGTTCAGATCTAGGTCAGACTTATGGATCTGCCTATGGAATTATGGTCTAAAGATGTTATTCAAATGATTGCAAGTTTTATATCCAAACCAGTTTTATTAGATGAGAATACTACTGATAGAAAATTTACAAAGTTTGCTAGAGTCCTCATTTCAATTAATACTCATATAGACCTGAAAGTTGGCATCCCAATTTTGCTACATAATGGAACCAAATATAATATAACATTGGAGTATGAATTTGTCCTTTCCAAGTGTTCTAAATGCAATCTATTTGGTCATGAGGATTTTTACCATGAAGCATCTATTGATTCACGCTAGATCCCTCCAGATATGCAGAATGATTCTAACAATATTGTAGAAGATCCAGCTCAAAATCCTCCTGATGTTAATTCAGAACAAAATGATTTAGAAGATCGTCCTCCTCAAAATTGCTCTGATAATGTTTCTGAACATAGAACTACAAAATCAATTGATAATCTGGGTTTTTTGAATTCCAATTTACTGAAAAATTAATCCCAGATGATTTAAATATACTGGCAGATGCAATTTTAGAAGGTGATAAGGTAGATGTAAATGACAAAGGCAAAAACATAGAGGCTTCAGACATGGTTGATAAGAGTACAAACTATTTTAAAGTTGATAACACAAAGGCTTCATCCTCTTTTAATCCTCCTTCTAAAAGAAATACAAGTTCTTCTACAATTAAATGACATTGTTATCTTAGAATGTAAGGGGAATGAACACTACTCTCGCATGAAGGATGTGTTAGCTCTCCTAAATTATACTAAATCAACTCTAGTTGGTTTAGTAGAAACAAAGTTATTTGTTATTAATCTAGGTTTGTTTACTTCTTTTTTACCTTGTTCATGGAAGTCTTTAACAAATAATTCTCGAATCTCTTTTGAATTTTATTAATCTGGGATAGTAATGTAAGGGATGTGGTGCTAATTTTTTTTCCTCTCAACACATGACTGTAAATGCAATTAACAAAGGTGGTTTTGAGATGGTATTTTCAGTCATTTATGCAAGTAATTCATTTTCTGAAAGACTCATTTTGTGGAAAGATTTGATAAATGAATCCAGAATTGTAACTAGTGCTTCATTTCTCATGGGGGACTTTAATAATATTTTGTCTCCAAATGATAAAAGAGGAGATTAGCAGTCCCTTTTCAACATATCAGAGAATTTCATAATTTCATCACTCAAATTTCTCTATCTAAAATTAAGCCTTTGGGTTTTAATTTTACTTGGCGTAGAAAGGGGATTGCCACTGCTATTGACAAAATACTGGTTAATAATACAAGTTTGCAGTCATTTTTACACATGAGAGCCATTTCTTTTCCTCGGAAATTGTGAAAACCCGTAACTTCCCCGTAAAGGAAAATGTCGGATAGTTCGAGAACAAGCCACAACAGAGCACATACAGAAGAACATTTCATTGTATATTACAACAATGCATCAGATTACAAGAATATACAGAGTATAAATGAATAAATATTACACAGAAAAATCAGAGATTTAAATTACATTTAAATACACAGCAGCGGAAAATAATACAATACACAACTAGAAGAGATATACGGATACAAAGCTTTCCGGATATCATTCCAGCTGTAAACCAGGATCCTGTGAATATAAATCTGCAAAACCAAAACTACTAGCTGCCCGTGTCAAAATAAGGGCACCCAGAGTTTAGGTTAAAACAATAAACTCCAGGTCAGTCATGTGACTGGTGTGAGAACTAAAACAGTTAATCTTTATTTTAAAGTTAGGTAAATCAAGGGACCACGCCGTATAACACGGAACGGGTTTCCTCCCAAGAATACCAGTGCATAAAACAAACAGCGCAATGCTAAATAAAGAAAAATGAAGCTATTATAAGACCCAAGTCCTATCACACAATGCAACGCAAGCCGGGGGATAGGGTTTTACCTTATAATAGCCAAGAATGCTTGATACGTTTAAAAGAAATCATTTGATACTATTATAAGTGCATAGTGTATAAAACAACTTCAAATCATAAATATCAATCATAGACGGCATGAATGACCCATACCACTATGTCGCCATATATAAGTTCACAATCAAAACCGCAATGTCGTATTGGAAGTTGGGTTATCATTTATGGTATGAACCGAGGCTGGGGGCAAGATCCTCTACCGATTTGTGACTCTCTAGCCCGAGCCACAGGGTCAGAGCGCATCGACCCTTTAGATCGTCAGGGCCGGTCACCGATGTGGATTATTATGCCTGAACACTACGTTTCCCCGCCCTTTGGGGCGTAAGCCTGGCCCGTCAGCCGACCAGAAGCATCGGCCGAAACCGATATCACGAGGCGCCTCGCTTTTCAGCAAGTAATAATAAGCAACATCCACATGAGTCAAACTCGTCAGCCAGTTCAAGCACAGACGCCACTCCTAACTAGAAAGAAACGCATGCCCTCCCTGAGGTCCGTCTCCCGTTTTTGGTTCATATCGGGTGTGAAACTCGCGAAGTGAACGTTACACAAAGCTACGCCACAAAGGCCGTGCTTCGATCATCAACCACAAGACTTTGCTTTTCAACAGAAGTCTTGATCATTTGCCACTTAGGCATGCCACACAGGCAATTCACTCCATGCGATTGATATCCATTAATATATAACCCCTGAGCTCGTACGTCTCAGAGAAGGGCGTTAAGCAAGAGAATAAATTCTCCGCCGCCAAGCAGATATATATTTAATAGAGATCAATCACACGGACTAAAATCCAATGTCAGACACGCAGTCCATTTACAAGTACGTTCTGGGGCTGAACGAAACCGGAGGCACCTAGTACCCCGCATATCCATCGATCTCCAAGTACGTCTGGACGATCACTAACTGTTTCCATCTTCTTGGGTGTACATCCCAATCAAGATCATCAGTAATCACCCAAACGACGTGAAGACTTCCGGTCTTCGACCATCGTCTTCATCTTCGACTTATCGTCGTATCAGTTATTCAGAATGGGATAAACCCGGTCTTTCCGAATAACTCGCGTATATTTTAAATAAGTGTTACACAAACACAACATACGCCTCATTCCAATTCATCAGTCACTAACCGTAAATTAATCAAGAGAATAATTCCCCAAATATTAACCCCGAAGGCCGAAACCAACATCAGATCAATATCCAGAAAACCATTCTTCTTAGCTAACCGATAGTTAGTTTCTGATTTCACATTCATAGGGAAAGGTTCCCATTAATTTTATCCAAGATAATTTCTTGAATTTATTCTCTAATCTTCATTTGAATTTCGATTCAACTAGTCGGAATTAGCGAACCTTACCGTAGTAATCATTGGTTTTAATTTCCCAATCCCAACCTATTCATCCCATGAAGTAAAACTGGTAATACTTCATATCTAACACCACGGTGTTATCGGTAAATTCAATTACCATTTCACGTTCAAATCTAATTAAAGGTTTAACTAACGCCTGGAGCAAAACTGGTGACACTCCATTCTCGATTATTTCAATCTAATTAAAGATTCATTAAAACTCCACTTAGTTTTAATCGTTAACTGGGCTAAAGAATCGGTGTCATTTAAAACACGGTTCACGATAAACCCAAAATCACCTTCCATTAATTATCGGGTTAAAGAACGAGTGTTATTTAAAACACTGTCCACGATAAACCCAAAAATCAATATCAATTCAATTCCAATTAAATATTGTTTAATTGGTACACTTCATTAAATCTAAATAAAAAGATTTAATCTTTTCTCAACTGGGTTCAAGAACAGTGTTAGTGAAGACACCATTCACGACAAACCCAAATCACATTTGATATTCAATATAAGGCTCTGAATAGAAAATATATCGGCTTATATTCAATATCAAATTCTACGATTAACAAATGTCGTATTGGAAATAACGATATAAATATATATCTTTCAAATTTCCATAACAACATCCGTATAATCACGAATTCCAACATCGAAATATTCCGAAGACAATTTCGATTCAAATCCACTCCAATGCAATCATTGGAAATCCTGGTTATTTTTAGAACCCTTTTCAAATTCAATTTATTTATTTAAAAATAAATAGAATTATATTTCTAGTTCAAAACTAGTTCATTTCGATAAAAATCTATTTTTATCTTTTCAAATATGGAGTTTTTCATCCCAATTCTTTCTAAATCATTTCTTATGATTTTACACAAATTATTACTATTTTTAATAATTTTATCAAGGCCCGTACAGTCGATTTCCACCAATGGCCATCGAACTGCACTTACAGCGACCTTTTTCGAATTTGATTTGGACGTATCTCCAAATCCAACCATTAGATTTCAAATTTCTAACATTCGTTAGAAAGCTCTTTTCGATACGAACCCAACGGTTCCGGTTTTAGGAGAATCCGACGGTCGGATCTCCCGTAATGTCCGTTTGAAATAAATGGTCGAAATTCACGAACTGTCGCGGCGCGGCGCGTTCTATTCAGGCCATTATATTATATATATAATATATATAATATATATATCGTCGATTTCTATTTAAAACGAATTTTATAAATAGTTTTAAATTCGTTTCAAAAGCAACTTCAACTTCCATTTCAATTCAAATCAAAATTGATTTTTTCTTTATAAATTCGTTTTAAAATTCATTTCTATTCAATTCAAATTTCAATTCAATTTGAATTCATTTCAATTTGCTTTCAATTCAATTTGAATTCGTTTTATATTCAATTCATTTCGAAATCGTTTTCAATTCATTTCATTTCGAAATCGTTTTCAATTCATTTCATTTCGAAATCATTTTCAATTCATTTCATTTCGAAATCGTTTTCAATTTATTTCATTTCGAAATCGTTTTCAATTCATTTCATTTCGAAATCGTTTTCAATTTATTTCATTTCGAAATCGTTTTCAATTCATTTCATTTCGAAATCGTTTTCAATTCATTTCATTTCGAAATCGTTTAAAATCGATATAAATATCGTTCACGTCAAAATGGCGTCAATCTAATCAACACGGCTTCATAAATTTCTATTTTCAAATATTCTATTTCAAATATTTCTTTTTCAAAATAGTTGTTATTATCAAAATATTTCGTTCAACACATGACCAATCTCAATGGATGAATACTGTCAACACATGAACCTTTATTTTATATTGATAAAGATGTAAATTTTATTACTAAAATATTTCGTTCAACACATGACCAATCTCAATGGATGAAACTGTCAACATATGAACCTTTATTTTATATTGATAAAGATGTAAATTTTATTACTAAAATATTTCGTTCAACACATGACCAATCTCAATGGATGAAACTGTCAACACATGAACCTTTATTTTATATTGATAAAGATGTAAATTTTATTACTAAAATATTTCGTTCAACACATGACCAATCTCAATGGATGAAACTGTCAACACATGAACCTTTATTTTATATTGATAAAGATGTAAATTTTATTACTAAAATATTTCGTTCAACACATGACCAATCTCAATGGATGAAACTGTCAACACATGAACCTTTATTTTATATTATTCTTTATTTTTCAAATTGGAATGAGGCCCAATCAATTGCCATATAAAGTTAATTATATGGATTCCATACAACACATGTATATAATAGCATTGAAAAATAATCAACCATCAACCAAAGTGCACTACACTGTATAAGGATCAAATATAGATATCTAACGCTTATAACAGCCCGTCAATCGATCGATCGACATATTTAATCAATCAGGATGAGTGAACTTCAAATTTCATCCTAACACCCGTGTGGGGTTTCAAACAATCAAACACATATTTTATTTGTGCAGTTGGGCGATGTGTAAAATTTATCGTCCCAATCAATGTTCTTCAAATAGGTGTACATAAACAAACCGTCCGGTTTGTAAATGAATATCTATTTATTCATATTCACGTTAAAAATTATATTTTTAACGATAAAACATTTTATTCAACCTATGAATATTCTATTCGGTTCATTTATTCAATAAAATGATATTTTTATTTTTCTAATATATTTTAGAAAATTTCGGCGGCATAACGGCACGATACTAGAAACGGGACGAGGTCTAGGCTTATCCCCGGTCTAGTGAAGGCCCACGCCATTCACACATCAATCAAATCCATTCATTTCACCAAACAATTCAATTCAATTCAAACCAAAGCATCTAACTAATTTATGCAACAAAACAAACAGGTCCATGGTCTCTGGACGATTGTGTCGGGTGCTACTAAGCACCGTCTGCATCCTAGTATATATATATAACTAGAAAAAGAAATTGAAAGGTGAGAAATTCTCACCGATAACTATCCAATATCACGACTCTTCATCTAGATACGTCTTCGTCGTTATCGCATCTTCGTCATCTTCGTTGCCCGTAGCCACTACATATATAGAAATCACACATTTTTATATTTTGATGTCTTTAAAATAAAAATCACATTTTTATTTATTCACCTTCAATTTAAAAATCATATTTTTATAATCACTTCATATATTTAAAAATCGAATTTTTACTTCGCTATTCAATATATAAAAATCGAATTTTTACTATGCTATTCAATATATAAAAATCATATTTTTACTATGCTATTAAATATATAAAATCATATTTTTACTATGCTATTCAATATATAAAAATCATATTTTTACTATGCTATTAAATATATAAAATCATATTTTTACCTCGCTATTCAATATATAAAAATCATATTTTTACTATGCTATTCAATATATAAAAATCATATTTTTACTAAGCTATTAAATATATAAAATCATATTTTTACTATGCTATTAAATATATAAAATCATATTTTTACTATGCTATTAAATATATAAAAATCATATTTTTACCTCGCTATCCAATATATAAAAATCATATTTTTACTATCCTATGGTATAAAAATTATATTTTTAATGTACTACTCTAATTAAAAATCCCTTCTTTTCTCATGTTAAAAATCTCGTCTTTGTTATGATAAAAAAAAACCCAATCATTCATGAATAAAAATCTGTTCTTTTCTATAATAAAAATTAAAACGAAATTCAGTTTGTACGTACTTACATTGTGCGGCTAACGAGGTGGGGCAGGGAGCGTCGGGTGCTGCAGCAAAGAGGGGGGGGGGGAAATGGCGGATGGCTGTTGCAGTTGAAGGCGGGCCCTGACGTGGCTGTTTAGGGTCAGGCGCGGTTTAAAATCCTAGGAGGAGGAGATGTCGGGATTGGTGGAGGCCAGGGGGACGGAGGAGGTCGAGCGGCTGACGTGGGGGTCGGTTTAGGGGGTGGCGGCGCTAGGAGATCCTGGCGGCGGATTTGGGTTTCGGAGGCTCATCGATTTGTTCTTCGCGCCGGGGTCTGACTGGAGATGAGGAGGAAGAGAAGGAGATCGAGAAGAGGAGAGGGAGAGGAGATCGACAGAGGGGGCGAGGTAGCGGCGACGGTCTGACATGGGGGCGACGGGGTTTGACATTTAGCGGCGGGTTTCCTTCTGTTGACCACGGAATGTAGTTATGAGGGGTTTGACTGATTTTGACCAAGCCTTAATATATATATATATATGTATATATTAATAATTAATTAATTCTAAAAAAGCAACTTTTATATTTGATCTCCAATCGAGACCCACCACCTATCATCCATAGCTAATTACCCCCATTCCGAACACAATGGGATATGTATCGCAAGCTGATTTGATTGTTTTGATCAGTTTCCGTTGGATTTACATTTAAATCATTATATTGAATTTTAAACGTACATTTCAAATTACCGGGGCCACATACTAACTCGAAAAATTCCAGAAAAATATTTTCTAGCTTCGTATTGACGATACGGTCCTAATAAAACTAGTTTCGTTGAATTCTGACACCGTTTGAAAAATGGCCATTTTCCAGTCGATTAAAATCAACTGAAACTGGTCAAACGCGTTTTCCTTTTCCACGCTCACATATTGATTCGAAAAATTATGAAATTTGGAATCTAGCAATAATTTGACATCACGGATCCAACAAAAGTTGTTTCGTCGAAATCCGAGGTCGTTTGCAAAATGTCCATTTTTAAGGGCCTGAATTCTATAACGACTATTCAGAATTTTCAACTGGACATATCTTTTGATTCCCGCTATGAAATCTCGATTCTTCGGATTCGTTGGAAAGATACTATCAAATAGATCCTTTGATTTCTGGTTTCACTAAAATCCGGATTGTTTTGCACCCGGTACAGCCAATTGAAGTTTGAAATCGAATTATCGAACTACCGCGCCATTTTCAATTCTATTTATAATTATATATAAATATTTATATTCTAACGACGACGCGTATAAATATACACGTTCGAATTATATATTCAAAATAATTTTTCGTCGATATTATTTAAAATAATTCATTTTAAA
Source organism: Allium sativum (assembly GCA_030737875.1). Taxonomy (NCBI): domain Eukaryota; kingdom Viridiplantae; phylum Streptophyta; class Magnoliopsida; order Asparagales; family Amaryllidaceae; genus Allium; species Allium sativum. Next base: position 23,708,658 of record CM060918.1, on the reverse strand, counting down.
TAATCAAAATTCGCTAAAATTGCCAAAATAAAAATTTTAAACTGGCCCAGATTTTCGGGTTGTTACAATCTCCCCCACTTAAAACTTTTCGTCCCCGAAAAGGAACAAGGTCGAAAGTGGTTTGATCAATCAACTCTACGTTCGATCTGGCTTTCATTCTCCAACTTTTCAGTTTCTGAGAATTTTCAAAAATTTTAAAAATTTGGCTAACACCCTAAATTTTCGAAAAATTTCGCCATAACCTCCCCTGCAATGGGAGCATCGGGGAATTTCAAATAGCTTCCCCGATCCTTCTAATCTCAAAAAGAAAAAGAAAAAGCCAAGCGGCTAGCCAATAGGCTCATAAAATCATCATCACCCAAACAAAACAGTAAATTATGTAGTAAACATGTACCTATTTGTCGGGCAAACAAATTTTATTCTCTGCTCTAGCCTCCTTGCTATGACCTGTTCAATGTAAGTACATGTATATGCATTCAAATGCGACCAATTTTTAATATAATTCAATATGTGATTCAATTAGGCTTATTGGCTAAAAATTAGCAAACAAATAAACAAACAACACAAACATCAATCAATTAGTGAATTAGAGTTTCAAATTCATAATTTTGATACTTATACAAAAATCATGTTTTTGATACCAAATCACAACAATAAGCCCTATCTAATTTTGGTTCTCACACCAGTCAATAGGAAATATATAGAAATCTCACTTTCGAAACTCGAAGATAAATAATGGCGACGGTGCCCCATCACCAGAATTATCCCCGGGCAACTAAAGTATGATTCTATAACTATCCAATACATTAAAACTTCGAATACACGTTTGCAAGACATATATGCAAAATCTTTATATATCGGATTGTCCCGATCAATATAGAATAAATAATCAAATACGAATAGTTGATTTAAATTTCAAAACAAAATTGGTTTTCATTTTAAAATTTACTCTTCACACTTGTTCTAGGATACTACTGATCCCATCTCTAACGAGTCATTCTAATTGGATATTACTAATCCAATATCTGATGAATTCTTTCGTATGGTTCTAATGTGTCTTGTTCTCTACTTTGTAAACCAAAGCTCTGATACCAACTGTGAAAACCCGAAACTTCCCCGTAAAGGAAAATGTCGGATAGTTCGAGAACAAGCCACAACAGAGCACATACAGAAGAACATTTCATTGTATATTACAACAATGCATCAGATTACAAGAATATACAGAGTATAAATGAATAAATATTACACAGAAAAATCAGAGATTTAAATTACATTTAAATACTTAACAGCGGAAAATAATACAATACACAACTAGAAGAGATATACGGATACAAAGCTTTCCGGATATCGTTCCAGCTGTAAACCAGGATCCTGTGAATATAAATCTGCAAAACCAAAACTACTAGCTGCCCGTGTCAAAATAAGGGCACCCAGAGTTTAGGTTAAAACAATAAACTCCAGGTCAGTCATGTGACTGGTGTGAGAACTAAAACAGTTAATCTTTATTTTAAAGTTAGGTAAATCAAGGGACCACGCCGTATAACACGGAACGGGTTTCCTCCCAAGAATACCAGTGCATAAAACAAACAGCGCAATGCTAAATAAAGAAAAATGAAGCTATTATAAGACCCAGGTCCTATGACACAATGCAACGCAAGCCGGGGGTTAGGGTTTTACCTTATAATAGCCAAGAATGCTTGATACGTTTAAAAGAAATCATTTGATACTATTATAAGTGCATAGTGTATAAAACAACTTCAAATCATAAATATCAATCATAGACGGCATGAATGACCCATACCACTATGTCGCCATATATAAGTTCACAATCAAAACCGCAATGTCGTATTGGAAGTTGGGTTATCATTTATGGTATGAACCGAGGCTAGAGGCAAGATCCTCTACCGATTTGTGACTCTCTAGCCCGAGCCACAGGGTCAGAGCGCATCGACCCTTTAGATCGTCAGGGACGGTCCACCGATGTGGATTATTATGCCTGAACACTACGTTTCCCCGCCCTTTGGGGCGTAAGCCTGGCCCGTCAGCCGACCAGAAGCATCGGCCGAAACCGATATCACGAGGCGCCTCGCTTTTCAGCAAGTAATAATAAGCAACATCCACATGAGTCAAACTCGTCAACCAGTTCAAGCACTGACGCCACTCCTAACTAGAAAGAAACGCATGCCCTCCCTGAGGTCCGTCTCCCGTTTTTGGTTCATACCGGGTGTGAAACTCGCGAAGTGAACGTTACACAAAGCTACGCCACAAAGGCCGTGCTTCGATCATCAACCACAAGACTTTGCTTTTCAACAGAAGTCTTGATCATTTGCCACTTAGGCATGCCACACAGGCAATTCACTCCATGCGATTGATATCCATTAATATATAACCCCTGAGCTCGTACGTCTCAGAGAAGGGCGTTAAGCAAGAGAATAAATTCTCCGCCGCCAAGCAGATATATATTTAATAGAGATCAATCACACGGACTAATATCCAATGTCAGACACACAGTCCATTTACAAGTCCGTTCCGGGGCTGAACGAAACCGGAGGCACCTAGTACCCCGCATATCCATCGATCTCCAAGTACGTCTGGACGATCACTAACTGTTTCCATCTTCTTGGGTGCACAGCCCAATCAAGATCATCAGTAATCACCCAAACGACGTGAAGACTTCCGGTCTTCGACCATCGTCTTCATCTTCGACTTATCGTCGTATCAGTTATTCAGAATGGGATAAACCCGGTCTTTCCGAATAACTCGCGTATATTTTAAATAAGTGTTACACAAACACAACATACGCCTCATTCCAATTCATCAGTCACTAACCGTAAATTAATCAAGAGAATAATTCCCCAAATATTAACCCCGAAGGCCGAAACCAACATCAGATCAATATCCAGAAAACCATTCTGCTTAGCTAACCGACAGTTAGTTTCTGATTTCACATTCATAGGGAAAGGTTCCCATTAATTTTATCCAAGATAATTTCTTGAATTTATTCTCTAATCTTCCTTTGAATTTCGATTCAACTAGCCGGAATTAGCGAACCTTACCGTAGTAATCATTGGTTTTAATTTCCCAATCCCAACCTATTCATCCCATGAAGTAAAACTGGTAATACTTCATATCTAACACCACGGTGTTATCGGTAAATTCAATTACCATTTCACGTTCAAATCTAATTAAAGGTTTAACTAACGCCTGGAGCAAAACTGGTGACACTCCATTCTCGATTATTTCAATCTAATTAAAGATTCATTAAAACTCCACTTAGTTTTAATCGTTAACTGGGTTAAAGAATCAGTGTCATTTAAAACACGGTTCACGATAAACCCAAAATCACCTTCCATTAATTATCGGGTTAAAGAACGAGTGTTATTTAAAACACTGTCCACGATAAACCCAAAAATCAATATCAATTCAATTCCAATTAAATATTGTTTAATTGGTACACTTCATTAAATCTAAATAAAAAGATTTGATCTTTTCTCAACTGGGTTCAAGAACAGTGTTAGTGAAGACACCATTCACGACAAACCCAAATCACATTTGATATTCAATATAAGGCTCTGAATAGAAAATATATCGGCTTATATTCAATATCAAATTCTACGATTAACAAATGTCGTATTGGAAATAACGATATAAATATATATCTTTCAAATTTCCATAACAACATCCGTATAATCACGAATTCCAACATCGAAATATTCCGAAGACAATTTCGATTCAAATCCACTCCAATGCAATCATTGGAAATTCTGGTTATTTTTAGAACCCTTTTCAAATTCAATTTATTTATTTAAAAATAAATAGAATTATATTTCTAGTTCAAAACTAGTTCATTTCGATAAAAATCTATTTTTATCTTTTCAAATATGGAGTTTTTCATCCCAATTCTTTCTAAATCATTTCTTATGATTTTACACAAATTATTACTATTTTTAATAATTTTATCAAGGCCCGTACAGTCGATTTCCACCAATGGCCATCGAACTGCACTTACAGCGACCTTTTTCGAATTTGATTTGGACGTATCTCCAAATCCAACCGTTAGATTTCAAATTTCTAACATTCGTTAGAAAGCTCTTTTCGATACGAACCTAACGGTTCCGGTTTTAGGAGAATCCGACGGTCGGATCTCCCGTAATGTCCGTTTGAAATAAATGGTCGAAATTCACGAACTGTCGCGGCGCGGCGCGTTCTATTCAGGCCATTATATTATATATATAATATATATAAAATATATATCGTCGATTTCTATTTAAAACGAATTTTATAAATAGTTTTAAATTCGTTTCAAAAGCAACTTCAACTTCCATTTCAATTCAAATAAAAATTGAATTCTTCTTTATAAATTCGTTTTAAAATTCATTTCTATTCAATTCAAATTTCAATTCAATTTGAATTCATTTCAATTTGCTTTCAATTCAATTTGAATTCATTTTATATTCAATTCATTTCGAAATCGTTTTCAATTCATTTCATTTCGAAATCGTTTTCAATTCATTTCATTTCGAAATCGTTTTCAATTTATTTCATTTCGAAATCGTTTTCAATTTATTTCATTTCGAAATCGTTTTCAATTCATTTCATTTCGAAATCGTTTTCAATTGATTTCATTTCGAAATCGTTTTCAATTTATTTCATTTCGAAATCGTTTTCAATTCATTTCATTTCGAAATCGATATAAATATCGTTCACGTCAAAATGGCGTCAATCTAATCAACACGGCTTCATAAATTTCTATTTTCAAATATTTTATTTCAAATATTTCTTTTTCAAAATAGTTGTTATTATCAAAATATTTCGTTCAACACATGACCAATCTCAATGGATGAGTACTGTCAACACATGAACCTTTATTTTATATTGATAAAGATGTAAATTTTATTACTAAAATATTTCGTTCAACACATGACCAATCTCAATGGATGAAACTGTCAACACATGAACCTTTATTTTATATTGATAAAGATGTAAATTTTATTACTAAAATATTTCGTTCAACACATGACCAATCTCAATGGATGAAACTGTCAACACATGAACCTTTATTTTATATTGATAAAGATGTAAATTTTATTACTAAAATATTTCGTTCAACACATGACCAATCTCAATGGATGAAACTGTCAACACATGAACCTTTATTTTATATTGATAAAGATGTAAATTTTATTACTAAAATATTTCGTTCAACACATGACCAATCTCAATGGATGAAACTGTCAACACATGAACCTTTATTTTATATTATTCTTTATTTTTCAAATTGGAATGAGGCCCAATCAATTACCATATAAAGTTAATTATATGGATTCCATACAACACATGTATATAATAGCATTGAAAAATAATCAACCATCAACCAAAGTGCACTACACTGTATAAGCATCAAATATAGATATCTAACGCTTATAACAACCCATCAATCGATCGATCGACATATTTAATCAATCAGGATGAGTGAACTTCAAATTTCATCCTAACACCCGTGTGGGGTTTCAAACAATCAAACACATATTTTATTTGTGCAGTTGGGCGATGTGTAAAATTTATCGTCCCAATCAATGTCCTTCAAATAGGTGTACATAAACAAACCGTCCGGTTTGTAAATGAATATTTATTTATTCACATTCACGTTAAAAATTATATTTTTAACGATAAAACATTTTATTCAACCTATGAATATTCTATTCGGTTCATTTATTCAATAAAATGATATTTTTATTTTTCTAATATATTTTAGAAAATTTCGGCGGCATAACGGCACGATACTAGAAACGGGACGAGGTCTAGCCTTATCCCCGGTCTAGTGAAGGCCCACGCCATTCACACATCAATCAAATCCATTCATTTCACCAAACAATTCAATTCAAACCAAAGCATCTAACTAATTTATGCAACAAAACAAACAAGTCCATGGTCTGTGGACGATTGTGTCGGGTGCTACTAAGCACCGTCTGCATCCTAGTATATATATATATAACTAGAAAAAGAAATTGAAAGGTGAGAAATTCTCACCAATAGCTATCCAATATCACGACTCTTCATCTAGATACGTCTTCGTCGTTATCGCATCTTCGTCATCTTCGTTGCCCGTAGCCACTACATATATAGAAATCACACATTTTTATATTTTGATGTCTTTAAAATAAAAATCACATTTTTATTTATTCACCTTCAATTTAAAAATCATATTTTTATAATCACTTCATATATTTAAAAATCGAATTTTTACTTCGCTATTCAATATATAAAAATCGAATTTTTACTATGCTATTCAATATATAAAAATCATATTTTTACTATGCTATTAAATATATAAAATCATATTTTTACTATGCTATTAAATATATAAAATCATATTTTTACCTCGCTATTCAATATATAAAAATCATATTTTTACTATGCTATTCAATATATAAAAATCATATTTTTACTATGCTATTAAATATATAAAATCATATTTTTACCTCGCAATTCAATATATAAAAATCATATTTTTACTATGCTATTCAATATATAAAAATCATATTTTTACTATGCTATTAAATATATAAAATCATATTTTTACTATGCTATTAAATATATAAAATCATATTTTTACTATGCTATTAAATATATAAAAATCATATTTTTACTATGCTATTAAATATATAAAAATCATATTTTTACCTCGCTATTCAATATATAAAAATCATATTTTTACTATCCTATGGTATAAAAATTATATTTTTAATGTACTACTCTAATTAAAAATCCCTTCTTTTCTCATGTTAAAAATCTCGTCTTTGTTATGATAAAAAAAAACCCAATCATTCATGAATAAAAATCTGTTCTTTTCTATAATAAAAATTAAAATGAAATTCAGTTTGAACGTACTTACATTGTGCGGCTAACGAGGTGGAGCAAGGGAGCGTCGGGTGCTGCAGCAAAGGGGGGGGGAGAAATGGCGGATGGCTGTTGCAGTTGAAGGCGGGCCCTGACGTGGCTGTTTAGGGTCAGGCGCGGTTTAAAATCCTAGGAGGAGGAGATGTCGGGATTGGTGGAGGCCAGGGGGACGGAGGAGGTCGAGCGGCTGACGTGGGGGTCGGTTTAGGGGGTGGCGGCGCTAGGAGATCCTGGCGGCGGATTTGGGTTTCGGAGGCTCATCGATTTGTTCTTCGCGCCGGGGTCTGACTGGAGATGAGGACGAAGAGAAGGAGATCGAGAAGAGGAGAGGGAGAGGAGATCGGCAGAGGGGGCGAGGTAGCGGCGACGGTCTGACATGGGGGCGACGGGGTTTGACATTTAGCGGCGGGTTTCCTTCTGTTGACCATGGAATGTAGTTATGAGGGGTTTGACTGATTTTGACCAAGCCTTAATATATATATATATATATATGTATATATTAATAATTAATTAATTATAAAAAAGCAACTTTTAAATTTGATCTCCAATCGAGACCCACTACCTATCATCCATAGCTAATTACCCCCATTCCGAACACAATGGGATATGTATCGCAAGCTGATTTGATTGTTTTGATCAGTTTCCGTTGGATTTACATTTAAATCATTATATTAAATTTTAAACGTACATTTCAAATTACCGGGACCACATACTAACTCGAAAAATTCCAGAAAAATATTTTCTAGCTTCGTATTGACGATACGGTCCTAATAAAACTAGTTTCGTTGAATTCTGACACCGTTTGAAAAATGACCATTTTCCAGTCGATTAAAATCAACTGAAACTGGTCAAACGCGTTTTCCTTTGCCACGCTCACATATTGATTCGAAAAATTATGAAATTTGGAATCTAGCAATAATTTGACATCACGGATCCAACAAAAGTGATTTCGTCGAAATCCGAGGTCGTTTGCAAAATGTCCATTTTTAAGGGCCTGAATTCTATAGCGACTATTCAGAATTTTCAACTGGACATATCTTTTGATTCCCGCTATGAAATCTCGATTCTTCGGATTCGTTGGAAAGGTACTATCAAATAGATCCTTTGATTTCTGGTTTCACTAAAATCCGGATTGTTTTGCACCCGGTACATCCAATTGAAGTTTGAAATCGAATTATCGAACTACCGCGCCATTTTCAATTCTATTTATAATTATATATAAATATTTATATTCTAACGACGACGCGTATAAATATACACGTTCGAATTATATATTCAAAATAAATTTTCGTCGATATTATTTAAATTAATTCATTTTAAATAATCAAAATTCGCTAAAATTGCCAAAATAAAAATTTTAAACTGGCCCAGATTTTCGGGTTGTTACAGAAATCTAGTGATCATAGTCCAATTATGTTGGAGTTAATTCCTACTAAAGAGTTTCCCTTTTAGATATAGGAATGACTGGCATAAAATTTCTAGATGTACGGATGCTGTTCAAAGAGGTTTTAACTCAACAGTTTGGGGACATCAAAGCTACCAATTTATGCAAAAACTCAAGCATTGTAAAACTGAATTAAAAACCTGGAATAAAGTGAGAGATATGGACAATGCTAACCTCAAATAAGCTGAAGAATTTGCTGAACAGTTGGAAAAAGAAGTTGACAATAATCCCGAGGATCTGCTTCTATTTGATAACTACCTGAAGGCAAAAAAAGAATTTCAGAACTTGCAACAAATGTATTTCAAGGCTTTCAAACAGCAAGCCAAAGTATTATGGCTTCAACAGGGTGACACTAACTCTAAATTTTTTTATTCAAGGATGTCTAATAGGAGATTCTTTAATCATATCAGAGCACTTATTGATCAATCTGGAAATTTAGTATTTAAATCAGAGGACATTAAAGCTGAAGCAATTTCATATTTTCAAGATATGTTTAATGGTACTTCATCTACTGAATTTCCAAACTTCCTCCCTATATCTACCATTAATTCAAAAGGTCAACAATTCATGATGAAAGCAGTTGAATTAACAGAGGTCAAGGATGCATTATTCTCTATCCATGGTGAATCTAGCCCTGGGCTAGATGGTATAAATGCAAAATTTCTGAAAATACATTGGGATGATGCGAAGAATGATTTATTGTTGGCTATCTCTGACATTTTGATTTCAGGTAAGTTGCCTAAATATTTAAATCATACTTTCATTACCTTAATTCCCAAAAAAGACAGGCCAACTGAGATTGCACACTACAGGCCAATTGCTTGTTGCAATGTCTATTAAAAAAAAATTCGAAAATTTTATGTAATAGATTAAAGCATTTTTTGCCATTCCTTATCTCGGAGAATCAAAGTGCCTTCATTAAAGACAGGTATATTGGGGATATTCTGCTTGCTCATGAATTATTAAAAGATTTCAAAAAAAGTGGGATGCCCAAATTTTGTTTAAAAGTGGATTTACAAAAAGCGTATGATCGTGTGAATAGGAATTTCATTTGTTTTATTATGTCAAGAATGAATTTTCCTACACATTTCATAAATCTCATTTATGAATGTATGTCAACTGCCACATATTCAATTATGATTCAAGGGGTGCCTTAAGGTTTTATAACTTTTAATAGAGGAATTAGGCAGGGTGATCCATTATCCCCTTATTTGTTTGCAATTGCAATGCAATATTTCTCTTACCTTATGGATGAAGCAGTTCATTTGCATGAATTTCAACCTAGTTCCACTGTTCAACCTTGTAACACCCCGAATTTCGGTTAATGCTAAAATTCACAAATTAAAGAATAACTAATCCCAGATGTGGGAATTAGGGGAAACGGGTTGCACCATTGCGTTCGTCTCGGAAAAATACGCAAAATAGAGTCTGAGTTTTCGAAAATCGGAGTCCGTATGAAGAAGATATGGACGAACGAAGTTAGGCAGAAAAACCGAAAAACTAGCCAGAATGCACTGGCGCACTTGTAAAGTGCGCCAACACAAAAATGCACTGGCGCACTTGTGAAGTGCGCCAACACATTTTTACACTGGCGCACTTGGGAAGTGCGCCCGTGTGGAGCCAGAAACCTGCACAGTTTCTAGAGAGTTCTGTGGTTGGGTGCACCAGTTTGGTGTTTGGGCTTGGTCTTAGGGCTGGTTTCTGGAAGGTTCCGAAATCTAAGGGTCCTAATCTAATTTAGGGTTAATCTAAGGGCCTAAAACACTCACCTAATCTATAAATACACCCTAAACCTACCCTAATCCATACTAAAAATAGAATTGAGGGCTACATGCCGCCAAATTAAATCTTAGAAGGAGCCTCCACTAATTTATGAAGAGGGTTGCAAGCTAATCACTCTCTAATCAACCTCTAATCCATTCTAAGCATCTTAATCTTCTTCATTTGGAGTGCAAATTGGCTAGTTGTGAGTTTCTATAGACTTAACAATCAATTGTTAAATTGATTATGATAGGATATGATAAGATATGGCTATGTTTGTGGAATCAATGTGTTTATGCAAGTTTAGTATAGTGTATGTTGTGTGCTATATGCAAGTTTAATGCTATGTTTTATGATGCAAAACACTATGTTGAACATTGATTCATATGTAACATGTTATGCAAGCTATATGGGAGATTATATGCAAGTCTATATGTAACATGTTATGCAAGTTATATATTTGGTTTTATGCATGCTAAGTATTTGGTTTTATGCATGCTATGTATGTGGTTTTATGCATGCTAAGTATTTGGTTTTATGCATGCTAAGTGTTTGGTTTTATGCAAGTTTGTCTCTTTTTATGATATGCATAATATATGCAAGTTTGTCTCTAAGTATGGCATGTTATGCAAGTTCATATGCAAGTTATGATACATATTCATATGCAAGTTATGATACATGTTCATATGCAAGTTATGATGCAAGTTTATATGCAAGTTATGATGCAAGTTCATATGCAAGTTATGATGCAAGTTCATATGCAAGTTATGATGCAACTTCATATGCAAGTTATGATACATGTTCATATGCAAGTTATGATGCAAGTTCATATGCAAGTTATGATGCAAGTTCATATGCAAGTTTATGTGCAAGTTCATATGCAAGTTGTCTCTTTTATGATATGCATAATGCAAGTTTGGATTAAATACTAGTTGGGTTTAATGTATGTTCATATATGCAAGTTGACACCTTTTGAACCCGTGATAAAGTTACATGCTATGTTGGCTAAACCCATGACCTTTGTGATGAATCTTCCCTTTATTATGTCGTGTTATGAGAACGAACTACGTGGGGAACGATGGGGTTAATATGCATGTTAATAAAATGATGTGAAATGGGTATGATTAATCATACCACAAATTAAATGGACGTAATTGGGAATTTACCTATTAAGTTAGGTCTACCCATACTATGGAATTGGGAATTTACCTATTGAGTTAGGTCTACCCATATTCTTAAAAATGTGTAATTAATTAGGCATAATTAATTCAAATTATGGGGGTGATTAATTAGGTGTAATTAATCAACTAAGACACGAGGTTGGACCCTTTTGTAGCGGAAGTCTGCCCGGAACCGACCGGCCATCCAGCAGCTACAAATGATTGGCCCAATGTGAGAGGTCTTAGTCATAAATTAAATACGTGATTAAAGTAAAGACACGAGGTTAGACCTTTTTATGACAGAAGTCTGCCCGGAACCAACCGGCATATCCAGCAGTCATAAAAGATGGTCTATTGTGAGAGGTCTTTATGACGTCATGATCTTAATTAATTAAGAAACACTTAACCATATTAGCATGTAGAGGGACATGAGGGGTTAAGTGGGTGCCTTGGGTGGCATGTGGAAATCTAGTGGGTTGCCTTGGGTGGCAATAGAAAATACGATTAGAATACTTAACCAAAGAGGAACATGTAATTAAACATGGGTAAAGGGTTAAGTAAGTGCTTTGGGTGGCATGTGGAAATCTAGTGGGTGCCTTAAGTGGCAATTGATATATGATTAGATGACTTAACTAAACCTTAACATGTAGGTGGGCATGATTATAACAGGGGTTAAGTGGGATACACTAGATAAAATAACAAGCTTAGGTGGTAGCTTGTGGGGGCCCATTTCAACCAATATCCCAAACGTATCTTAGTGGGCTCGACTCTAGTCGAGTGACGGGACACGCATATTGGGCTTGACTATAAGAGGCCAAAATGGGTTAGCGGTGGCAACGCATGACCAACGGGTTTCATATGCGTGTGTGGACCCGGGCTGGTAAATAAGACGTTGTTGCATCGTGTAGATATAAGCCGTGCACCGTTAGTTTTATCAGGTTGCCACGTTGGGGAATGGTACACCCCACGGTGGGGCCAGCACGGGTATCTACGTTAGGGAGCCGATCGAATGGGAAGTAGTGTGTACACCTAGTGGATTGTAGGGCCCCGTGGCGTCTACTTAGTCACCTAGGGGTACGCGAGAACTATTAAGTTAATTTTATAAGTCCAGGGGTGGGATCAACCTTTAAGTTAGGAATGACTGGTGTGGTGCAGTGTAGGAATTACCCTTGGGTGGGTAGATCTGGGGTGGTGTAATCCAGTAATTATCCTTGGGTGGATAAATGCGTCTTTTCGGTTATCTTAGTACATCCTGTGTTTAGTTGGCTACTTAGTGTAGTCATTATCCCCAGAGGTACCGTACCTTGTTTATATCATACCCTAATTACTTTAATGATTGTATTGTTAGGATTATAGGACTCACTCAGACTTATGTCTGACCCCGTTGTTTCTTTATCTTTTTCCCAACCCTCAGGTTTTCAGAGTGGGCCTAGCACTAGTGGGCTTTAATCAGACTGCTTTATCTATCTTTTGGAGCTTGGACCGTGGATGTAAAGCTCAGTTTATCTTTTCTATTATGGCTATTAGGTTATGTAGTGGGATTATGTACTTTCGTTTTTATCAGGATGGATATTATGTACTTGACTCTTACTTATGGTTTTTGTGTAACCAAACATGTTTTACTTTCCGCTGAAATGAAATGATGTTTTAAATTCTCAAGTATTACTTATATCTGTCTTGTTGTAATTTTTCTGTTCTATATTCACTTAAAATACTCCACCGATGTTATGGCATTCCCTTAGTGAGTGACCGTAGCGGGTGTGGGGTGTTACAAACCTATTATATTGCATTTGCTATATGTTGATGATCTTATGATTTTTGGAAAATCATCTATGCCAAATGCCAATTCTTTAAAGAAGATTTTTCAGAAATTAAGTCTACATGCCGGTCTGGATGTGAATGCTTCAAAGACAAAAATCTTTTTTAGTTCTTCTGTCATAAACTCAAGGAAAATTCTTTAAGTATTGGGTTTTGATCAAGGTTCTTTGCCTATCAAATATTTGGGGGTGCCTTTGTCTTCTAACTATTTACACTATTCAGAATGTAATTCTCTTATTCATAGAATTCAAAGCAAAATTAATGGTTAGGAGACAAAACTGCTAAGCTTTGCAGGGAGAGCTGAATTTATTAATATAGTGATTACCCCTATTATATTGTATTGGATATTCATTTATCAAATTCCATAATTCACTTTAGACAAGATAAATTCTATTTGTGCAGATTTTTTTTGGGTGGAACATCGCACAAAGTTTCATGGCATAAGTTGTGTAGGCCTAAGGCAAAAGGTGGTATTGGCCTTAAAAAAATTTCAGATCTTAAAAAAGTGGCTTGTGTGAAATTACTCTGGAAATTTTTATCTAATCCAACCTTCTGGAGTAAAAGGATGCATATAAGTATTGTAAAAATGAGTTTTTTTGGTTGATGGCTCTGGACAATAATGCATCCTCTACGTGGAAAGCAATGTTAAGATTAAGAAAAAGATCTAAACAACTTTTCAATAAAGTAATTTCTAATGGGGAGGAAACTCACATGTGGTATGGGCCATGGATTAATTGCAGATGTTTAGTTGACCTTCTAGGGTATGATAGAATGAATATTCTTGGCTATGCAGACCAGAAAGTTAGCTAAATTATCAGAAATGAAAAGTATGCTCCTGAAATTCATCCTGCTACAAGAGAGTTACTGGAAGAAATTAATACTATTTCAACACATCCAAATCAAAGTCATGATACATATGAATGGTGTGAAGGTGGTACTTTTGAATTTCATAAAGCATGGGACTATTTGATAAATCATGAACAATTCGATAAAGCTTTCTCTATAATTTGGCATTCCAAAAATTGTAAAAGAATATCTTTTATTGCATACCTTGCCTTCATTGGAAGATTAAATACAAAGGATAGGATCCAGCGCTTCAGTAATATTTCAGATCCAATTTGTCCTTTGTGTAATAATCATCCTGAAACCATACAACACCTGTTTTTCTCTTGTGATTTCTCGGCTTTCATCCGGCTCTCTCTAAAGCAAAAACTGGAACTTCCTTTGAATTCATTTACAGATCTGAAAGAAGAAGCTTTACTTATCCACGATAGTTTGAAAAGGAAAGATCAGATAAGAGACTTGGCTTGTGCTGCTTTCACAAGCGCTATATACTGTATTTGGAAGGAGAGAAATTTGAGAATTTTCCAAGGAAAAAGATGACACCATTGATTTGCTTGCTGAAGATTGAGAAGGAAATTCATTTTCTTATGAATAATAATGGTAGTAGAATGTTCGAACTGATAGACATGTGTAATTTCTTGGTAGGTGGGGGATTGAATTATAGGACACTGGTTAACTTATGAAGAGGCATTTGAATTTTCAACGGAATAAAGTGGAGAAGATGGGCCGTTCTGGGCCATGAAGTGTGTTTGTGAAGCCTGCATGTTTTATTTTCTGCTTTTATTTCTGGTTGTATTTGTTTTGTTAATGATGTTTTCTGCTTGTATACTAAATTTATGAGTACTCTTTTTCCCTGTAAGGCACCCACCTGGGTTAGGGGGATTACGGGGTTTTAACGAGGCTTATAAAGGAGGTTTTATTGGTTTTTAGCAATAAAGAGAACCAATTTTCAAATATATATATATACACACACACATACATACATACATACATACACAAACACATATATAATATACAACATTAAATATGTACCTATAAGCTCCGATGTTTCCATTGTGTAGCCTTCAACCTCATGTGTTTCATCTGCAGGAACATTAACGTTACGGCCTGAACATTGCTCTTTAAATTTAGCACCCATAAACAGACGATATTTCATTACTTTGAATGGTAAAATTAAAAAAATAAGCTATATGTGCATACCTTCACCACTCAAGTTTGTTGTTGGACTGTCATGATCTGCAATCATCCCTCCATCAGTTCGTTAACTTTTTTTGTTATTCCCCTCTATCGTTGATTGCAATCTGTATTTTCCAGGTTTTAAACCACCATGACCTGAGCTTTTTGGAAGCAGACCACTCGACTGTGTCGAAACCGAGGATACCGGTTCAAAGGCTATAAATTTCACGTTCATAGAATCAGTTGTAACGTTAGCTGTTTTACGCTTATTTTATCGAAAAAACTCACAGCTAGTTGTTTCATATTGAAGAGAAGGAAAAATGCTTATACATGCTGCCAATGACATAAAGATTCTTAAATTTATTTTTATTCCAATAAAGCATAAAAAAGCAAGCACTTTAATTGGGCTACATTTGATTTGTTTCAGAGAAAATCAAACACATGAAAAATAAGCATCATACTTTGCATTTTCATAGCTCGCAATCAGATCTTAAGCTATAGTATTGAACGGGTATACCTGATATCGTAGAGCTTGATTTCTTTTGTTTGCTCCTGAAAGTAACCTTGCTATTAACTCTTGCAATGGTTTTCCCATTATCATCCATTGCTCAAAAGAAGTATTGACATAGAGTAGCAAAGAACAAAAACTAATCAAAACTGTGAGGCAAAAAATATGATCCAATATCTTATACATATGCACACACGTATTCTGAAAAGGCTTGAATAGATTACACAGGAAATAGTGAGTCAGGGAAATCGAAAAGCCTCTTATAAAAAGAATATTAAATTACATTTACGAATTTGAAAACATAATAAAAGTCTTTAAACACACGAAAGCATACTTTGCAGGGATGAATTCTTCTGCACTTGATACCATCTGGTTAGGAACAGGTTAGCATCAGTCATCTTCCACATATGATCAGCAAAAACCAACCCATTTCCACCAATAAGATGAGTTTTATTTATCTCACAATCCATTACCTCGAGAAAACAACAAAATGATGATCCAATATCAAATCATGTATTAAATAAAAATAAAACAAAAGTCTATATATGCATCTTGTCAGGTAAGCTTTAATTAAATTAATCAAAGATGTCATCAGTATACATATTTTTAAATTTATAAAATCATACAAAGGTGGATTTTCCAATAAAAATCAGTACGTCAAAATTGAACTTTAGGTAAAACCAGTTGTTTTGTACAATCATATACATGATCAATATGCATATCACATACATATCTATTTACTTTTAACTTGTGTACATGACCATGCATTTCACATACAAATTTATTTATTTGTAAACTGTGTAGATAACTGTGTGTAAGACCAAAATTGCAAAAAACATACATACATATCAATCAAGAAAACAATGCAAAGCCAAAAAAACCAATAGTAGAAAAGTATTGCATTTAAATGGTCCACTGAAGCATTTTATAATCATGTATTCGGTAATAACTATAACAAAAAAAAATGAAACAATAAACATGCATACATATCAATTTGTATAATCCGAGATTAGAATTTTTTTCCAATAAGCCAGAAATTGATATTCCATTAAATTGAAAAAGCATTTTCATGTCACTACAAAAAGCGCAGCCCAAAATGTAATGCAACTACACGGACCGCAGTTGCTAACAGTTAAACCACTTAATACTTCACACCAAAGAAGTACTCTACTACTGTTTTTTCTGAAAACATGACCCAACAAAAATTACATTTTATTCATTTCACAATCCTGCTCCACATTCCCTCCAACAATTCTTCTTTTTTAGTAGTGGACGACTCAATTCCAAAATCATCAGAATCTGTTTCCATCGATGATTTCCTCGGGGAACTCAAATCCATCATTTCATTATCCGCCAAAAAAGAAACAGGATCCTGAAAACATATATAAAATCGTTTTGCTATATACCAAGAAAAAATAAACTGGTATAATTTGAAACAAATGCATCGATCCCCTTATCATCCTTGTTGGTTTTGACCATACCGCTACTGTTAGACATAGCATCCGAATCCTAGTTCATGTTAAAGCAGCAATGATGTCAATCATCAATATATAGAACAAAATACATCCACCTCAGATATTTTAACAATAATTTCATACCTGATGAAGGGTCCGCAAGTAAGATTGAATCAACTCTTCACTATCACTCAATTTAACGATGGTGTAAATAGGCCAACTTTGCTTCAAATTGTACTCAGAGACTTCAATTTTGAATAGCACTTGCTTATCCACAAGAGTATTGAACTCCACAGGAAATGAATCATTGTCATCATACTATACAACAATTAGTAAAATGGTAAACATAATAATTTCATTGCGAAACTCATACAAACAATCAATAGTAAAGAACATTGAACATATAAAATAACTAACCTTGACCAAAGACTCTTTCATCTAATATACGGATCTATGCAAAAGAGCTATCACTTCTCGATCAAACATCACAAATGACGCACTGCCACTATCGTCTATTACACGAACCTGAACTTTGAACCAAAATGTAACACCCCACATCCGTTAGTGTCACTCACAAAGGGAATGCACTAAGTTCTGTGGAGCATTTAGGGTAAAAGATGCAGATAAATTACAAGACAGACAGAAATTAAACAGCGGAAAATAAAACTTTGCTTTATTGATAAAATAGTTTGTACAATGGTTTCTTTACAATATCAAAGTATCATCTGTCTTACAAAATAAAGAAGCATAAAAACAACATTTATATTCCCCGATTTTAGCAAGAGCCAGCCATAGCATCTGAAAAGAGAATCCAAGCAAACTTCAACAAATCTTCAAGCTGGGAAAGAGTGGCAGTCCAACTTAACCTGAGCTAAACTATTCCCTCCTTTACTACCTAGGGGGGGGGGGGGGGGGAACGGAAGAAAAGAAGACGAAAGAAAAACAGAGTCAGACATAAAGCCTGAGTAAGTTCAGTAACTTCTAGCATGTGAATATGGAAAACAAAACGACATGAATTAACTGAATACAAGATTACACCATGACGATAGGGTCAACAAGATTAGACAAGGTAATCACAAGATATGCTAAGATAAGATAAACTGGATACGTTTTAATACTTTCGCCGCTTCGCTATTTCCTTGTTATACTGGTTTCTATATCTCTGCACCACCTAACTAGTGTCCCAACTAGTAACGATAACGTGATCCCAATCCCAGTATTTTCCATTGCCTTCGAGCATCCATTTATTATTTATTACCTAGATATAATCTAGGGTTTTCTATCCAGTGCTTTCTAGATTCAACTAGAGTTTACGCTATCTGCTGAACGCTTCTCGGATTCAGGATTTATGCCACCTAGTCCAACTAGGGATTATGCTACCTGTCGAACGATGCCCCCAAGTCTAGGACACACTACCTAGAGTGGTATATGTTCCTATACTTCCCCACGCATGTATTGCGAATCGTTATCGCTTGTCTAGATGCACATGTCCTGTAATGTGCGGTCCGAGTCCTGTGTCAGGGCAAATCAAGGAATACAGAACTCGGTCGGGAGCTTTCAGATATTTGCCGATGCAGATGCTAAGGTCTGTTTTTATTTCAGTGGCTATGGTCCCACTTGATCCCTCCCTCAACTAATGAAAGGCACACCTTGTAAAATGAGAACTATACGCCGGCCCCCGGTGCCCCACTATCCTATGGCCATCCTCACCCATAACTAGATAGCAAGTATATGGTCTTTTGGAGTTCTCCGCCTTTTCGCTTCACGTATCTCGATTGACTGAAGATGGATGGTAGACGATGAGTTGCTATCACAGGGCTACCGTTCTCTCGCCGAATCACGCCGGTCCATCCTAGTCTTTAGGTTGCCATGTATTGCAACCAAGGCATACCCCTGGTTCTTCTACGCAGACCTTAACCTCTGTGGGCCCAGGAGGATCATCTGCAGCCTCACAGAGGGATACCAAGAGTACCCTCACGTCCCCTCGAAGCCTCGGGCTTCGTAACCCAATTCGTTGGAGCCTCCTTTTTACTCAGACGGACGTTCGCACCTCCTCGTGCTATACTAAGAATTACTACTTAGTTTTACTAACTAAGATTTACCACTTAGTTTCCAGAATCGTTGTTTCCTTAACTAAGGTTTACTTAGTTCTCTTTCGCGTTAGTTTAGATTGGTTAAGTGTCATAGTCAATTCAAGCTAACTTAACCCTCCTTATTTATCCTGTTAAACTGGTTAAGTGTTGTCAATAACTCATGTTGACTTAACCCTACCACAAACCAAGTTGTATTGGTTAAGTATTTATTACTTAACCCTACCCATTCACCCTGTGTTGGTCAAGTGTTCCTTTTTAACTTAACTTTGCCCGTCTGTTTTAACTAACATGTTATTATTAATGGTCAAGTATTATCCCTTCATGTTCTAGACTTAACCCCATTCCTTTATCACAACCTGATGGTTAAGTGTTCAAGTTTACTTAACCCTACGGTCTAGCCCAGCTAACATATCAAATTGGCTAAGTGTATTAGATTTTACTTAACCCCAACCTCTAGTCTAGTTAACATATTAATTTGGCTAAGTGTATTAACTTTACTTAACCCCTACAAGTCTCGTTTTGCTACCTTGAGTTTGGTTAAGTGTCTCTATGGACTTAGCCCTCCCATTCTAGCTTAACTGTGTTTAAATTGGTTAAGTGTTCCTATGGACTTAACCCTCCCATTCTAGCTTAACTGTATGGCCCTAACCCCACTCACCAGTCTGGTTGTCATGTTGAATTGGTTAAGTGTCTTAGTGAATTTAACCCTACCATTCTTGTTCTAGCTTTAATTAAATGAATTAAAGCCGCTACCACTCACATTAGACAGGTATTGTTGCGACTACTGGATGTGCCGGTTGGTTCCGTGCAGGTTTACATCGCAACTCAGTCTAACCTCGGATTGGGCATATTCGTGTTTTCTAAGTTCAAAAGGGGTTTTGATTAGTTTTCAAATCAGGTTTTGAAAGTAACCATCCCGTCCGTCGGATCAGTTAGGGATAGCCAGGGAAAGCAGGAAACTTGTATTTTCCAAACTCAAGCCTAGACACTATCCTCTCTATCACCCTAGAACTTTCTGGTGTTTCATTAAAAGAGATGTCGTTTAACAAACCTTTAATTTGTCTAAGTTTACATTTCTCATTTAGAACAAATTCTATAAGTAAATTATTCCTAGTTTACTTATTTCCTAATTCCCCTTTTAATGTAAATTGTCAACATTCATTCTTATGGCCCATTTTCCCTCTAAATCATGTTTATGCTTTTTGGTATGTAAACTATACCAAATCAAGTGTCATTAACCATGATTTTGCTAATCCTGGAAATTACTCCCAATTATGGCCAATTTCAAGTTTATGCCAATATACTTATCGAGCCAAATTAGCTAATTCAATTCTGATTTAACATTCTAATTCACGTCAAACTAGACTTATTACTCTAGTTCACTATTCATGTAAATACTAGATTTACACGTCAATACAAGATTCAAATTACACATCTTATAATTTATGTCAAATTTATCCAATTTGCATTCCTATGAACATGCCATAACACATGTTCCCAATTTATGCCAATTTCCAAGCTAAACTACGTTTTAGTAAATTTCATATTTTGCCCCAAATCGCATTCCCACCGTTCGTACAATCGTGTTTCAATCTAGATTATAGATAAATCTAGATTCGTAGCAAATAGGGAATGAACCAAAGATTGCTATGAAAAGGATAGATACAACAACTGGCATAAAATGGTTTTGAATAACGACGTAGGTTCAAGAACGTGGGTAGACCTAACTTAATAGGTAAATTCCCAAGGTCTAAAACCAAGAATAGACAGAGTAGGTTCAAGAACATGGGTAGACCTAACTTAATAGGTAAATTCCCATGGTCTAAAACCAAAGAAAACCAAGGACAGGCAGAATAAATAATCGGGTTTAGACCCAATCTCATAATCACAAAGCTTAAACAACACTTTCCTAATCATGAATCATAGGTGTTTAATCACAGATGTCCTTGTTATGTCAAAGGCAATAGTTTATGTTTTCTAATCAAAGGCATAGGCTTAGTCAAGGAAATAATCCTCATAGTCATAGCCACAGTCATAGGCAATGTTCATAGTCATAGGCAATGTCCAAAGTCATAGGCAATGTTCATAGTCATAGGCAATGTCCAAAGTCATAGGCAATGTTCATAGTCATAGGCAAATGCTCATAGTCATAGTCTTATTTGTCCTCGAATCATAACAGTTCTTAATTAGGTTCAAGAATGTAGGCACTGATTCGAATAGAGAGAGTGAGAGATTTGGCATATTTTTTTATTCCTTTAATTTCATGTCACGAACAAAGAAAAACGTTCAAATCTAAAAATAACTGACTTACAGAGATTTAGATTAGAAAAGAAAGATGGCGTTGCTATGATTCGTAGAAAATCATTCGTTGAAGTCGTTTGAACCTTCTTTTGAATCCTAGCTTGAATCTCTTCTTCTTGAAAGTCTTTTGAGCAGCATCTCCTCGTCTTGTTTTATTTTATATATATTATTTATTTATTTATATATTTTAGAGGAGGAGAAGAAGCCATGTTCACTCAGAATCTTTGCAGCATAAGGGTAGAGAAGAATTGTGAATAGAGGAGGAGACTAGGGCTGTTTATATAGTTGCTCAAGACCTTATCGTACACGCAGCGCTGAGTCAGCATTGAACCTAGTTAAGAAAATAGTCCAGGTTCGCAGATGAATCTAGCCAAATCTTATCGTACATGCAGTGCTAAGTCAGCATTGGGTCCCACAAGCTGTTTTGGCGCAGAAATTTGAATTTCGAACTTTTGAATTCCTGGAATTTATTTAACTGTTTTATTCACATGAAATATTCTTATTTGTATACAATTCCTTTAACGACCATTTTACGCGTATATATATATATACGTACAACTTTCATTTTATTTTCAAAATTCAAACGATGTTACACCGTTATTTAATTCTTGCCATATTTCATTTACTATAGCCTTATCTTAAATTTTATCTTTCGTATACATATATTTCTGCATATATATATATATATATATTCTCATGTATATACATATATTTTCTTTATTTCCTTATATGTACGTTCTTATCCTTTCAAATTTTGATTTTGTATATGTACATATATTTGCATGTTCAGTTGGCCCTCTTTAAAACAGAGATAAAAATTATGCTGCCGCCGGAGTTCGAACCCCTGACCTCCATGTTACAAATCCAATGCCTTAACCAACTGAGCTACAAAGTCTTTTGTTAATAAGTTTTAGAACAATGATAATTATTGTTCTTTCCTTACTTCTCTTTTTCATGTTAGTTACAATACTTAAATTAAACCAATGCATGAATCTTTTTCTTTTAATGTTAATGCATTATGTTTGCAAATCAGTGCATGCAACATATTTACATCGCATGCAACCAATCTTTTTTTTTTCATATATTAATTAATTTTCGTTATACATCACCATATTAATCCTATCTATGGATATATATACATTTTTAATTACATTAAAAATACGGGGTGTTACATTCTCCCCCACTTAAAAGGATTTCGTCCCCGAAATCTTCTAGTTAGGAAGAATGTATCCTACCATCCAATCACCCATCTACTCAACCATCCAATCACAGGCATCCATTGTCCTTAAAAGATTTCTAATGCTTTCATGTTCATATGCATAGTGTGTGTATATGTCTTTATCTACTGTAAAATCAGGCGGTCTACTGATTCAGTCGACCTACTTAATGCGAATCATGTCGGTGCCATGCGTCCAATCATGTATGCAAGCATCCCTAGTTACGTAAATACTACATGCGTGCACGGCCATTCATCCATATGCAACATCCATATCATAACATATCAGGCTCAAATTAAATACATATCTGTAAATGTAATATGAAAACGTCCGAACTGATCTAGTGTCTAATACGTATGCATATGCATTCACAAGCAACCATTAGCAACCACTTGCAACCATCAACCATAACATGTTTCAAATACATGTTTACATCCATTGGCTTCTACCTAAGGATCGAAGATACGACCTAGGTGATATACTTTGGAAAGAGAGAAATAATTATGCGCAAAGCTCCTAAACAAAGAAATCAAGGATACACCCTTAAGAAAAAGGGTATGACGCTAGTATATAGCCTTCTTGAGCTTTACTCCACTGTATCTTAACTAATTTAACTTTACGATTGTGAAGTTCCAGATCTCCATTTCCAAAATAAACAGATGTCAATCACGACGCCAAGTATATGTACTAAGATGATTAGAGGTCTCCCTCTTATCCACCATGCCATAACTATAAGAGTCGAAAGGTCACTACGTGCTCTTTGGAGTGCCTGCCATAACTATTCATCTCTCACGCAAACCATCCAAACCGAACTCGACATTCCTCAAGTACAAGCCCCAAAGGCCTAAACCAATATCAGACAAGCACCCAAGGAATATCTCCTCTGAATTTAGACGATCTACGTGAGATGATATAAGCAAACTCGATAGCTATTCTCAAATCCCTACTAACCAAAAATAAACTGGTCGGACCACCAATTGGATTTGAGACTCTAGTGGGATCTTTCTACTATACAGGTACTATGGTGCAGAGACCCAACTATGGAAGTGGATACGAACAAATGAGAAGCGCTAGAACCTAAGGAAATAGTACGAACAGAAAACTAGACTCTTCCAACCGGACTACCTTTCTCCTAGGTACGCCTGGTGGCGAAAGCATGTACTTGTCCTTCTGAAAATCTTGTTCCTCGTTCTTGCCCTTGTCCTTAAGTATATGCCCTATCATACCCTAGTAAAGATACTTCCTCTTGTCTTAGGTTTTATAATTTCTTCCTCCTTCGTGTACTAAGTTTACATCCATGAATTCCTCATCCTAGGGTTATGCTCCTTAGCCAAACTCCTCATCCCCTTCCGTGTGTAGTCATGTTGACAAATCTCTCGAAAACTGCCTCCATCGTCCAGAAAACCCTATAAGCTTCGAAAGAAAACTGCCCGTAGATGAAACAACTACGGCTATGGATGGAAGCCGGGCACTACTTTGCCCTTCGATGAGGTTACCTCCCAGAAAGCCAGGAGCCCTAGAGACTCAAGAAAGAAGGAGATAAGAATTTATACAGAGGAAGAGAAGATGGTGCGTATGGCTTTGGGGAATATGTCTTTAAAACAAATCTTTTCTCTTGAAAATGCTTCTTTAAAAACTATTTTGAAAAATAATCTTTCAAATCTTTATCTGATCCTGTAACCTTCAGCTCTGATACCACGTGTAACACCCCACATCCGTTAGTGTCACTCACAAAGGGAATGCACTAAGTTCTGTGGAGCATTTAGGGTAAAAGATGCAGATAAATTACAAGACAGACAGAAATTAAACAGCGGAAAATAAAACTTTGCTTTATTGATAAAATAGTTTGTACAATGGTTTCTTTACAATATTAGAGTATCATCTGTCTTACAAAATAAAGAAGCATAAAAACAACATTTATATTCCCCGATTTTAGTAAGAGCCAGCCATAGCATCTGAAAAGAGAATCCAAGCAAACTTCGACAAATCTTCAAGTTGGGAAAGAGTGGCAGTCCAACTTAACCTGAGCTAAACTATTCCCTCCTTTACTACCTGGGGGGGGGGGAACAGAAGAAAAGAAGACGAAAGAAAAACAGAGTCAGACATAAAGCCTGAGTAAGTTCAGTAACTTCTAGCATGTGAACATGGAAAACAAAACGACATGAATTAACTGAATAAAAGATTACACCATGACGATAGGGTCAACAAGATTAGACAAGGTAATCACAAGATATGCTAAGATAAGATAAACTGGATACGCTTTAATACTTTCGCCGCTTCGCTATTTCCTTGTTATACTGGTTTCTATATCTCTGCACCACCTAACTAGTGTCCCAACTAGTAACGATAACGTGATCCCAATCCCAGTATTTTCCATTGCCTTCGAGCATCCATTTATTATTTATTACCTAGATATAATCTAGGGTTTTCTATCCAGTGCTTTCTAGATTCAACTAGAGTTTACGCTATCTGCTGAACGCTTCTCGGATTCAGGATTTATGCCACCTAGTCCAACTAGGGATTATGCTACCTGTCGAACGATGCCCCCAAGTCTAGGACACACTACCTAGAGTGGTATATGTTCCTATACTTCCCCACGCATGTATCGCGAATCGTTATCGCTTGTCTAGATGCACATGTCCTGTAATGTGCGGTCCGAGTCCTGTGTCAGGGCAAATCAAGGAATACAGAACTCGGTCGGGAGCTTTCAGATATCAGCCGATGCAGATGCTAAGGTCTGTTTTTATTTCAGTGGCTATGGTCCCACTTGACCCCTCCCTCAACTAATGAAAGGCACACCTTGTAAAATGAGAACTATACGCCGGCCCCCGGTGCCCCACTATCCTATGGCCATCCTCACCCATTACTAGATAGCAAGTATATGGTCTTTTGGAGTTCTCCGCCTTTCCGCTTCACATATCTCGATTGACTGAAGATGGATGGTAGACGACGAGTTGCTATCACAGGGCTACCGTTCTCTTGCCGAATCACGCCGGTCCATCCTAGTCTTTAGGTTGCCATGTATTGCAACCAAGGCATACCCCTGGTTCTTCTATGTAGACCTTAACCTCTGTGGGCCCAGGAGGATCATCTGCAGCCTCACAAAGGGATACCAAGAGTACCCTCACGTCCCCTCGAAGCCTCGGGCTTCGTAACCCAATTCGTTGGAGCCTCCTTTTTACTCAGACGGACGTTCGCACCTCCTCGTGCTATACTAAGAATTACTACTTAGTTTTACTAACTAAGATTTACCACTTAGTTTCCAGAATCGTTGTTTCCTTAACTAAGGTTTACTTAGTTCTCTTTCGCGTTAGTTTAGATTGGTTAAGTGTCATAGTCAATTCAAGCTAACTTAACCCTCCTTATTTATCCTGTTAAACTGGTTAAGTGTTGTCAATAACTCATGTTGACTTAACCCTACCACAAACCAAGTTGTATTGGTTAAGTATTTATTACTTAACCCTACCCATTCACCCTGTGTTGGTCAAGTGTTCCTTTTTAACTTAACTTTGCCCGTCTGTTTTAACTAACATGTTATTATTAATGATCAAGTATTATCCCTTCATGTTCTAGACTTAACCCCATTCCTTTATCACAACCTGATGGTTAAGTGTTCAAGTTTACTTAACCCTATGGTCTAGCCCAGCTAACATATCAAATTGGCTAAGTGTAATAGATTTTACTTAACCCCAACCTCTAGTCTAGTTAACATATTAATTTGGCTAAGTGTATTAACTTTACTTAACCCCTACAAGTCTCATTTTGCTACCTTGAGTTTGGTTAAGTGTCTCTATGGACTTAGCCCTCCCATTCTAGCTTAACTGTGTTTAAATTGGTTAAGTGTTCCTATGGACTTAACCCTCCCATTCTAGCTTAACTGTATGGCCCTAACCCCACTCACCAGTCTGGTTGTCATGTTGAATTGGTTAAGTGTCTTAGTGAATTTAACCCTACCATTCTTGTTCTAGCTTTAATTAAATGAATTAAAGCCGCTACCACTCACATTAGACAGGTATTGTTGCGACTACTGGATGTGCCGGTTGGTTCCGGGCAGGTTTACATCGCAACTCAGTCTAACCTCGGATTGGGCATATTCGTGTTTTCTAAGTTCAAAAGGGGTTTTGATTAGTTTTCAAATCAGGTTTTGAAAGTAACCATCGCGTCCGTCGGATCAGTTAGGGATAGCCAGGGAAAGCAGGAAACTTGTATTTTCCAAACTCAAGCCTAGACACTATCCTCTCTGTCACCCTAGAACTTTCTGGTGTTTCATTAAAAGAGATGTCGTTTAACAAACCTTTAATTTGTCTAAGTTTACATTTCTCATTTAGAACAAATTCTATAAGTAAATTATTCCTAATTTACTTATTTCCTAATTCCCCTTTTAATGTAAATTGTCAACATTCATTCTTATGGCCCATTTTCCCTCTAAATCATGTTTATGCTTTTTGGTATGTAAACTATACCAAATCAAGTGTCATTAACCATGATTTTGCTAATCCTGGCAATTACTCCCAATTATGGCCAATTTCAAGTTTATGCCAATATACTTATTGATCCAAATTAGCTAATCCAATTCTGATTTAACATTCTAATTCACGTCAAACTAGACTTATTACTCTAGTTCACTATTCATGTAAATACTAGATTTACACGTCAATACAAGATTCAAATTACACATCTTATAATTTATGTCAAATTTATCCAATTTGCATTCCTATGAACATGCCATAATACATGTTCCCAATTTATGCCAATTTCCAAGTTAAACTACGTTTTAGTAAATTTCATATTTTGCCCCAAATCGCATTCCCACCGTTCGTACAATCGTGTTTCAATCTAGATTATAGATAAATCTAGATTCGTAGCAAATAGGGAATGAACCAAAGATTGCTATGAAAAGGATAGATACAACAACTGGCATAAAATGGTTTTGAATAACGACGTAGGTTCAAGAACGTGGGTAGACCTAACTTAATAGGTAAATTCCCAAGGTCTAAAACCAAGAATAGACAGAGTAGATTCAAGAACATGGGTAGACCTAACTTAATAGGTAAATTCCCATGGTCTAAAACCAAAGAAAACCAAGGACAGGCAGAATAAATAATCGGGTTTAGACCCAATCTCATAATCACAAAGCTTAAACAACACTTTCCTAATCATGAATCATAGGTGTTTAATCACAGATGTCCTTGTTATGTCAAAGGCAATAGTTTACGTTTTCTAATCAAAGGCATATGCTTAGTCAAGGAAATAATCCTCATAGTCACAGTCACAGTCATAGGCAATGTTCATAGTCATAGGCAATGTCCAAAGTCATAGGCAATGTTCATAGTCATAGGCAATGTCCAAAGTCATAGGCAATGTTCATAGTCATAGGCAAATGCTCATAGTCATAGTCTTATTTGTCCTCGAATCATAACAGTTCTTAATTAGGTTCAAGAATGTAGGCACTGATTCGAATAGAGAGAGAGAGAGAGATTTGACATATTCTTTTATTCCTTTAATTTCATGTCACGAACAAAGAAAAACGTTCAAATCTAAAAATAACTGACTTACAGAGATTTAGATTAGAAAAGAAAGATGGCGTTGCTATGATTCGTAGAAAACATTCGTTGAAGTCGTTTGAACCTCCTTTTGAATCCTAGCTTGAATCTCTTCTTCTTGAAAGTCTTTTGAGCAGCATCTCCTCGTCTTGTTTTATTTTATATATTATTTATTTATTTATTTATATATTTTAGTGGAGGAGAAGAAGCCATGTTCACTCAGAATCTTTGCAGCATAAGGGTTGAGAAGAATTGTGAATAGAGGAGGAGACTAGGGCTATTTATATAGTTGCTCAAGACCTTATCGTACACGCAGCGCTGAGTCAGCATTGAACCTAGTTAAGAAAATAGTCCAGGTTCGCAGATGAATCTAGCCAAATCTTATCGTACATGTAGTGCTAAGTCAGCATTAGGTACCACAAGCTGTTTTGGCGCAGAAATTTGAATTTCGAACTTTTGAATTCCTGGAATTTATTTAACTGTTTTATTCACATGAAATATTCTTATATGTATACAATTCCTTTAACGACCATTTTACGCGTATATATATATATATATACGCACAACTTTCATTTTATTTTCAAAATTCAAACGATGTTGCACCGTTATTTAATTCTTGCCATATTTCATTTACTATAGCCTTATCTTAAATTTTATCTTTCGTATACATATATTTCTACATATATATATATATATATATATATATATATTCTCATGTATATACATATATTTTCTTTATTTCCTTATATGTACGTTCTTATCCTTTCAAATTTTGAATTTGTATATGTACATATATTTGCATGTTCAGTTGGCCCTCTTTAAAACAGAGATAAAAATTATGCTGCCACCGGGGTTCGAACCCCCGACCTCCATGTTACAAATCCAATGCCTTAACCAACTGAACTACAAAGTCTTTTATTAATAAGTCTTAGAACAATGATAATTATTGTTCTTTCCTTACTTATCTTTTTCATGTTAGTTACAATACTTAAATTAAACCAATGCATGAATCTTTTTCTTTTAATGTTAATGCATTATGTTTGCAAATCAGTGCATGCAACATATTTACATCGCATGCAACCAATCTTTTTTTTTCATATATTAATTAATTTTCATTATACATCACCATATAAATCCTATCTGTGGATATATATACATTTTTAATTACATTAAAAATACGGGGTGTTACACTAAATACCACAAAAAATAATATAAATATGAAATCAAAGAAAAACATGTACAAAAAAATTACTGCTAAGATTACTTCTACTATATACACCTTAGTAAAACATTATCACACTGCACTCGCTTGTCACACTTCTTGCACAAAAACTTTTCAATTTCCTTGCCAACATCAGCATCTGTTGCATTTTCATCAACAGGGTTCACCTTCTTATGGCATTTCTTGCAAGCTAAGTAATACCATCCATGCTCCAGCTCCAACCCAACAATGGTGGCTAAGGCAATACAGATCATTGGCTTATCTATTTTAATAATCTCACCCAGTGTTTTTCTCTCATAGCAGTTGACAAATTCATCTGGCAAGGAGACACAACTTTGGGATGATGATGCAGCAGCAGTAGTCCACAATATAGCCGAGCTATCAATACTGCTATCAAGTCTAAACCAACGAAAAACATAAATGCACACAAATATAAATAAAAATTACCTAGCTTATGACATAACTTCAAAAATAAACTAACCGTTGCTGAAAGACCTAACTTCCTTGTAATCACCATTAAAAATTAACCGCGTACAGAACAAAGAGCTTGACAATGCAACTGCCCCTATTGGCGACGTGGACGAGAAAAAAAAAGTGAGAAAGGAGAAGACTCAACAAATTACTACAGCAAGCAAAATACAATCACCATCAAAGCAAGAAATAAAAATACAAACTAAAATTCGCATAAATACCTCCCCATTCCTTTATCTTTGCATTTCGAATAATAATAATAATGAGTCCAGTATTATTTTGAGATAGAAAACCGAATGCTTCTTCTGCATATCTATCCCATAAGGCACATTTCAATTTTTGGACCTGCAAATATCAATTATAATATTTTATAAGATTATTCATAAAAGAAGATGACATATTGAATTGGTGTACATACTTAACAATATGTACCATGACCAAATTTACAACATAATCTTCAACTCTTTTTTAAAAAAGCATAATTTTTTCAAAAATTTAAAATACAAGTATATTATAAAATATTCCAGAAGTTTAAAACATATGTACTACAGCATACTCTTCATCCTTCAGTTCCATGACCAATTTCTTAGACTCTCTGCTCTCTTTCTGTCTGCTCTCAACAGAAATGTAACCAACAACCTTGCCAATAACATCTGTGCTACGTAAAACCAATGATTATTTAGTATTACCAAATCATTTCATAATGAATTATATGTAAAATATATAACTTAGAACACATACCTACTAAGAATTTATCATCCAATGTTTTTGAAAGAATGCTATCAAATGACGCAAATTTAAATTCGTGCATAGGAATGGGCATATCATCTTCACAATTCACAACCGATGTTGAGAAAATAAAATTAATCTTGTAGACATGTTGTGCTACTCGATAGTTCCCATTATTTTGTCCAACTCCAAAATTGCTAATAAGTAGACATTTGCCTTCCAAAAGTTTTGAACAAAATCTTCTAATGAGGCTTTGCTTGACAGTAGCCTGAATACGACCATTCTACGTTACAGTAAAAAAAATGCATGTCATTTTTTGTTAGAAACCGATTGCATTACATCTATGAAATGAAAAAATAGCTATAAACTTTGAACTAACAAATTAAATGAACAAATACAATACAACTACACCACCTTTTCATCCAAGAACAACATTTCAATACTTCCATGAACATCAGGATCTTTAAAACTTGGTGGCTTCCATAGCCGTACAATTTTTATTTTGATGGACATACCCTGATTAAAAGGTGCTATATCCTCTATGAACTTATATTCAGCAGCCATTATTAATTCATTTTCTCCCGTGTAACCAAATCCACATCCACCCCCATTCAACAACTTATATATATAATATCGAATGAATTATCTAGAAGTTCAATTGAGAGGTGAGATTTCTAGAACAAGAGATGATTATTTTCTGTTTTTTTTTCGCACAGTAACACCTGATATTAGCAGGTTACCGAGGCATCATCATTATTTACATGGAACAGCAGACATTGTCTTCTTCCTGTTGTTTTTTTGTTACTGCTAGCTAGCAAAGTCCTTCTCTTCTCTCTTCCAAATAATTAATTTTATTTCTTCTCCTGCACACAGGAATTGTGCAGTTTTTTATTTTTATTCGAAGGAAAAGGGGAGAATAAGGAGAACTTAGGTGGGAAAATGTGAAAAATGGAGGGACGTGATGCTGCCACGTAGGCCAGTGGGTTTTGGTTTAGTATATATTAAGACTGGAATCAAATGGAATGTGAATTGGGTTTATTGTGAACTGTGTTTTTAATGACATTCGTTCTTTAACCCGATTTATAGTGAAATGTGATTTGGAATTTATAAATCTTTTAACTAAGATTTAATGGAAATTTTCAAAAGTAAAGTTTTCCGATTTAATGAAATAAATTGGAATGGAATGGAATTTGATTTGGTAATAATCGAAGTGAATTTCTATGAAGGAAGACTACTAATATATATGGAATTTAAAAGGCTTTGCAGTTATTCCATTTATATTATTAGTCGGATACAGAAGTCTATATCGATTATATATATTGATCTGTTTTCCGTGAAGATTCCATAATTAATGGAACGTGATTTTGGGTTTATCGTGGGTTGTGCTTTAAATGACATTAGTTCTTTAACCCTGTTAAAGATAGGATTTATTTCCTGAATTTGAATAATCATTAAGTAATGATTTTTGGAGATTAAAACTAAATGGAGTTTTAATGAATATTTAATTAGATTGAAAGGTGAATCTGATAACTAAAATGATCAAATTCGGTAAATGGTTGAGAATGGAGTATCACCAGTTTTGCTCCAAGCGATAGTTAAATCTTTAATTAGATTTGAACGTGAAATGGTAATTAATTTTACTGATAACACCGTGGTGTTAGATATGAAGTATTACCAGTTGTGTTTCATGGGATGAATAGGTGGGGATTGGGAAATATAATAAACGATTACTTCGGTAAGGATCGCTAATCCCGACTAGTTTGGATAAACCTTATTTTGGTATGGATTGATATCCAAAGGAAGGTTAAAGAATAAATTTTAAGAATTTATCTTTGATAAAATTAATGGGAACCTTTCCTAAATGATATGAATATTTAAATAAAAGAATTGGAATGAGGCATATGTTGTGTTTTTATAGTACTTGTTTATCATATACGCGAGTTATTCGAAAAGACCGGGTTTATCCCATTCTGAATAACTGAATCAACGATGAGTCGACGATGAAGACGGTGGTTGAA
Organism: Allium sativum; assembly: GCA_030737875.1. Classification (NCBI taxonomy): domain Eukaryota; kingdom Viridiplantae; phylum Streptophyta; class Magnoliopsida; order Asparagales; family Amaryllidaceae; genus Allium; species Allium sativum. The sequence goes on along the minus strand of CM060918.1, from coordinate 23,676,000 downwards.
GACTGGAGGTATTCACATCGTTTAGATGATTATCGATGTCTTGATTGGGCTGTACACCCAAGACGAGGTAATAAGTGGGGATCGTCTAGACGTACTTGGAGATCGACCGGATATGCGAGGGCCTCTCTCCTGTATTGGACCTATGGGACAAGGAATAAGGTGCCTCCGGTTTCGTTTAGGCCTAGAACGAACTTGTATATGGATGTGTGTTTGACATTGGATTTCATTCTGTGTGATTGATATACATCGGTTGCATAGCGTGAATTGTCTGTGTAGCATGTTGAGATGCAAATGATCAAGGCTTCTGTTGGACGACAGAGTCTTGTGGTTAATGATCAAAGCACGATTTTAATATAGCATAGCTTTGTGTGTAGCGTTAATTCGCGAGCGTCACACCCAAAGTGTGAACCAGAAACGGGAGAGGACTTCAGGGAGGGCATGCATTTCCTTCTAGCTAGGAATGGTGTCTAGGTTTTGCAAGCCCAGACGTTTTACTTATGTGGATGATGGATAGCGAGGCGCCTCGGTTATATCGGTCACTGCGGTGTCGATGGATGGTTTGGTCGATATATGACCAGTTTACGCCCCATAGGGCGGGAACATATATTGTTCAGGCATTTTAATCTACTTTGTGTGGACCGACCCTGACGATCTAAAGGCTTGACTGAGTACTTTCCTGAGACACGAGCTAGAGTGTCTCGAAGCGGTAAGGACGATCCCTTGCCTTGGTTCATAGATAGAAATCCAACTTCCAATACGTGACATTTCGGTTTTGATTGTAGAGCCTAGTATTGGCGACATGATATATGGTACCCATGCCGTCCAGGATTGATACATTTATATTTGAAGTTGTTTTATACACCATGCACTTATAATAGTATCAAATGATTTGTTTTAAACGTACCAAGCATGTTTGGCTATTATAAGGGAAAACCCTATCCTCCGGCTTGCGTTGCATTGTGTGATGGGACCTGGGTCTTATAATAGCTTCATTTTTCCAAAAAGCATTGCGTTGTTTATTCTATGCACTGGTATTCTTGGGAGGAAACCCGTTCCGTGTTATACGGCGTGGTCCCTTGATTTACTTTATTTTAAAGTAAAGATTTAATAATTGTTTTAGTTCTCACACCAGTCACATGACTGACTTGGAGTTTATTGTTTTAACCTAAACTATGGGTGACCCTATTTTCCACATGGGCAGCTAGTAGTTTCGGTTTTGCAGATTTATCTTCACAGGATCCTGGTTTACAGCTGGAATGATATTCGGAAAGCTTTGTATTTGGGTATTCCTTTCGGTTGTGTTTTGTATTATTTTCCACTGCATTGAAATTTGTAAATCTCTAATATTAATTAAATTTATATTATTTATTCATACTCTGCATATTCTTGTACTCTGATGTAAATTGTTGTAATAAGCAATGAAATGTTCTTCTGTTTGTGTTCTGATTTGTCGTGTTCTTAGACAATCCGTTCTTTCTCTTCTCTTCGGAGACCGGGGAAGTTCGGGTCGTTACAATGTCGACATGTGTCCTATTTTTTCAAAGGACATGTGTAATTTCAATTTTGATTGATGTATATATATCTTATATTCTTTATTTATATATTTCTTGAGATATTAATTAATATAATGATGTTGTTATATTAATATTTTTTTAGAATAATATTATTTTAAATCTTGAAATTCAAATTTTAAATATTGAATTTGAATTTAAATTCAAGAAATTTCAAACAAGGCAAGCAAACAAACAAAATTCAAACAAGAAATTTCAACCAAATTAATATAACTGTGTGTCTATTGTTAGATCCAATTTCCAGTATCTTCTGAATCGTGAATAGCCGTAAAACACATATATGAATTGTTTGTTTCCTACTCTTCGTCGTGGGAGGATGAATTGGAATCATCTAGTGTGGTAACATAAAGCTTTTTCCTTTTATTTGATGAATTATCATTTAAAGGATGAATTTGTTTATCTAGATACGGACAACTTCTTTTTAAGTGCCCTGGTTCCTCACGGTTGAAGCATCTGAGGTTGTTTGGAATCTCATTATTTTTCACATGATTTTTATGAACATTCCTTCTGAAATTATTAATCTTTATTATTTTAGAAATTTTCTAAAATTCCTTGTCATCAATATTATCTTTTCATTATTATCGTTGTTTGAGTCTAAATCTTCGGTTATTGCATTGAATGCTATTGTTTCCTTTTCTGATGATTTGTTTTTTTTTCTTCCTTGCATCTGGACTTAAAACGACATTAGATTTTCAATTAACTCTTCAGTTTTCATAGCACTGATATCATTGACCTCTTTAATCACTAGAGTTTTTTGATCCCATTCCGGAGTTAATGAATTTAGGGTTTTTTCTGACTTGGTCTTCCTCATAATATATCTTTCCCAAGGCTATTAGGGAATACACATTCTCCTAGAACCTACAATATATATAAGAGACTGACTCATTCAGATTCATTTTAAATAATTGAAACTGATTAGTTAACATAAGTATTTTGGTCTGTTTAACTTTGCTTGTTCCTTCATGAGTTACTTGCAAAGTTTTCCAGATTTCGTATGCAGACTTACAAACAAACACTCTATTAAATCATTCATATCAAGTGAACAAAATAAGGTATTCATGTTTTTAGAATTATTTTGTGCAGTAGCCTTTTGCTGAACAGTCCATTATCCAAAATTAGTTGTGGGTTCAACATACTATGTTTGAGTGACATTCCAAGTGTCTAATCCTACTGATTGTAAATATATTTTCATGCTACAAGCCCAATATACATAATCACTACCATTAAAAAAAACTAGGATTACTTATGTTGACATTACCAGTGTTTGTTTCCATTTGAAACTTTTCAAAAATCAGACTATGAAAACTCTGAAAACCAATGTTTCGATACAAATTGTTGGGAAATGCAGGTCACAGATCTTAAGGAAAAATTAACACTAAAGGAGGTGGTGGTGAATAGTGTTTAGTGGAATTTTATAGTTTTTATAAAATATTTCTGAGTAAATCAGAAACAAATGCAAATCACATATATCTAATAATCACATAATCCAACACAGATGCAGAATAAAAAGTAAAAGCGGTAAAGGAAAGAACACACCAAAGATTTTTATACTGGTTCAGAGTTACTCTACATCTAGTCCCACACAACTCTGGCTGATGCAAATTTCTTTTCAATATAATCTTCAAATTATAATCCTCGATTTCACATGCCATGAGGTACACCCCACCTGTTTCCGAAGTACAGTGAGACTCAATTGATTTTCGAGCTACAATCTGCCCAGTTGATTTGAACGGGCAACAACCACACCTTTTCAAAATCTGTTTTGAAAAAAAGACTCGATCGAGCTTTAATCTTGCGATCTTTGATTACAAAACTCCTATAACTGAATAACACTTGAATATTTGAGATAGAATGATAGAGAATGAAACTGTTGATACACAAGATTTTGATTAATGACAACATAGAAATAGAGATCATTGACGAGCTGAATTCTTATTTATCAAAGTGGAAATCAATGAAGATCGTGGTGAAGATCAATGGAAATCATGACATGGAGCTAAGATTATATATGTGTAGGTATGGAGTCGTGTTAGATTTATGTTAAAATCTATCCTCAAAGTATAACAAGAATGCACAAAACAATTTAGAAATTGAAATTAGCGGGGGCTGAAATCTGTATATTTGAAGAATTGAAAAGTCACAGAAAAAGCCCAAACGGTCCAGGCTTCGACCGGGAAAGAGTGCAGAGTGATATAGACTGTGGACCGAGGTCCTCCGGTCCACAGCAAGAAAACGGTCGACCGCCCAAAAAGGACCTGTCGACCGGTCCTGCTGTTTTTTTCACATAACGGCTATTTTTTTCAAATACCTGTCGACCTGTTAATTTCGACCTGTCGACCTTTTTTCTTGCTGTAATTTTTTTGAAAGGATGCTTCTTTTTGTGAAGAGATTTCTATTCAATTTCAAGAGAAATGGACACAACTCTTTATAGAAACTCTTCATGAAGGAATGCAACTATTCTACACTATAAATAGACTTGAAATCATACTTTCAAATCACCGAATCTTCTTCTATTTTCTGTTCTTAACTCTATACTCTCTTGCATTCTAAAAGCTCTCTCAAATAGTCAATACTTGTTGAATCCTTGAATCAGTTTTATATCATTTGATTCAACAAGCAATCTTTCTTCCTTAAATCTTTGCATTCAAATCATATACTTGAGGATAAGATTATAGGAAGGGTGTACTCAATCGTTGGCAAATCAGTGTTGAAAGAAGAACACAATCAGAAGTCAAACTCTTGTAATTGTCCTGTGTGGGTAAGCTTGTAGCCCGTGAAATCAAGTGGGTAAGCTTGTGGCCCGTAAATCAAGTGGGTAAGCTTGTGGCCCGTAAATCAAGTGGGTAAGCTTGTAGCCCGTGAAATCAAGTGGGTAAACTTGTAGCCCGTAAATCAAGTAGTTGTGAACCTGTTCCTCCGGGTGAAGCGAGGGTGTTGTTTAGTGAAAAGCCGAAGAGAAGCTTCGGGACTGGACGTAGGACTGGAGGTCCGAACCAGTATAAAAATCCTGGTGTCGTTACTCTACTTTACTTTACTTTACTTTACTGCATTTATAGTTATTTGTGATATATATATTGTTTGCGAATATTTATTCACATAACTATTGAATAGCTTAAGTTATCACATACATTCCGCATAGCCATATTATAGATCCTATACAAGTCGTACACACCCGACTTTTTCAATTGGTATCAGAGCCTGGCGTTCTAGAGATCGTAACAACATCTTAGAACAAATGGCAATAAAGAAGTCTAGTCAAGGGATTAGAAAGTGGAAGAGCAACAAAGCCAAATCAAGAGAGCAAGGAAGCAAATGTCTCATGGCTAAAGTCAGATCACAATCGGTATGTGTAGATTCATTATTTAAAGATCTTTTGTTATACCATGAAAAATTATTGAAACTCCATACAGTCGTTTTAGCTATGTCAAAAAAGTACAAGGAAGAAAATTCCAAATTAAAAGAAGAAAACAATCGTTTGGTAAAACAAGCCAAATGTTTTGAAGATACCTTAGAAGAGCTTGTTTCTCAAAAAGATTTCCTTCAAAAAGAAAATGAGCAACTAGAAGATAAAAACAATGTTCTTTTAAAGGAAATCGATCTTTTGCAAAATAGAAATATATCATTAGAAGATTCTTTAAATAATTCTAGTTCTTTAATTTCGTCTCTTGAAAAAGAGAATGGAGCTTTAACTGAAAAGAATTTAGAACTATCTAAAGAATGTGAGTTTTTAAAGGTGAATAATAATATTTTGCAAAATGAAATTTCTGACTCAAAAGAAAATTTTGAAAAGTTACAATCTTCTTTAGATAATTCAGAATCTCAAATTTTAGGTCTCAAAACTGAGAATGGTACTTTAAAAAGAAAAAATTCTGAATTAAATAAGGAAATTGATGATTTAAAGAATAACAAAATTTCTTTTGAAAATGTCAATAGCGGCTTTGGAAATAAATTTGATAAAAGTGCAAATAAGTTCGCAAAATTTAATAAAGGTCAAAATGATTTAAATATGATTTTATCTAGATCTCGACCTTTACATGACAAAAGTGGTTTAGGATATAATAAAACTAATCTTAGAAATAGTACTAGATATGTTTTCATGTACAATAAAAATATTACTGCTAGTACTAATGCTCATCGTATATCCAATTATTATAGAAATTCGAATACTTCTATGACTAGAGATCTGTATAATAGATCTAGAAGTACGAAAAGGAATATCAATAGAGATTACTTAAGTATTTGGGTTCCTGTAAGTTGGAAAAACAGGGAAAAATATATCGATGATTATTTTGATTCAGTAGTTATTAATGAAAATTTTATCTTTAAAGGTTCCATTAAACCCTCTTGGGTATGGCTACCTTCCATCTAACCCATGGACCCAAACAAAGCAAGTAGGTACCAAAGTATATATATTTTACTTTTTTGCAGGTACACCGCAATAAAAGGAAGGCGATTTTGATTTCTCCAAATGTCTCTGAAAACAAAATCCAGTTTATCAAATTGCACATGATCCAATATCTCCCGAAGGTACTTTAATTTATGTCTTATGTTCGATTACTGTTCTATCATGATGTTTATTCTTTTTAATCGATGACAAAGGGGGAGAAATATGCATATATATATATATATATATATATATATATGTGCATGTATCATATAAATATTCATTTTATATGCACTAACATTTTGTTACAGGAAACAGTAAGTTTTTATTATACTAACAAAATGTGCAGAAAGCTTTTAGACAGGGGGAGATAAAAATATATAAGCATATATTCAGGGGGAGCTACTCAGTTTCTCAAAAATATATGCAAGATATTGTCATCAATCAAAAAGGGGGAGAATGTTGATACACAAGATTTTGATTAATGACAACATAGAAATAGAGATCATTGACGAGCTGAATTCATATTTATCAAAGTGGAAATCAAGGAAGATCGTGGTGAAGATCAATGGAAATCATGACATGGAGCTAAGATTATATATGTGTAGGTATGGAGTCGTGTTAGATTTATGTTAAAATCTATCCTCAAAGTATAACACGAATGCACAAAACAATTTAGAAATTGAAATTAGCTGGGGCTGAAATCTGTATATTTGAAGAATTGAAAAGTCACAGAAAAAGCCCAAACGGTCCAGGCTTCGACCGGGAAAGAGTGCAGAGTGATATAGACTGTGGACCGAGGTCCTCCGGTCCACAGCAAGAAAACGGTCGACCGCCCAAAAAGGACCTGTCGACCGGTCCTGCTGTTTTTTTCACATAACGGCTATTTTTTTCAAATACCTGTCGACCTGTTAATTTCGACCTATCGACCTTTTTTCTTGCTGTAATTTTTCTGAAAGGATGCTTCTTTTTGTGAAGAGATTTCTATTCAATTTCAAGAGAAATGGACACAACTCTTTATAGAAACTCTTCATGAAGGAATGCAACTATTCTACACTATAAATAGACTTGAAATCATACTTTCAAATCACCGAATCTTCTTCTATTTTCTGATCTTAACTCTATACTCTCTTGCATTCTAAAAGCTCTCTCAAATAGTCAATATTTGTTGAATCCTTGAATCAGTTTTATATCATTTGATTCAACAAGCAATCTTTCTTCCTTAAATCTTTGCATTCAAATCATATACTTGAGGATAAGATTATAGGAAGGGTGTACTCAATCGTTGGCAAATCAGTGTTGAAAGAAGAACACAATCAGAAGTCAAACTCTTGTAATTGTCCTGTGTGGGTAAGCTTGTAGCCCGTGAAATCAAGTGGGTAAGCTTGTGGCCCGTAAATCAAGTGGGTAAGCTTGTGGCCCGTAAATCAAGTGGGTAAGCTTATAGCCCGTGAAATCAAGTGGGTAAACTTGTAGCCCGTAAATCAAGTAGTTGTGAACCTGTTCCTCCGGGTGAAGCGAGGGTGTTGTTTAGTGAAAAGCCGAAGAGAAGCTTCGGGACTGGACGTAGGACTGGAGGTCCGAACCAGTATAAAAATCCTGGTGTCGTTACTTTACTTTACTTTACTTTACTTTACTGCATTTATAGTTATTTGTGATATATATATTGTTTGCGAATATTTATTCACATAACTATTGAATAGCTTAAGTTATCACATACATTCCGCATAGCCATATTATAGATCATGCACAAGTCGCACACACTCGACTTTTCAGAAACTAGAGATGACCTGGTCTGATTTTGTCTGAATTTTGTAGAGTTTTATTATATAAACTTGAAAATTTAAGAGTAAATATGGAGAGGAGAAAAGAGAGAAGAAGATAAATGAAAATAGTTATAAAATTTCAAATTTAGAAGCCTATTTATAGTGGTTCAACAATCATATCCTTCCAGAAAATATTAAACCAATAGACACAACTTTTGAATTTAAAAATTAATGGTCACCATGTTGACATGGGGGTTGGGGATGTCGACGTGTCTAAGGGAATTTTGAAAATTAAATTTTGTTTGAAAATAACGTAAATGATGTGTAAATAATTCAAGGTGATTCTGGAGTTTAAATAAACTATTTTCATATATATTGAAGTAGCATAATAGAGTAAGAATATAAAATAAAAACATATATTTACAAAATATAAAATGATATAAAAACTTAATCTAAAGATATAAATATAAAAACTTTAAAACTTAATATACAAAAATATAGATATGAATATAAGAAAATAGTGTTGAAACTTAAGTAATCACATAATTAAAACTAAAATATAAGTAAGCAAATCCAAAATATTAAAATTAGTTAAAGCTAAAATATAAATAATCAAATCTAAAATATTTAAAATTAGAATAAAATCCAAGAAATAAATTTAAATATTAAAATATATATTTTAAATAGGAAGTAATTTTGAGATCACTAAGAAAATTATAAGATAAAAATGATACGAGATTTGAAATAGAGATTTAGTGCTATTACAGAGTTTTAACAAAAATTCTAGACTCTATAACATATCCAGTTTTCTTAAACTCTTATTACTCATGAGTCTTCAATCTTGAACTCTTCTTCTTCTTAGTAATCTTTGAATCTCTAAAATGTACAATCTTTAATAATCAATACCTGTGTTTGTATATACATTCATAGATACATACATACATACATACATACATACATACATACACATATATATATATATATATATATATATATATATATATATATCTTAACCGAAGCGTTTGTATATATTTTTAAATAATAATAGTTAAAACAAGGTTGTTGTCATCAAAACCATTATCACCATCATCTCAGTCCCTAACACATATTTTTTGAACCATAACTCCAATAGATTTTTTGTTCATTCCATCGTGAAGGTCTGGATCTTCACTTTTATTTGGTATATACAGAGCTATACATTTATATGTTTATGTCTTGCAATGGATATTATATTATAACACAAATATATATATGTTGAGCAATTAGACTCAATGCCGACGTTTTAAATCTTTAAAAAAGGAATAATGTGACTAATACTCATTTTTATGATTTTTGTGCGCAGCGGAAGCTTGACAAAATGCCAAGAAAAAATGGATCTTTATCACCCAATCACTTGAATATGAATTTGATTTAAAAAAAACAACACAAATAATATCGGAAATATGAGCACACGATATTCCACCCAACTACCCTCTTTATTGATTCACTAATAAAAATTGTTTACAAACGATCTCAACTATCGTTACAAACCATTACAACTTGAATCAATAACCTTATTGAGAAATAGGTAGAGAATATCTAATGGCTAAAAATTTGAGGAGAATGACAATGAAGAATAATGACAAATTTTCCACACCTAATGAAGAGATTAGCTAGCCTTTTTATAGTGAGAATTGCTTCATGCCCAAGAAAAACTTGGCTCCCAAAATATCTTCATATATGTTATAAAACTATTTGGTTAAGCACCAAATATCCTTGCAATAAATGTCCACAAATATAGCAACCAATATCTCTCCATAAAATCTAGCACCAAATCTCTTCATAAAATCTAGCACCAAATCTCTTCATCAAATCTAGCACCAAATCTCTCCATAAAATCTAACAACAAATCTCTCCACAAAATATGTAAGATTATTTATTGTCCAAAATTGTGATTTACGTATCACCAATTTCAACACTCCACCTTGATACCAAATCACAACATCTCCTCCACTCAAACAATAGCCCCTTAGCTCTCACTTTCAACCTTTCTTTCTCAATTAACACCATTACAAACCTCCACCATCGCCCAGTAATGATGCATCTCCCTTATCCGTGCACCACACCACTAGCGATCTTCAAAAGCATTTGTAATACCACAAAGACCTCCATCTCGTCTTTGTGGATTTCACAACTCGACATCCGTCTTCCGCTTGACATGATCTCTTCATCTCCGGGATCCCTCGAGCATCAGACCCTTGTCGATACCATGATCCTCCACCTTAGGACCGTCAGCGGTGACCATATTAACCTCTCCACCTTGTTGTGGACTAGGTTCTTCAACCGTCACCCGCCTTTCATTATTGACCACCGAACCGACCAAACTATATAGGTTTCCCTCCTCCAAAACTCCTCGCATCATCACACGACCACCCTTCTTCACTCTCAAAACTCCACCTCGAGTCTCATAAGTGCAATCGCGGCGATCTAACTGACCGAGAGATATGAGGTTATGCGAACAAGTGGGTATGTGCCTCACACCGGCCACTTCTCTCACCACTCCATCATGCATCCGAAACCTAACAACCCCAACTCCACAAATTGGTAGCCCTAATCCATTGGCCGTCTTTATCATGCCAACACTCTTCTCATACGAAGAGAAACTTTTCACATCACGGCATATGTGAAAACTGGCTCTTGAATCCATCTTCCAAGGCTCCACAACACTAAATAGGACATCACATGAAGAATCGTTTTCGGTACCTTCAGCAAAACCTGCTTGTGCCAAATCATTATTATTATCACCTTACGCCTTCTTCTTCTTCATATCTCGTATATATGAATAGCAATCATTGCGCTTGTGACCTTCCTTACCACAATAATAACAAGCACCTTTACCATTAGCCCCTTTCTTCTTCCTTCTTGTATCTTTCCCCGAGTCCCTTGCTACTATCGCCTCAGTTTGAACCGATTTCAACTCCGATCCTTTTCTCCTTAGCTCCTCATTCAAAAGGCTGCTTTGAACCGTTTCTAAAAAGATAGTTCCATTAGCATTGGAATTACTCAATGAAACAACCAAAGTCTCTCAACTTTCTGAAAGAGAACTCATCAACAAAAGAGCCTGCAACTCATCATCAAAATTGACCTTCATATTTGCCAATTGATTGATGACATCCTGAAACTCGTTCAAATGCTCTGCAACAGACTTCTCCTCATCCAATCGAAGTTGCACCAACTTTCGAACCAGAAAAGCCTTACTTGTAGCACTCCTCGACTCATACAAAGATACTAATTTTTCCCACAACGACTTCGCGGATTCACAACTAGCCACATGGTGGAATACAGAATTATCCAAATATTGGCGAATCAACGCAATCGTCTTTTTGTCCATTTTCTTCCACTTTCCCTCATCCATATTCGAGGGCTTCACCCCATCTCCATCAATGGGATCATGCAAATCATTGAGATATAGAATGTCCTCCATCTTCGGGTTCCATATACCCTAATTCTTCCCATTTAAAATAGCCATTTTTGAAAACGTCATCATCTCCGACATCTCCAATTTTCAATCCAACAAACAGTCCAAGCTATGCGATGATCTGGCTCTGATACCAAACTGTTATGATTTTTGTGTACAGCGGAAGCTTGACAAAATGCCAAGAAAAATTAGATTTTTATCACCTAATCACTTGAAGATAAATTTGATTGAAAAAAAAAAACACAAATAATATCGGAAATATGAGCACACGATATTCCACCCAACCACCCTCTTTATTGATTCATTAATAAAAAATTGTTTATAAACGATCTCAACTATCGTTACAAACAATTACAACTTGAACCAATAACCTTATTGAGAAATAGGTAGAGAATATCTAATGGCTAAAAATTTGAGGAGAAAGACAATGAAGAATAATGACAAATTTTCCACACCTAATGAAGAGATTAGCTAGCCCTTTTTATAGTGAGAATTGCTTCATGCCCAAGAAAAACTTGGCTTCGTGTCCAAGAAAACTTGGCTCCCAAAATATCTTCATATATGTTATAAAACTGTTTGGTTAAGCACCAAATATCTTTGCAATAAATGTCCACAAATATAGCAACCAATATCTCTCCATAAAATATGACACCAAATCTTTTTATAAAATCTAGCACCAAATCTAGCACCAAATCTCTCCATAAAATCTAACAAATCTCTCCACAAAATATGTAAGATTATTTGTTTTCCAAAATTGTGATTTGCGTATCACCAATTTCAACACTCATCGTGCATCATTCTCTATGCTTGTGCATATGATCAGCTTATCATCGTGATGAGTCTAGGACACCGAAATTACACACAAATAAAATGAGAGTTTTGGTATGTATTTGTCAGTCACCGGAGAAAGACGGTTTTTCTTCACTTCTGGTCTAAATATCTTGTTTTCTAAAAAAAAAAAAAGGAAAGAAAGAAAGTGAGTTTTGGTAAATTGTCAAAAACTTCAAACCTTACACATTTCTATATTGATTTGAAAGGACACTTAATTATACACAATTTATAAATTTTTCTTTTTTTTTTTAAGAAAATGTAATCTGTTATCATCAAATTTTCAAATCTAGTTTTTCATTTTCTTTCAAATCAATCACATTTGAATCAACACCGACATTTCTTTTAAAATATTGAGACGCTTTCTTCAACTGTTATTATGTTTGTGTCAAATGAAGATATATTCTTGTTTTTGGCGGTTTTCCATATTTCTTTGTGTAATAATAATAATAATCAAGGATGGCATTTAATATCCACAGTAATCATGGTAGGAAAATGCTAAAAGTTTGATGTTATTGCAAATAAAATTGTGGCTATTGTTTCAAAAGATGGATGAATGAATATCTTGGACACCGTACATGATATCATTTTAGATTTTCAAAAATACCACGCAGAGAAACCTGAAATTCTCGGTTATACCTACTTTCACTAGTTGGGAGGGGAAAAAACGTTTGAATCTATATTTTTAGATATACATATTTGTTATTCATGCTTTGGGTTGGATATCAAATCCAATGAGTATGTAGCACAATTCAATTTTATTTTTTTAACAAATAAATTCAAATTCATTGCATTGAACTGGTGCCCGTTGGTCCATGCGGAGCGTGCAAACGCAAAAGGACCAAAATACCCATCAAATTCTTCATTCAAGGCAAGAGCGCTAAACTTCATCCGCGGTTGAAGATACCACAAATATAGAATTCAAAAATCGCCCACATACAACGGCTACTAGTTTCGTTATCAATAACATTCCACGACTAACCCCAAATTTTATATCGTTTATAAAACCCTAGTCGTTTCCGAATACTCTGCATCTACTTGAATTAAGTTGTAGATGGACAATTCCAAAGCTATTCTGAAATCTTCCACAATGGGTGTTAGGATCGTTGGAAAAGTTCGTCCTTTTCTCGAATTTGAAGACAAGGCTCCTTCCCATGTCGAGGTCTCAAGAGTAGATTCTGATTCTGCATCAGTTTCCTTTGGCGATCAGTCCAATAGGTATCTTTTTACAAACTATCCAATTTTCTTGATTTCATTGTTATTTATGGTTGTAAGATGATTCAGGGTAGCTGCGAATCAGTGATTATCAGTACCCAATGTTGAAACTTTTTCTTTTTAATTTGTTAATCTGTTAGATGTTTGTTACGTTTTGGATATTCTAAGCTATCTAATAATGGTTTGGTTTTGGAGCGGCCAGTTAAACTTATTGTGCTTCAAGAACTTAAATCTGTTACACATCAGATTCCGATTCGTGTTAAACATCATCCGGATTAAGTGGTTTTCTAACTAAAAAGTACAAAGCAGCACCATTTAAGCTGATTTATAGGTTAAAGAAAACGCTTTGTCCAGTATCACCTGAGAATCGTCTTAGCCACCTTGTTGGTTCACAAATGGTCATCAGACCCTTCCTTCCAATACAAACCAACTGTTTTTCTCTCATTTTCACTTCTTTTTTGTGCCTAGAGAATTCAGTTCAATTGTCATTGTAAATAAAGAAGAGTAAACCATGTAGGAGCAGTGTTCGCTTGCACCAGCACTAAACACTAACTGTGTTTTTCTTACAAATTGGGGTGCATGGTAGAGTAGATATGTGCAATAACCATGTGTTAAGATGTGCAGTAAAGTTGATACCGGTTCTTGTAAATTCATAAGTTAGAAGTTGGAATAAATGAGTATTTAGTTTGTGATTTCTTGTACCTTATTAATCCGATCTTAAAATTTCGTTGATCTTTGAATTTCGTTCTTGTAAATCTACTCTTTTTTGTGTTTATACTCAAGGTAGAACTACCCTACAAAATCATCAGTTATATTGATGTGCTATTCTTTCCTGTTATTAACTTATTATGCAGCAAGACTAAAAAAACAGTCTTTTTTATTAATAAGTGTTTTTATATTGATCAAAAAAGTTCGTACTTTTTTTTAATAGGAGAGATGTTTACAAATTGGATTGGTGTTATGATCAAGATGAAAACGTGGATATGATATTCTCGAAAGAGATAGTACCTCTAGTTCATGAAACTGTAGAGGGGAATAATAACTGTGTTATTGCTTATGGTGCTCGAGGTAGTGGAAAGACTCAACTGATCAAGGTAAACACTAAATAAGCGTGCATGCACCTTTGCGCGAGTTGTCACTAGCCAAATTGTAGTTTACTGATGCATTTTCATTCTCTTTGTTGTATTGTTATCTGCTTGATAATATAGGGTTCCGAAGTAAACCCCGGCCTAGCATTGATGGCAGTTTCAAAAATTCTAAGTATTTCAGAGGAATTAGATGGTCTAGTGACCATTTCATGTTACGATGTTTGTCAAGATCGAGTGTATGATTTACTGGATCCTAAGGTACCTGAGGTTTTAGTAATGGAAGATGCTAGTCGGAAAATCATGCTGAAGGGTCTCTCTCAGGTGTGATAGGGTTTGAATTTTTACTATATAAATAATAATAGTTACATAGAGTATTTTTATATTTAACATGTTTTGCGAATTGGTTTAGGTTCCTGTGAAATCCACCGCTGATTTTATGAGCTATTATTTCCATGGATGTAGTGAAAGAAGAAGTTCACAGAACGGAGTCAATGAAGCTACGAGTAGGAGCCATAGAGGCTTGATTATAACTCTTACACACGTCGACAAGAAATCTAACAACTCATGTTTCGGGAAGATGAATTTGATAGATCTGGCTGGTGAGTTTCATATCATCTTCTGTTTATGATTGTAAACGTGTGAAACCTAACTTTTTCCTTTTCTTTCATATATTAGGTTATGAGGATACCAAGAGGAATAATTTTCCTAAGACTACACTTAATGAGATCACCAGAGTAAACAAGTCATTGTATGCTTTACTCAACGTTATATGTTCATTAAATAGTAATGGTACATACATTCCTTATAGAGAGACGAGGTTGACTCACCTATTACAAAATTTTCTATCCAAAACTAGCAATGCAGTGTTGTTCGCATGTCTTGTAAGAATCTCATGCCTTGTTATTTCTTCTCTATCTTGAACTGGACTAAATATTTATGATAGATAAGATATTACATTTTTGATTGTAGAATCCGAAACCATGCCCAGATACAATTCATGCAGTTTGTTTAGCTTCTAGATCATGCCAAGCGGTCAATAAATTAAAATGTGATTCCGCTAAGAGTAATAAGAGTGCTTCAAGAATTCAGAATTCCCCCTCGACTTCTAGATCATTCCAAGCGGTCAGTAAATTAAATAGTGATTCTGCTACGAGTAAAAAAAACGCTTCAAGAATTGTTCCATGTTCCCCATTGAAGGGGAATGTCAAAGCCTTGGAATCTTCAGTTAAAAAGCTTGAAATTTCACGTTCTCTTGATATGAAGTTTAACGGGAACTCTCCAATTACATTAAAAAGGTATTATTATGGTTATTTTTCTGGAAACTAATTTGGGAATATTTTGCAATAATTCCTCAATGATGATTTTAAAATTTGTTGGCAGGTCTCATCAACCTTTGAGCCTTTCACATCAGAAAGCTGGTGTTCATGGCTCCACTGTGAAAAAGGTGAATGAAGTGCCTTCTACACCAAAGGGGAGGTATGTTCTTTTTTTTAAATTTATCAGAGTGTGCATAGAAAATATATTAACTTATACAGTCCATTAATGAACAGTTTTGTTGCTTTTATGGTTTCAGGATGATATCTGCCTTGAAAAGTCAGATAAGCGATTCGGCAAAGGTAACTTTTTCAAATGAATCTTTATCATTATCAATATTTTATGAAATAGTAAAAATAAAGATCACAGATCAGTTTCTAAACTTGTGAATGTGTGCCAATGATAATTTTTACCTGATGCTTTTTCAAACGAATATTTATCATCATCATCATCAATATTTCATGTGATTAAGAACTGAATAAATTTGATTACACACACAATTTTACACTCCAAAATTTGCAATGCCCTTCAATTGTTTTCTGACTCTTTCTTCTTATTGTTTGAAGTCATGTTCTTAAAAACGTTAACTTTGTGCTACTACTACCATGAAGTTTTTTGAAGAAGATCTACAATACTGTTAACTATCTTGTATATAGTCTACAGTAATTTGGTTGCATGTATTGGTTAATATTTAACTATCTTTTATACTTTATTTTCGTGTGTCATGTGAAATTCAAGATAGACGGTTAATTCCTAAATTTTTGATTAATCCGTCGCAGCCCAAATCTTACATCTACATATATAATAATAACAATAACAATAACAATAAAATAAAATCAATGTTGATGAAATTGAAACTTAAAACCTCCAAAGTGTTTACTTGTAACTCCACTTTCATTTATTGCTTTATACTAAAGCATCTTCAACGGCCTCTTTGTTCAACCTTTTATATTCACATATAGAAAGAAGCACCACCCAACACAAAGAATTACATGTAATATTTATTGTAATATTCAAGGATCATTTCAGAATCTTGAATTGGTCCAGACGGTTTTTTTTATAACGCCTATGGTGGTTTTTTTTCTCATATTAAATGAAGATTAATTCTAAGGTGCGCCTATTAAATAAACATCCGACCGTCGGTGATTATCTTTAATATTCAAGTGCTAATATTAAACCCTGAATTGGTTGAAGTTGTTCAAAAATGTAAAGTGCAATAGACTCTTTGAAGTGTGGGGTAGGTGCACATACTTAGGGAAGGACAAAATATATTTTATTCTTTAATTTAGTTGATATATTTGGGTGAATGTAAATTCCAAATTGATGTTTCATGATTTGTTTAAGTAGGCTGACAAAGATGAAAACTATTTATGATATCAACCTTGTGGTAGTACAGCCATGATTTGTTTAAGTAGGCTGGCTACTGATGAAAACTATTTATGATATCAACTTGTGGTAGTACAGCCAGGAAGAAAGACTAAGCTGAAATAAGTTATTCGTGTGTTATAGCTTGTAATAATATCTTATGGAGTACTATATTTTATTTCTTACTTAATAGAAGCTGTCAAAAGAAGACGAGGATACATCATCATCTAATGTATATACCAAATCTCCTATTATCAAAGAGGTTAGTGTTGTACGTTAATATTTCATTTCTTATTTGATAGAAGTCATTGAAAGAAGTTGGATATTACCATCCTTTGGGTATACCAAATCTCGCCTATTACTAAAGTGGATTGCTTTTTTCTAGACTAATAAATGAAATGTTATAACTGTTTTTCTAACCAGCAGTCTGTACTTGACTGGCAAAAAAATTCTCCATGAAAACAGAAAACTTTCCATACTGTTATTGTTTTTAAATGTAAAAAGCTGTGACTGTGAGCAACCAATTTCAGATGTAATAGTTAATGACAAACTTCAGCGTCCTGGTATGCTTCTGAGGACTAAAGTATACCTGGAACGCTTCTGCTCACTCTCTTCAATACTCTCTGTATTTTTGTGAATTATTAATCATATTTTTGCTCTAATTTTTGTGAAAAAATAGTCTAAATATTTTATGAAAGTGCTTTTTATCCCTTCGATGATCGTTATCTGAAGGACAAATCTTATAATTTGAGGAAGAAAAAAAGCTCATTCCGTGTATAAACCATGACAAAAACTTATTAAAATGACGGGTTTGGTTTTTTCTAGTTCAGGTCTTGTGTTTTAGCCACTTGTAAAGTTTACAAACACAATTATATGCTTCCAGGACAGAAAGTGCCTTAAACGCTTCTGCTCACTTACTTTCAATACTCTCTTTTTGCAATAAATGAGTTCTAAGTCATATTTTATTGCACCTTTGTGAAAAGGTTGTTAATGAGGATGTAAAGACTCCAGCTAATGGGTGCAATCTGAACTTGACTGTTTCTGAAGAGGTAAGGGGTCTTCATTTTAAGTTCCACGTTAAGTTTTAGACGTTCATCTTGTACACTGGTTTTGTTTGAAGTTATGAGGTTTGATAACTTTATTTTAAATATTTACAGATTTGTCATGAAACTAATGTACAAACTGAGGTGAAAGAAGAGTCCGAATTTAGCAATGAATCAAATCCAGGTAGTTTTGATATGCATGCCATGGATAGCATATGCTTGGAACTTTGTATTTCTTCGTTCCAGTTTCAAAAATAATGTCATCTTTTATAATAGCAGATAAACAGAAAGGGGCCATGACACCCAGTGCCGAGTATTCAACAATAACCGACAAATTAAGAGAAATATCAAACACACTGAAGCTTGCAAGCTCTAAGTCAATGGATTTTTCATCCATGAAAAATGTTACTACGGAATCTAAGTCTATGGATTTATCATCCATGAAAAATGTTACTACGGATTCTAAGGAACCAAAAACTCCTAAAACTCCTCATCTGAAGTCTGAAGAAATCGGTACACCACAGGGCATTCTCAAAGTTCGCAGCACTGGATTAAAGGTCTTTTATCTTCCTTTCACATTTGAACTTATATTAATTATTTTCTAGCTGCAGCATCTACATAGCTGATAGCTTAAGCATACCATGATAGCGTATAATTTGAATAATGTTGTATTTTTGCAGAAATCACTGATTCAAGAATGCTTAAATTTCCTAAATAGTGCAAGCGAGTAAGTAATATGAATCTTCCAGTATATTGTTGAGTTAATTTGTCTGTAGCATAAATTTCTAAAAAATACCCTTCTTTTTATTGCAGAGAGGAGCTTATGAATTTAAAGGTTAAAAGGCTCAATTTATATCTTTGATCTTTATAGCTCCGTATAAACATGTTTTTTATTATTGTTATTGGTCAGTTAAATGAGAAATGTCTTTGACTTTTCAGGGTATTGGTAAGAGGAGAGCTTTATACATTATAGACAGACGTGAAGAGGAACCTTTCACAGATGTAAGTTTGTGAAGTTTTCTATTCAAAATTTTGAACCCATTTAGAATGGTCTAACATACTGGTTTAAAAATAGGGTGATTCTGATACAAGTATACGTTGAAATAATTTGATGTACCTAACCAAAAAAAGGGAGAACGAGAAGTAGTGGTAGATCGACCCCCCCCCCCCCCCCCTTCCCCCCAAATAATAATAATAATCTAATTTTTATTACATTTGTTTAATAATATAACACGTTTCTAATTTACAAGCTTAAAAAAGTTTTAGTATTGTTAATAGCACCGGTATTACTCTTACTAATATTCACTGATGATTAAATAAAAATTGATATGCTTAATAACTGTAGTGATTAGTTGTTGAAAATTGAAAATCTAGCGTTTGATGATTTATAGAAGCAAATTTTTTGATGGCAAAAGATAGCGATCAGCAATAATTTGTTGCAGATGTATTAGGAAAATCATTCCTTATGTTTAATCAAGAAACTTTATCTACATTGTTATTTCTTGAAAGCTGGTTATAATTTGATCAATAAACTTTATCTGCATTGTTATTTTGTTGACAGATAGAGGATATGAAAAAAAGACTTGTAATAGGATCAAAGCAGGCAAGTTTCAGATATATCAGATATATCATTATCCTAATTGTTATAATATATTTTCTTGAATATCATTATCCTAATTAAAATATATGCCTTGCGTTTCAGATAAGAGAGATGATATCGCAACTTCTCGGGGATTTCTAGTATAACTGAGCTGGAATATTCGAAGCAAAAATGTTAGTTGCAAGAAGATTTTTGTTTTATGTTCATTGCTAAGTAAAAATTACTTTTTTGGATGGCAAGGATGGGATCTGGTGTATATTTGTATACTGGTTGATGAATGTAATAGTCGTTCATTAAACGATGTAATTCAAAATGCATTATGTATTAGTTGTTGAGTTCTTTTATGTTTTGTTTTATTTATTTTAAAATTGCATTGCAGTAGATTTTGCGTAGTGTGAGACTTTATGTTTGGTTAACACCTTTGTGTATCTTGGCAATAATTTTGAAATGTTCGTTTTAAAACATCTTTCCTCTGTCAGTTAGTTGTAGCAAGCCATAGTTGCAAGGAGGTTTTTTTAATTTTGGGGGAGTTTTGAAAAAGGAGAAAAAAAAAAAAAAAAAAAACTATTTAGACACAAAAAATAGACATAATTGATGACAGAAAGAATCTACAGCATTGAATTGTTCTTTGATTTCCATCTTTCATGAAAAAATAGAAGATTCAATGGTCAAGATTCTATGTCTTCCAATTTATGTTTAATTTTATGTTTAGATAGTCGTTTCCTTTGAAAAAATTTCCCAATCTTTTTTATCTTGGTTTATGAACTGGTAGTGTGACGACCGCTCCATACCTCTTGCACTAAATTGTAGAAAAGATGCGCTGCACGACGTGCGAGGCCGATATGAGACGATCATCAATAAAGTAGGAATCGAAACATAATCTGTCGTATAACTCATAGCGCATGGATAACATATAAAAGTAAAATATACAACATGATATAGTAGTGAAGCATAATAAAGCAGAAAATCTCATCTTCATGAAATCTCAGAATATCAAGTATAAACATCTCAATAACTGAATATTTGAATACATCAGGCTCAATACATCCCTCATCGGAGCACACAACAAGCAAACAATAGAAATCATCTAAATAACTATATAGTAAGAATAATATTACGTCAACCTCCTGCTCGTTGTCGCATAAATCATCGTCATCAATCTGTCATATGTACTCAGTCTACTCATTAACATCGTTGATGAGCATCCTAAGGTAATAAGAGGAGACATAAAACCTTAAGTCGGACAATAATCTTGTGAGCGATAAAAGACTATCAACGACAACACATGATAATATGATAATAGACAGTTCACCTGACATGTCCCTGCAACCAAAGAGTTAACACATAATAATCTCATTAAATATGCTACTCAAACACATAGAAGTAGACACTAGTCAGAAAGTCTCAATCCCCACTTCTCTTTAGTATCCTACGGTGATAGTCTACCCAAAGAGAATAGAAGAGAACGCACAAGCAACCATGACATTCATAACAAACAATAACTATCACCGACTAAAACCTTGAATATGTTGATATCGAATGACTGGCCGCTGCTATCCATCAAAGGTTAATGGAAACCCCGTTCTGGTTGGACTACCATATATCCCACGTATGTTTGTCTTCCCAAGCGATCAAGGGTACTCGATCTCTTAGATCTTAACAGATGTCCCCACGATACTCTGCTTCAAGTCTGCTAGAATCCTTCGACCCATCAATGATTCCTTGGCACTTCCAATCATATAAGCCATCCACGACTCAATCTTTTAGCCCGAGTCCCACTCGAGTAAGTCCACTATCTGGTAGCGTTGTTCCACTTTGAGCTGCCTATCACTTTCGCCTTTAATCACTCTTACCCAAGTTCACGATCGAAGAATCAACACTACTTTGATGAAAACTTCCACCCCGTATATGTTATCGACTATCAAAGACCATTATCATACTCTTGAACTAGACCCCTGCTTTTTACTATAGGACCATCGGCCCCCAACCATCAACCCTGATGGACCGGTGTCGGTCCATCCCCTATAGATTAGTACCGGTCCATACACTTAGCCAATTTTTGGTTAAGTGTTAGACTACTTCATTATATGCCTCGAATATATCCCTCCAGCCAATTCCATAGTCTAAATCCTCCCCGAAGTCTTTTATGTCTGTCCATCAACGAGTATTTGAGCGTTTGCACTTCTACCCATATAATCATCACCAAACTTTGTACATGACCTGCTATAGGCCCTATGAAGCCATGCATGAAGTCTCATCTTCACTCGACCATCACTGATGGATTGGTACTGGTCCATAGCCTATGGACCAGTACCGGTCCATGTACTTAAGAAATTTTCACCCGAACATTTTGTGTTGCTTCCCATCAACCTCAAGAGTCCCTTTACCAAGTTTCGTCTAAATCTGATCATCTGAACCTCTGATTTGCTCTATTCTTTGATTCCAAGTCTTACAACACACAATTGTAAATAAACAAATCACGCATAACATACAACTCAACCAATGAAACAACAATTCAACTAATGAAACAACAATTCATCTGATTTCGAACATGAATAATTGTACAAATGCATACAAACATATTTCATATTATAATAATCACAAATCTATCATACTTTGACATGGATCTAGCAAATTACATGACATGCGATCAAATAAGGTTATCATAGGGCATTTAGATCTGAATTAAGCATATATGATTCGATTTAGGCAAAATTAGCATATGAGGTTTTGATAAACCTAATTAGCACAATCCGTATTAAGCATGTGAGAGACCTCTATCACTCATCAAAACCTAGATCCGATGCAACAGAGATGATAATAAATCTAGACAACGAAGAAACAGAGAAGAAAACCTTTGAATTCAATGCAAAGTAGTGAGATCCGATATGCCTTGATGTTGATCTTGCCTTTTGACGTGACTTATAATGATTTGAGAAAGAAATTAGGGTCCGGGGAATTAGGTTGAACTGGAGATTCTCAAACGCTCAACCTAGTGTGTAGAAATGAAGAGAAGAACCCTAATTCTCTCCTCAAACCCCCTATATATAATATCAAGTTATTAGTCTAATGAGCTCACTAATCAGCCCAATAACTGCTAATTAACCTGGCCAACAGAAACAAAAACTTAAAACAACGATTTCTCCTAAACTAATCGGCTAAATCTTTAATGTGGCCATTCTACGGAATGACCAACCACTATCCCGATCCAATGAGACTAATGATAGCACTTGATTCAGTCCCAAACAAAAGCTGTGGCTGTAACAATAAGTCATAGGGGTAAAATGGTTGCAAAACGATTTGGTAAAAATCATGGATATGTCTTATATCCCCATGAACAACATATTAAAATATGAGACTGATACGACCACTAGGGAATTAAATAGAATTATTTTATGATCCCCTGATACGTAGAATACAGGTCGTTACATTCTTACCCCCTTTAGGAATTTGACCGTTGGAATCCCAAGCAAACAAAGTATCCAGCATACCAACCATCCACGAGTAGGCAATCTATCATCCAACAAATCATGCAACCAAAACCCTACCCTAACATGCAAAACTCTAAAAGCACAAGACAAAATGCTACAAGTAAGATACGATATATGGGACATACCACTTAAAGAGTTTTGGATGGGTCGTCCTCATTCTCTCTTCTTCTTCAAATGTGCAGTAGTCGTCATCATCCTTGCTCCATTCTACCCTGACGAGCTTAACAACCTTCCTCCCAAGTCGTTTGTGTCATTCCCAACAACGCAAAGCGGCTTACAAGGTCTAGAAACTTCCGGCTCTACCTCTAAGTCTTCTATCTGGTTTGGAGATACCATCAAACTCAAGTCGTACACGAACTTCTGTAGATACGACACATGAAAAACATTGTGCACACCTGCTATCCTCTCAGGTAGTTCTACTTCCCAATATGCTCGATAATCAGAAATATCCTAATAATTCTCGAAGCTAACTTACCATTCCTTCCAAATCGAAAAACATTCCTCAAAGTTGAAACCTTAACAAATGCCAATTCTCCTACTGATAATTTCAAATCCTTCATCTTATCGGCATAACACTTGTAGCGATCTTGGGTTGCCTTTATTCGTTGTTAAATTATCTCAATCTTATCAGTCGTTTCTCTTATTATTTATGACCCAACTACCAACTTTTCTCCAGTCTTTATCCAATAAGAAGGTGAATTACAAGGTTTGTCATACAATGCCTCATACAGTGCCATACCAATACTTGACTGATAACTGTTATTGTAGGAAAACTCAATCAAATGAAGACTGTCTTCCCTTTATCCTCCAAAATCCAGTACACAAGCTCTTAGAAGATCTTCTAATACATGGTTGACTCTTTCAGTATGACCATCAGTTTAGGGATGATATGTCGCACTCATATGTAACTTATTTCCTAATGCCTCTTGCAAACTCTTTCAGAATCCACTGGTAAACAAGGGATCTCGATCATTCACTATACTATTAGGTATTTCATGGAATCGAACTATCCATTTAATATACAACTCATCCAACCTAGATGTCATACTAGTAGGTTTAACAGGAAAAAAACCACGAGCTTTTGGTCAAGCGATCCACAATAACCCATATACCATTATATCCTGCCCTGGCCCTCGATAATCCATCGATAAAATTCATCAATACCTGCTCCCACTTCCATGTAGGAACTTCTAATGGCTGCAATAATCCACTCGGCTTCTCCTTCTCAGCTTTAATTAACTGACAGTTAAATCATTTCGAGATAAATCTCCCGACATCCCCCTTTCATACCTTCCCAGTAGTACATTCTCTTCATATCTCGATATAACTTGTTACCACCAGGATGAATAGTCAATCTAGAAAGATGACATTCTCTCAGAACCTCATCTTCCAATCCATCTATGTTAGGAACAACAAATCTACCACCCTTGCAAAGCCAACTGTGATGACTGCCCATAACTCCCGCACTTAACAAGAGGAATAACGCACTGAAAGACGTGCCAAACAACTATGGACGATCATCAGAGAAGACTAACACAAGCGCAACTTGTCGTGTAACTCACAGCGCTGGGATAAAATATAATAGAACATATACACAAGCATTAATAGTGAAGCATCATATTATACAATCTCAAACTTTCATATCATCATGAAAAGAATACCCATACATCAAACTGGATACAACATCAATTTCTCTACAAGAAACCTCACTACAGGTTCACTCAGAGTAGCATACATCAAACATAAGCGGAAACAACAAGATATGTATAGTAGAAAACAATATGTAAGCCTCTTGCTCGACGTCGCTCTGCAGCATCGTCCTCATCAAGATCTACAACCTGTCACCTGCTACCTAGTCTGCCCAACCACAACATCAATGGATGAACAACCTAAGGTAATAAGAGGGAACAAAAAACCTTGAGTCAGACAATAGTCTTAATGAGTGATAAAACAGCTATCTAACATAATCAATAAAGTATATGAGAATAGGTAGATCAATCATCTAATATATATACCAACACATCAACAGAGAAGAAACCCAAAATTGTCTCCTCCACATCTGATAGTGATAGCCTTTAAATCAATCAATAGAAAACAACCAGTAGCAGACATAGCAACTAATTATCCCGCGTAGACCATTCTTACTTGAGATCAACATCCCCCAACCACAAGCCCCGAAGGCCTAAACCAACATAGACAAACACCCGAGAGATGTCACCTTCGACGTCGAACAATCTACGCAAGAGGATACAAGCAAAAAAAATCAACATCCATGACTTTGGCTATCACCGTCTATCCTTCCTTGAAACCATTGTTAATCGTATGACTGGCAACAACATGCCATCCGTCAACGGCTAATGGTAACCCTGGTACCAGAAAAACTCCATATGCCTTTCATCGATACGTATCTCGGCCTTTCATCGATACCCAAGGTACTCGAGTAATCATCTAGTCTTTTAGGCGTCCCTATTATACCCCTGCTTTGAGTCCGCTAGAACCTATGGCAATAATAATTTCTCGGCCTTCAATATCTCTAATTGTCATCATCGGCGACTATCCATAAGCTCAAATCATCTTGAGCAGCCATTATCCACGAACTCAAATCATGTTGAGTCGTCTTCACATTCGTTGCATTTCATCGATCAACAAACACTTCATGACACTTCGAACATTCCGTCTTGAATTCATTTCGAAGCCACGTCCAATGTTGAACCAAAAACATACTCATTTGGTCGAAACACAATGGTTCGTTCATGATCCACTTGATGGATCAATCACGATCCATACACACCACTTCCATGGTCGATCCACTTTCCCACCATGTGCGCCCTTGCCCGATCAAGGATTTCCACATTCACGCTCTATTTCCTATGCATCAAGGATTGCGCACTGATCCACCCTTAGATTCTTAGCTTTCCCCATTCGGCACCCTGCCCAATCATCGATCCATCAGCAGGCAAGCAAGCGCTCGAGATTTTCAGATGATCCATCGGTTGCACCTCCACCAATCCATGTCCAGAAACCCCACTGCTCCATCAGCTGGAATGTTGTCTTATCCATGGTTTTCACATGTCCCGATCCGCCGATCCATCCAAGAAACTTGTCTGTTGATCCATCATCTAAACACGCCCGATCCATCACCAAAACCATGTCGATCCACGCCAAACACTCATATTTATTCATCATTTTCCACTGCCGGTCTATGTATGTCGATCCATCAAAATTTGCAACCGATCCATCAAAATTTCATGCCTGATCCATCCAATTTCTTGCATAACAGGACACGATCCAAATTGAAAATCAACCCAACTCCAAACTCGTGCAATCGAACCAAAGTTTACACGAAAAAATCAACCGAACATCCAACAATCCAACCAATCACCAAATGAACATTAACAAAACGAATATCATTATACAATCATATAGAATTCACCCAAATTATGATGAATAAATAAACGTATAAATGAATGGATCTAACTTACATAAACACATAAATTAATATATGAATTTACCTTTATTATCTTGCTAGATTAGATCTTATTGTGATTCGAATGAAAATGTAATGACCCGAAAATTCGGTTCAATTTGAGCTGACCACAAACACAAGTCCAACCCCAAATTAAACTGAAAATCGGGAAATTAATAGAAAGAAAACAGAGGATCAGGATAGATAAGATAGAAACTTAGAATAGAAGAAGAAGAACAACACAACATCAGAGTAACATGAATCTCACAGCGGAACGAATAAATATATTTCATAACATAACTTTGAAATACAAATCTGTACTTGAATATACATGTCATTATCAAAGTACAACACTTACAACATAGCGGAAATAACTATAGCTATATAATCCTGAAGCCTCCTGCTCCAAGCTCTTCCAGTATATCTGTAAATCCCAACTACTTGACTGCCCATACAAAATTAGGCACCCAAGAGTTTAGGGAAAACAAAATAAAATAAACTCCGGGTCAGTCATGGGACTGGTGTGAGTAAAACGGTTTAAAACAGTTCAAGCAGGTAATCGATATCTCATAAGACCACGCCGTATAACGGAACGGGTTTTTCCCTTATGAGAATCCAAATTATCTTTATATCAAAACCTTTTGATATTATAATAATGTCTATCAACACAATATAATAATCATCTAGCAGAAACGCTTTTATCTCACGTTCTACATATATGGTATACAATCAAAACCGCAAGCACGTATTGGGTAATGGATTTCCAACTATGACAAGGTATGGAACCACCTTTCGCTAGTGTACCTCTAGAGAGGAATAAACTGGGTTCAACAAGAACATCTTGCAACCCGGCCACACATGACCGACCACTCATTTCGCTTGAGCGTATCGAAGGTATATCACCAACGGTTGGGATCAGCAACCGTTTCCCGAATGGGACAACATCAACAATAGATTTTTAGAAGTAAATGAAACTCTAGATCAGGTGATTATACACCCTACTTCGGTGCGACCGACTTAGCCATGCTGCCTGCCCGATTTTTGTCATTTACCGGATGTGAGGCTAGAAGCTACGCTTTTTCATCACACCAGATTCACTTTGAATGCCACATCGTCAAATCCATCAAATCACCGATTGACGTCCTCAACCATACATAATGTGTTAGCTAAAAGAAGTTTCCTTCTCCGCTTCCACTCTTGGTACGGTTGGAGAAATCAATATACGTGATCGTCTGGAAATACTCTGTCAGACATCCGTCCATACAAGTCATCCAGGAACTGGATGAACCGAAGGTACTATTCAGTATATCCATCTTAGATACTGTTATCTAAGACTTATACAATAGCCCTTGCACTTTACTCCGTCTTCAATTATCTTTGGCATATATGATTCGCAACGCTTATGCCAATACAGAGTGGTTCTTTGGATAATAATCCAACCGGTCTCTCCATATTAACAACGTTAAAATGGTCAAAACTTCGATAGTCTGTGATTTAACTATCGAAGAAAAACAAGTGTGCAAACAACGATATTATTTCCAAATGGAAATTTATATCGATCAACCATCATTCAACATTTATCTCTTTATTCCATTAATTTACTTATCTCCTGTTTCCCTATATTCAATATTTTTTATTTTCTAAATTTGGAAAATATACGTGATTAACAATGGAAAACATTTCCATTTCTTGTTTTCTTTATTAGAAAACATTTCTGGTTTCTTATTTGGAAAACATTTCCAAAGCTTCTTCATTGGACTTAGATAGATGTTTAAACAAACCATCGCGATGCCAACTCAAACCATTTCCTTTAATTACTAAATTCACTTAACCATCCTTCACTATCGAACCTTAACCATTCGTTAGTTAAAAATGAAGTCAATCAAGTTAGGGTAATACTACCTCTCAGACCTTAACTGAACAACGTTTCTAACCTTGAAATAGACAAAGTTCACCCTTCTAATTCTTTAACAAACTTCCTTACGTAACTCTCTTTCAAATCTTTTCTATTCGATAATTCTTTCCTTCGATAAAGTATATTTAATAACTCTATTCAATTTATTTTATTCACTTAACTCTTTTGATTTAACTCTAACTCTATTCACTTAACTCCTATCGAATAATCTATTTTCAATAACTCTTTTAATTCTATTTGAATAAACTATATATTCGATTAACTCCTTTTACTCTATTCAAATAACTAAATTCGATTAACTCCCTTTTAACTCTTCTTCGAATAACTAATATTCGATAACTCCTTTTACTTTATTCGAATTACTAATATTCGATTAACTCGATTGATTCTATTCGAATAAACTATATTCGATTAACTCCTTTACTTTAACTCTATTCGATTTATTCTAACTGTTTAACTCTTATTCGAGTAACAAATATTCGATTAACTCTATTCGGAAAACTCGACTCGACTAAACCCTTTTCGAATAACATATTCGATTTACTAACTTTCGAATACCTTATTCGATTGACTCCCTTCAAATACCATATTCGATTTAACTCTATTCGAATAACTAAATTCGATTAACTCCTTTTCGAATAAACTATTCATTTATAAAGATTTACTTTTAGTAACGGTTCTTCACTTTACAAATGATTTCCTTTTTAGTAACGTTTTCCTTTTTATAACATCCTATTCGGTTATAAACAAATTTCCTTTTTATAATTCTAATTCTATATGTAAATGGTTTTACAAATATCTCCTTTTCGATTTCATTTGTACAGGTTTTACAAATATTCCTCTTTCGATTCCATTTGTAAATGGTTTACAAACCTTTCTCGTTCTAATCTATTTGCAAATGGTTTGCAAATAATTCCTTTAGGGTTTCATTTCTAAGTATTTTCTATTTATAAATAATCCATTTATAAATAAATTTCTATTTATAAATATTCCATTTATAAATAATTCCTTTTATAAAATCTCCTTTGATTGTTATAAATATTATCTCTTTTAAAAAATCCTTTGATTTTATAACTAATATATTCTCAATATTCATTTTGAAAATTCCCTTTTCACCATTCCGGTATGTTATGGTATTTAACACATCAAATCACGATGACCAATATCGTCCAAACACATATAATCAACCACAGATTATAAATCACATCATATATCACAATATATGAAAAACAGTAAAATAAATGTTGAGGAACCCAGTTGAGTTCCTCCAACCTGTTTCCCTGCATCACAGATGTTAAACAATATAGATAACATCACTTTCAGTTCCATATGATATATTCTGTTAAACAGAATCAAATATAGAAATTCAACTAACTGACTAGTAGTTCAATCAAACAATCAACACACAGTCAATCAACCAATATTTAACAGTTCTAAAAATACAACATGAAATTATAAACTGTTCAGAGTTAGTGAGATTTACTCACATTGGCAGTTCATCGTTAATAACGATAAACTGTTTGTTTGATTTGAATCAAACAATTTATTTCGCCATAAATTCAAACGAGCTCCAATGGACTTCCAGTCAGCTTCATTGTGAAGCTCTCGTCCGTACGGTCCCAACGTAACTTGTTTCACTGAAAACCGATGTCGTATGAAGCAGATATTTACTATACAAGTTAATACGTTATTTATATTTAAAATAAAATAAACTATTTCTAACTGGGCTTTACTTCCTCTCCTGGCCCATTACCTTTATAAATTTCCTAAGCCCGTTTAAGTCCTTCTTCCCCAATCCAATGCTCACGCTCCAGTATCCTTCAACCCATCCATTACCGCACTTAAGAACAAGACCGCACCATCATCTCTTCACCATTTCAAATGCAAACACCACCACAACACTTCTCGTCTCCTCCTCTTCCATCCTGTCACCTCCAACTAGGTCACGCTTTCACCAAGCGAGATGCGTCGCCTGTACCTCCGCTCGACATCACGGTCTGCACCGACCCAAATTTGCAACCGGAATCCACAAAAAGACCACCGCAACTTACCATTTTCCACCACGACCACCACTCCGAACCTGAATTCTCGAATTGATACACACTCGCCCAAAAATCTAGAACCCTAATTTTGCTGCGTGTCTTTCTAGCGACACATAACGACGTCGAATGCCTCAAATCATACATACGAATGAAGAGAATCATTCATGGATTCAATATATATATATATATATATATATATATATATGTGAAATGATTTATATGAATTTATACTATTTGTTATGATTTTTGAGAGGATGATTATCACTGTGGATTTCTGGTTTGAGGTTGCGGCGCATTTTGACCAGAGTAAGAAATGAATTAGGTTAAGGAAATGTTAAGGGTATTTTATAGAAGAGTTTAAAATAATTTTATATTGATTATTTAATTTATTTTTAAGCAAATGCTACTTTCATTCGTCCTCTAAAATTCCAGTGATCACACACGATACCTAAAAATCACGAAACTGGACATATGGCTAGAGTTCGACATTACGGTCCCAACGAAACTGGTTTCGTCGAATTTCGACTTCGTATGCTCACACAGCGTATTTTTAAAGTCAAATTATCGATTGTTTTCCCTTTTAAAAATCCATACGGCCACACAGTGACTCTAAAAATCATGGAACTGGAAATCTAACAACTATTTGACATTGCGGATCCAACAAAATTAATTTCGTCGAATTCCGACTTCGTTTGCAAAAGTGGCTATTTTTAAAATTATAAATAACCCTTTTAAATATATAAATATATTTAAAAAAAAATTAAATTAAATATTTATAAATAAATATTATCGTATATATCCACATACGATATCGTTCAGCTCTAGAATATTCCTATATGAATTTCTAGCTTGGTATCTCAAATCCTGATTAAATCGATATTCAATTTATAATGAAATTTCTTTTTCAAATATAAATAAATCGTTATAAATTATAAAGGAATTCCACAGCGACTTTTCTAAAATTTGATTTGGACATAAATCAAAATCTACATGACGAAATCCCGATTTTTCTCTTCCACTAGAAAGATATACTCCATCAGCTCCATACATTTCTTGTTTCACAGAAATCCGTCTTAAAACGAATCCTGTATTTTCAGTTGAAGTTCGAATCGCCAATTTACAAACTGCAGCGTCATTCCGAGCTCGATTTTAATTATAATATAATTATACGTTCAAACTGTCGTTCAAATAATATATTCGTTATTCTACTTCAATTCTAAACTGAATTAAATATCACAGATGATCCGGTTCACACCATATCGCCATTTTAGCCAATGCTGATTTTTTCAGAATTAATTATATTATTTAATTTATTATTTTAATTAAATATTCATCAATATTTAATTCTATGACCATTTAATTCACTAAACCATCATTTATATAATTAAATAAATTAATTATAATACCTCTGCCAATGCGGGTCATTACAATCTTTCCCACTTAAAATAATTTCGTCCTCGAAATTGCTAAAAGGTAGAGGACGACCCTATTGACTGGTTAGAACATATTTGTTCACTTCTTAACTTCAGTTTCAACTGAACCAATTTAATTTTAATTAAATTATTAATTAATTCTTATCAACGAAATTTTCAAAAATCCAGAAAATTTTCTAACGCCTTAACTTTTCGAAAAATTTCGCTAGCACCTCCATTGTACTGGTCAATCAGTCAAACTCTAACTTGCCTCTCTGGGCCATCTCCAACCCAAAAGAAAATCAAACAACCAAGCGGCTTGCCAATTCGGCTCATAAATCTTATATCCAATAGAAATATAAATTTGTACCTTTTGTCGGCATATCATTATATCCTTTCCACCTGTTATCAATTCAGTGGGTACAAGGGTCATCCCAATCAAATTCCAATCTGCTTCTATCCACAACACAACCATTCGCTTATATCCAAGCCAAATATCATTTCAACTCGAGTTTCTTCTCGATTCCCAACTCTTTACTTGATTATCACATTACACTTCAAATTTGAATCTCACAATCCAATTTGTCTTGATATCATTCTAATTCAATCTCAGTTACCACTTTACTGGCTTTACTTTAATTCAAATTTGCTTTCATAATTTCTGTTAAATTTGTTTTTAATTCAAACAGTCTTTCCCTGAGAGTTTTTAAACAGTTTACTCTTTTCAAAAATCAAAATTTCCTTTTGAACATGTCACTGAGCCCTAAATTAATATTCCATTAGTTAAATCACTTCTCTATTTCTTTATCAATATTTGTTAACCAAATATTTTCAATAACCATATTGGCCTTTTATATTATTTGGAAAACATTTCCGAATATCGCCTTCCTTTATTTTCTAAACTTTAGAAAATATATGCTATTTATAATTGGAAAATATTCCAACTACTTATCTCTTTTCCGATCTCGTTTATTTCTATACTTAGGAAATATTCTTTATTATATTTCCAAGCTTACACTTGTTTGGGTTAAAACGGATGTTGTGTAAAACATCGTTACGACAACCCAAATATTATATTCAACCAACTCTTATTCAACATTGATCTTCGTGCCTGAAATCTTACTATTTATTTGTTAATAATGAAATCAATCAAGTTGGGGTATAACTACCTCTCGTACCTTGACTGAATAACATTTATAACGTCAAAACAGATATGACTACTTACTCGAATAATCAATACCATACAACTACTTATTCACTTTTAAACACGTACACGCTTCCCCTTTCTGTTCTTACTAGATTTTATTCTTAGTCTTCCTTTTTGATTTTACTATTCTATTTCTATGTTCGTTTCCTTATCGACTTATATATATATCGATACGTTGATTTCTAACTATCAAATTATCTTAACAATATTCTAACTCCTTAAATTTCCGGAAAAATTCCCCATAACCTCCTTTGTACCAGGAGCGTCGGGATATTTCAAATAGCCTCCCATGGCCCTCACCAATCCAAAAGAAAAAGAAAAAGCCAAGCGGCTAGCCGATGCGGCGCATAAAATCTCATATATGAATTAAATACATACCTTTTCGTCGAGCATTCTGTTTATATACCATCATACCTTATCCATACCTATCTCATGTATATTTATACCTGCCCAATCTATTTTAACTATACCTGATCGTTTTAACTCAATTCGTTAATAAATTTGTTAATTAACTCTTTTGTCTATTTCACTTTTGTATTTGAACATGACATGTTCAAATATATTTTAACTTGCTTATTAACTAATTTGAATCCAAAATTCAAATTTAAGTTCTATATTCGATTTCGAATATCCATTTACAAATCCAATTAACCTTTCAAAGTTCAACTTCAAATTCAAAACTCGATTAACTAATTCCTCTTCGACTTAGTTAATTCTATTCAATTTCTGTTCAAATTTTATATCACTTCTATTATTCAAATCTATTTATCAAATTCTATTCAAATTCTATAGTTTAAATTCCATTTGAATTCTATATTCGAATTCTATATATTCAAATCCTATATTTGAATTCCTTTTGAATTCTATATTCAAATTCCATTTGAATTTCTATATTCAAATTCTATAGTTTCAATTCCATTTGAATTTCTATATTCAAATTCTATTATTACTCTATATGAATTCTATATTCAATTTTCCATTATTTAAATCTTCTTTATTCAAATCTCATTTGAATTTCTATATTCAAACTCTATTTCAATTCCATTGAATTTCATATATTCAAACTCCCTTTGAATTTCTATATTCAAATCCCCTTTGAATTTTCTATATTCAAATTCTATGTTTGAACTTCCTTTATTCAAATTCCTTTTCAAACTTTCTTTATTCATTCTTTAAATAAGTCTCGATTTCAATTCCTTTTGAAATCGATATTTCTACCTTTGGAAAATAGATTTCCCTTTAAATTTCACACTTGTATTTTTATTTCTGAATTATCCAATGATAATTCTTTTCACTTCATTTATAAACTTAGTTTATAAAAGAACTATTTATAAACTTCATTTATAAAGGAATTTCTCGTTTTATTTCTTTTAAAACAAGTTAATATTTCAAATCTATTTAAAATTTCAAATTCTATTATTCAAATTCTATATTATAAATCCCATTTTGAAATTCAACACAACTTGTCTTTTCCAAAACAAATTCAAAACAATATCTCTGGTAGTAATTCGTCACTTACAACTCGAAAATGAATACTGATGATGCAGCTGTCATCATCAGAATTTATTTTCCAGCGATCGAAGTGAGTTCAATACTATAAAACCATTTCTAAACATTTCCACTTTGAAATTCATTTCAAAATATAATTCACACTGCTTTAAAACAAATTAAAATATCCCAGGATCTTAAATTTTCCTTATTTTTAATCCAAATCCATTTACAAACACTTATCCAATTCTCTAGAGTTTTAATTCAATTTCTGGTTTAAATTTCAGATTTAATTCATTCAATTTCATATATTTCACTTATATAAATTCTGGTTGATTATTTACATAACCATTTTACTTATAATCTTACCGATTATAATAACAACCAATATATCCACTATATATCAAAATATACTTTCAGTAAAATTATTTTAATTTACCCTCTTTTCAAAACATATCATGTCGACTCATCGTATTCGAGTGTTTATAAACTCCTACCGATATAGTGGATCAAACCGATCGACCAGAACCCATAAACCAATAAATCTCTACAATATAAAACCATTTTTATATCAATAACAAATACGTTCACTCGTATATATACACTCAACTCAATCTAGGGTGTGAATAACCCTATCTCTACTGAGTCACGCCACAGAGCTAAGGTAATTCACTTAACCTTATGCTCTGATACCAACTGTAATGGCCCGAAAATCCGGTCCAATTTGAGCTGACCAAAAACACAAGTCCAACCCCAAATTAAACTGAAAATCAGGAAATTAATAGAAAGAAAATAGAGGGTGAGGATAGATAAGATAGAAACTTAGAATAGAAGAAGAAGAACAACACAACATCAGAGTAACACGAATCTCACAGCGGAACGAATAAATATATTTCATAACATAACTTTGAAATCCAAATCTGTACTTGAATATACATGTCATTATCAAAGTACAACACTTACAACACAGCGGAAATAACTATAGCTATATAATCCTAAAGCCTCCTGCTCCAAGCTCTTCCAGTATATCTGTAAATCCCGACTACTTGACTGTCCGTACAAAATTAGGCACCCAAGAGTTTAGGGAAAACAAAACAAAATAAACTCCGGGCCAGTCATGGGACTGGTGTGAGTAAAACGGTTTAAAACAGTTCAAGCAGGTAATCGATATCTCCTAAGATCACGCCGTATAACGGGACGGGTTTTTCCCTTATGAGAATCCAAATTATCTTTATATCAAAACCTTTTGATATTATAGTAATGTCTATCAACACAATATAATAATCATCTAGCAGAAACGCTTTCATCTCACGTTCTACAAATATGGTATACAATCAAAACCGCAAGCACTTATTGGGTAATGGATTTCCAACTATGACAAGGTATGGAACCACCTTTCGCTAGTGTACCTCTAGAGAGGAATACACTGGGTTCAACAAGAACATCTTGCAACCCGGCCACACATGACCGACCACTCATTTCGCTTGAGCGTATCGAATGTATATCACCAACGGTTGGGATCAGCAACCGTTTCCCGAATGGGACAACAGCAACAATAGTTTTTTAGAAGTAAATGAAACTCTAGATCAGGTGATTATACACCCTACTTTGGTGCGACCGACTTAGCCATGCTGCCTGCCCGATTTTTGTCATTTACTGGATGTGAGGCTAGAAGCTACGCTTTTTCATCACACCAGATTCACTTTGAATGCCACATCGTCAAATCCATTAAATCACAGATTGACGTCCTCAACCATACATTATGTGTTAGCTAAAAGAAGTTTCCTTCTCCGCTTCCACTCTTGGTACGGCTGGAGAAATCAATATACGTGATCGTCTGGAAATACTCTGTCAGACATCCGTCCATACAAGTCATCCAGGAATAGGATGAACCGAAGGTAATATTCAGTATATCCATCTTAGATACTGTTATCTAAGACTTATACAATAGCCCTTGCACTTTACTCCGTCTTCAATTATCTTTGGCATATATGATTCGCAACGCTTATGCCAATACATAGTGGTTCTTTGGATAATAATCCAACCGGTCTCTCCATATTAACAACGTTAAAATGGTCAAAACTTCGATATCCTGTGATTTAACTATCGAAGAAAAACAAGTATGTAAACAACGATATTATTTCCAAATGGAAATTTATATCGATCAACCATCATTCAACATTTATCTCTTTATTTCATTAATTTACTTATCTCCTGTTTCCCTATGTTCAATATTTCTTATTTTCTAAATTTGGAAAATATACGTGATTAACAATGGAAAACATTTCCATTTTTTGTTTTCTTTATTAGAAAACATCTCTGGTTTCTTATTTGGAAAACATTTCCAAAGCTTCTTCATTGGACTTAGACATATGTTTAAACAAACCATCGCGATGCCAACTCAAACCATTTCCTTTAATTACTAAATTCACTTAACCATCCTTTACTAACGAACCTTAACCATTCCTTAGTTAAAAATGAAGTCAATCAAGTTGGGGGTAATACTACCTCTCAGACCTTAACTGAACAACATTTCTAACCTTGAAATAGACAAAGTTTACCCTTCTAATTCTTTAACAAACTTCCTTACGTAACTCTCTTTCAAATCTTTTCTTTTCTATTCGATAATTCTTTCCTTCGATAAGGTATATTCGATAACTCTATTCAATTTATTCTATTCACTTAACTCTTTTGATTTAACTCTAACTCTATTCACTTAACTCCTATCGAATAAACTATATTCGATAACTCTTTTAATTCTATTTGAATAAACTATATATTCGATTAACTCCTTTTACTCTATTCAAATAACTAAATTCGATTAACTCCCTTTTAACTCTTCTTCGAATAACTAATATTCGATAACTCCTTTTACTTTATTCGAATTACTAATATTCGATTAACTCGATTGATTCTATTCGAATAAACTATATTCGATTAACTCCTTTACTTTAACTCTATTCGATTTATTCTAACTGGTTAACTCTTATTCGAATAACAAATATTCGATTAACTCTATTCAGCTAACTCGACTAACCCCTTTTCGAATAACATATTCGATTTACTAACTTTCGAATACCTTATTCGATTGACTCCCTTAAAATACCATATTCGATTTAACTCTATTCGAATAACTAAATTCGATTAACTCCTTTTCGAATAAACTATTCATTTATAAAGATTTACTTTTAGTAATGGTTCTTCACTTTACAAATGATTTCCTTTTTAGTAACGTTTTCCTTTTTATAACATCCTATTCGGTTATAAACAAATTTCCTTTTTATAACTCTATTTATTTCTAAATATTTCCTTTCTAATTCTATTTGTAAATGGTTTTACAAATATCTCCTTTTTGATTTCATTTGTAAAGGTTTTACAAATATTCCTCTTTCAATTCCATTTGTAAATGGTTTACAAACCTTTCTCGTTCTAATCTATTTGCAAATGGTTTGCAAATAATTCCTTTAGGGTTCATTTCTAAGTATTTTCTACTTATAAATAATCCATTTATAAATAAATTTCTATTTATAAATATTCCATTTATAAATAATTCCTTTTATAAAATATCCTTTGATTGTTATAAATATTATCTCTTTTATAAAATCCTTTGATTTTATAATTAATCTATTCTCAATATTCATTTTGAAAATTCCCTTTTCACCATTCCGGTATGTTATGGTATTTAACACATCAAATCACGATGACCAATATCGCCCAAACACATATAATTAACCACAGATTATAAATCACATCATATATCACAATATATGAAAACAGTAAAATAAATGTTGAGGAACCCAGTTGGGTTCCTCCAACCTGTTTCCCTGCATCACAGATGTTAAACAATATAGATAACATCACTTTCAGTTCCATATGATATATTCTGTTAAACAGAATCAAATATAGAAATTCAACTAACTGACTAGCAGTTCAATCAAACAATCAACACACAGTCAATCAACCAATATTTAATAGTTCTAAAAATACAACATGAAATTATAAACTGTTCAGAGTTAGTGAGATTTACTCACATTGGAAGTTCATCGTTAATAACGATAAACTGTTTGTTTGATTTGAATCAAACAATTTATTTCGCCATAAATTCAAACGAGCTCTAATGGACTTCCATTCAGCTTCATTGTGAAGCTCTCGTCCATACGGTCCCAACGTAACTTGTTTAGCTGAAAACCGATGTCGTATGAAGCAGATATTTATTATACAAGTTAATACATTATTTATATTTAAAATAAAATAAACTATTTCTAAATGGGCTTTACTTCCTCTCCTGGTCCATTACCTTTATAAATTTCCCAATCCCGTTTAAGTCCTTCTTCCCCAATCCAATGCTCACGCTCCAGTATCCTTCAACCCATCCATTACCGCACTTAAGAACAAGACCGCACCATCATCTCTTCACCATTTCAAATGCAAACACCACCACAACACTTCTCGTCTCCTCCTCTTCCATCCTGTCACCTCCAACTAGGTCACGCTTTCACCAAGCGAGATGCGTCGCCTGTACCTCCGCTCGACATCACGGTCTGCACCGACCCAAATTTGCAACCGGAATCCACAAAAAGACCACCGCAACTTACCATTTTCCACCACGACCACCACTCCGAACCTGAATTCTTGAATTGATACACACTCGCCCAAAAATCCAGAACCCTAATTTTGCTGCGTGTCTTTCTAGCGACACATAACGACGTCGAATGCCTCAAATCATACATACGAATGAAGAGAATCATTCATGGATTCAATATATATATATATATGAAATGATTTATATGAATTTATACTATTTGTTATGATTTTTGAGAGGATGATTATCACTGTGGATTTCTGGTTTGAGGTTGCAGCGCATTTTGACCAGAGTAAGAAATGAATTAGGTTAAGGAAATGTTAAGGGTATTTTATAGGAGAGTTTAAAATAATTTTATATTGATTATTCAATTTATTTTTAAGCAAACGCTACTTTCATTCGTCCTCTAAAATTCCAGTGATCACACACGGTACCTAAAAATCACGAAACTGGACATGTAGCTAGAGTTCGACATTACGGTCCCAACGAAACTGGTTTCGTCGAATTCCGACTTCGTATGCTCACACAGCGTATTTTTAAAGGTCAAATTATCGATTGTTTTCCCCTCTAAAAATCCGTACGGCCACACAGTGACTCTAAAAATCACGAAACTGGAAATCTAACAATTATTTGACATTGCAGATCCAACAAAATTAGTTTCGTCGAATTCCGACTTCGTTTGCAAAAGTGGCTATTTTTAAAATTATAAATAACCCTTTTAAATATATAAATATATTTAAAAAAAATTAAATTAAATATTTATAAATAAATATTATTGTATATATCCACATACAATATCGTTCAGCTCTAGAATATTCCTATATGAATTTCTAGCTTGATATCTCAAATCCCGATTAAATCTATATTCGATTTATAATGAAATTTCTTTTTAAAATATACATAAATCGTTATAAATTATAAAGGAATTCCATAGTGACTTTTCTAAAATTTGATTTAGACATAAATCAAAATCTACATGACGAAATCCCGATTTTTCTCTTCCACTAGAAAGATATACTCCAACAGCTCCATACGTTTCTTGTTTCATAGAAATCCGGCTTAAAACGAATCCTGTATTTTCAGTTGAAGTTCGAATCGCCAATTTACGAACTGCAGCGTCATTCCGAGATCGATTTTAATTATAATATAATTATACGTTCAAACTGTCGTTCAAATAATATATTCGTTATTCTACTTCAATTCTAAACTGAATTAAATATCACAGATGATCCGGTTCACACCATATCGCCATTTTAGCCAATTCTGATTATTTCAGAATTAAATATATTATTTAATTTATTATTTTAATTAAATATTCATCAATATTTAATTCTACGACCATTTAATTCACTAAACCACCATTTATATAATTAAATAAATTAATTATAGTACCTCTGCCAAGGCGGGTCATTATAGAAAATAGACTTACCTTGATTAGATTTAGGTGAAAACAATTTATAAATGATGAAAATAAGATCAAATAACCCATATACTTAATTGAATCCGTGTGAGAGATGCTTATCACTCACCAAATTTTCAAAATATATTGAAATTGACTAATGTCTAATCCGGACAGCGAAGAACGATCTTCATACCACCCAATTTGATGCGATCTACTCTCTCTTGATGTTGATCTTCAATCTTCTAATGTAGATCTAAGAATGAATGGGGTGGAGATGTATTTGATTGAGAAGGAGGATCAAGAGCTAAACCAAATGAGAGAAATGAAGAAACTAAACCATTCTCCTTATCTCCACCCCTCTATTTATAGCCAACAACCCCTAGCCTTAATGGGCCTTACTAATCAACCCACTAATGACTAATTAATCTGTCCAGAAATTGTACAACACTAAAATAGTGATTCCTTCCAAATCGTTAAACAAAATTTTTAATGTGACCACTCTAAGGAATCGGAAACATCATTTCCATTCTAATGAAATCGATCTCAGCACCTTATTCGATCTTAGTTAAAAGTTATTCCCCATACAAAACTGACAGGGAAAAATGATCACAAACAAAATTGGTAAAAATTATGGACACGTCTTATATCCCTATAAACATCATATCAAAATATTAGAATGATTCGACACTCAGGGAAATAAATAAAAATACTTAACGATCTTCCGATACGTAAAATGCGGGTCATTACATCCTCCTCTCTATAGGAATTTCGCCCTTGAAATCCCTAAACAAACACAAGCAACCATAGACAATTCCACATGCCTATCATGCATAAGCAACCAATCTATCATCCCAACTAGCATTCATCAAGTCATGCATCCATAGCCTTACCCTAGCATGTAAAATTCTAATAATAGTACAAGTTACAATAGTGTAAGGTGACATGACATGAATGGGTCATACCAAAGAAGATTTCTAGATGGATCGTCTTCATACTCTCTTCCGTTTTCCACGTACAATCCTCGTCATCCTCACTCCATTGCACCTTGAC
Source organism: Allium sativum (assembly GCA_030737875.1). NCBI lineage: Eukaryota > Viridiplantae > Streptophyta > Magnoliopsida > Asparagales > Amaryllidaceae > Allium > Allium sativum. Next base: position 23,634,314 of record CM060918.1, on the reverse strand, counting down.
TGGCTTAACCATCTTCCTCCTAAGCTATTTCGTGCCATTCCTCACAACGCGAAGTGGCTTACGAGGTCTTAAAATTACGTACTCGACTTCTAGGTCTTCATACTATTCCAAAGATACCACCACATTTGAATCGTGCACACACTTTCATAGAAAAGATACATGAAAAACAATGTGCACACTTGACATCTTCTGTGACGGCTCGCCCCGCACCAGCCGACATTTCCCCTGAAATGTGCTGCGCCAATGTCCAACCAGCATGGGACAGTCGTCAGAAGAAAGGAAACATAACACTGAACCATTATCAAAGAACCTGTAGTATATCCCACAGCGCATGGAACAAAATATAATAATAATAATAATAATAACATAACTTGATATAAAACAGACGAGACAGTGCATAAGCTGAAAACTAAGCCATCATAGCAGTGGAAATCCAAAATACAGCTTATGATCCAAAACCATTATTACAACTTCAAAATACTGTCCCTAAAGAAAAATAGGAAGGTACACTACTAATGCCCAAAGTAGTGACCAACAACAACACAGGGAGAATATATGGGAAAGATGCGTGTAACACCCCACCTCCGCCAGGGTGGCTCTTGCAAGCACTCTGACTTTGGAGGGGCGTTTGAATCGGATAAACATGCATAATGATATATCAAGGCAGAACAAGAACATATGTATATATGTAAACAGAGTAAATAACATAGATAAAACAGCGGAAGATTTCAAACCATTTCAAAACAAGTCTGGTACAACATAATGTTAACTTTCCAAACAAACAAGTCTAGATAAAAACAACTGAAAAACTGAAATACATAAGTACTATCCCCAAAATAAGTGATAACCATAGCTAGCTTCATGTCAAGACCGTACATGAGCTAAAATCCCACAAGCAAGCGATCAGAAATCCAAGCTAAGCTCCACTATTCCCACCCTGAGAACCTGGGGGGGGGGGGGGGAACGGAAGAAAAGAGGTGAAAGAAAAACAGGTCAGTCAAAAAGACTGAGTAAGCCCTACTACAATCAATGTAAACTGATAAAGTTAACTGGCATGAGAAGCAGGGATGAACATAAGGATAACAACATACTAGCATGATGATTAACTAACAAGGTAGATAAATGTGTCATCGCATAATCAGGTTTAAGGTTTTTCACCACAGGTGTACCAGCATTCTAACATGTCATGTATAAACAAGAATTTATCCCTTGGCCTAAACTTGGCCCAGTATCAGGTGTTTGACTTAAATAAAGATCCAACTTCTTGGTACCAATTCTAGTATAACAGGATTAGGTGTTACCCCAATGTTTACATCGAAACAGGACGGAACAGAATGGTCCATACAGAGATAGAGTTTGGGAAAAATGGGCTTTTACCATCCTAACAGAACGGTACCACGCAGAAACAGACGGGTGTTACCACACAACAAAACAGACGGTACCAACAGAATCATACAGAGCTAAGTGTGCCCTAAATCCTACCCAAGCGATAGGCTCCCTAATACATAAACACCCTGTGTCGGCCCCACGATAGGGTGTATCACTCCCTAAAGTGGTAACCAATTGGCACAGGCATATTTATAGATGTCACGGCGTCTTACATCCTCAGAGGCAGACCGGGATCCATGCACGCACATGACCCGGTTGGAACGCACCATCAACACCCATCGCCATTATCAGAATGAACCACTTATAATTAGTTCAGTAAGCGTGCCCGGACCCTACCTACAGTTGGGTCAAAGTTTTGATACCAGAAAGGGTTACTGACTAATATGGGTCCCAAACAACAGATGACACAAGTATTCCCCCTTGTGTCCCCAGACTATCAGATTCAGATTAACTTATTAATAGAGTTCAGACATACAAAGTTCAGATGATCAATTTTCAGACTAACGGATCAGATAACAGATTTACCAACTTGCCTAACTCGGTGTGGGTCCTACAGATCCGCAAAACAGGTTCGTTTAATTTATCAATCAAGTTAGTTTATCCAGACCAGGTATCAAATCGGTTCTCAACCTTATCAAATTACCGAGTTGGATTGGTTAAGTATAGTTCAACTTAACCCCGTTAAATTACCGAGTTCAGATTGGTTAAGTGTAGGTTAACTTAACCCTAACCACTAGTCGTATTTTACGGTTAAGTGTCATTAAGAAATCAAGCCCGGTTTCACTTAACCTACCGATTCATGTCAAATTGGTTAAGTGTCATAAATCAAATTTACTTAACCTTATCATGTAGCATTAATTAATTTAATGCACCTTAACCTCTCACATTAGACCTCGTTGTGGTTACTAGTTAAGCCGGGCGGGTCCGGGTAGCTTTACACCACAACCTAGTCTAACCTCGGGTTCAAGCACAACTTGACCAACTTCTCACATTGGGTCATATTGTTTGTAGCCACTAGTTAAGCCGGTTGGTTCCGGGTAGATTTATGCTACAAACTCAACCCAACCTCGAGTTGGCCACACTTATATTTTCTAAGTGTCATGTCCATTATGTTTCCAAAACATATTTCACGTTTTCAAGCATTTGGGTAGACCTAACTTAATAGGTAAATTCCCAATGGGTAGACCTAACTTAATAGGTAAATTCCCACTCTTATGTTTTTATGTCCTTTAAGTTTACCCAACCCCAAACGCAATCCCATCGCTTACATATCACAATAGCGCATAAAGGATAGAAAGAGGGAACTTGGCATAATCATGACATAAAGGTGTTGAAGCCACAAGTTTAATATGGTGGCATATGAAATGTACATATGTTCATATACTTGCATATTACATTTTTAGGCCTCAAAAGCATGCATAAAACCAAACTTAGCATATTGGTGATACATGGTGATAAATGACATGTAGAAATGGCCATAAGTTCGCATTTAGCCTCACATGCAAGTTATCATAAGAGATATGATGACTTACATGTTGCCAAAATGCAACCTTTAGCATAAAGCTTGGAGCTTTAAGCTCATAAACCCAAGATAAGCTTGCATAACATGATAACATGAACAAAATGACCAACCCAAACTTGCATAACATAACTTGCATATCATATGACAAACTTGCATATCAAACTTGCATAACATGATAAACTTGCATATCATAACTTATCAAACTTGCATATCATGGCAAACTTGCATACATAACATGATAGACTTGCATAACACATCATAGTAAACTTGCATATCATAATGATCAAACACAACTTGCATAACATGACATAGTAAACTTGCATATCATACATTTAACTTTAGAGTTTAAGTATGAAAGTAGAATAGGGCTTACAATGCTTATGAAGACACAAAAATATGACAAAGCCCTTATGCAATCAATTAAACCCAAAATGCAAGCTCCAAATCAATAAAAATCCTTGCTTTATGATGCAAATATAGAAACTTGACTTGAATGCAAGCTAATGACACTCATACAAGCTTGGAAACACTTGTATGCATGGAAAATCTCTCATAGAAATTTATTTAGGAATTAGATGAAGAGAGTGGAGGCCATGAGAGGTAAAATTTTGCCATAATTTAGTTGTATGAGTGAATACTGATGATTTAGGGTTAGGTTAGGGCCTTATTTATAGAGATTAGGACTAATTTTAGCCTTAGGATTAAACCCTAGTTCCAATCTCAGCCCTTAAAACTGAATCTGGCCCCCAAACTCAACACAAACCCAAAATGGTGCACCAGGCAAAACTGCCAGGCTGGACCAAGTCGACAGCCAAGTCGGCAGGGCTGTCGACTTGGGTCCAACCAAGTCGACTCCCAAGTCGACAGGGCTGTCGACTTGGGTGCTCTGGCGGGAATTTTCCCGCCTGGCCCAAACTGGCCCAAATTTCCAAATTTGAACCTGAATTTTAAATCTGTTTTGAACTTTAAATTTTCAGAAAACTTCTTCGGGCCTTAATCGGGTCATACAGACTCCGATTTTCGAAAACTCTGACTCTATTTCGCGTATTTTTCCGAGACGAACGCAATGGCATAGCCCGTTTCCCTTGATTCAGATTATTAAATTAATTTCTGCCTCGATTTACGATATAACAGGTTATTAGAAATACGGGTTTTTACATTCTCCCCTTCTTAAAGGATTTCGTCCTCGAAATCTTCAAGTTAGGAAGAACGCATCCTACCATCCATCATCCATCTACTCAAATCATCATTCACCAGCAATCATTGTCCTTAAAGATTCTAATGCGGTATGAACATATGCAAAAGGTGTGTGTATATGTTCTTATCTAATGCAAAGATCATCAATGCAAAGTATGTTAGTGAAATGAATCCATTATGTATGCAAATAGTCCTAATCATATAATACTATATGTGTGCACAAACATTCGTCCATATGCAATATCCATGTGTTGAATTAACCATCTTGCAACCATAATAATTGATAATGTACACACGTCCATATGCATTATGAGAGTGTATTTCAAGCCGATCTAGTGCCTAGTGTGTGTTTATGCATCTACGAGCAACCACTAGCAACCACTTGCATCCACTTGCAACCATCAAACATAACATGTCTCAAACACATGTTTACATCCATAGGATTCCTATCTCAACAAGATACAGTCGAGTGATGGAAGCGAGTACAGATAAAACAAAAACTTGGTACATATACTTACAGACTACCAGTACAGATCAGATTTTCCCCAAATGATTCTTAGGAAACTAAGCATGGTAGAAACCCAGAATGTATTCGTCATAGTCACCCTCATGCCCAACACGGATACTCTCAAACCCCAATTTATCACAAACAGATGAGTTATAACCCTCAGGGAGTTTGAGACTATTACCAGATCAGAAGCAAGACTAGCATTAAAGTACCGAGTTTCCATTATAGAATCAAAAATACCAGAAAAAGAGTTTCAAACTGAAAATCAGACAAGGAAAATTAAACATCCTACAGACAAATTATTCTAGCCCTAATCTATTCACTCGCCATGCGAGTATTCACCGTTCCTTCCGATGTAGCCCCTTTCTTCTTCGGGCAGTCCCTAGTGAAGTGTCCCATCTCTCCACAGTTAAAGCAAGTGCCCTTCCTCTTTCTGCAATCCTTGTTTAGATGAGTTGAGCTTCCACAAGTAAAGCACTTCTTTTCCTTCTTATCTTCAGACTTCTCCTCCTTCTTTTGCATTTCCTTTTTGGGCCCCGTTTTCTTGTTCTGAGACTCATTCACCTTGACCTCCTTCTTTGCACTCTTGTTCTCTTCATTGAGTAGGGCCATATCTACCAAACTCTCAAACGTGGCCCCCATGGGCACATGAGACATAGCTAACTCCTGTAACGACTCATTCAATCCTCAAGCAAAACGAAGAGCCTTCTTCTGCGTAGTACTCACCATATCCAGGCCAAAACGCGCTAACTGATTGAACTTGTTCACATATTCTTTGACAGACATGTCTCCTTGCTTCAAAGCAATAAACCTCTCCAATTGCAAATCCTCTTCAGCAGAAGACAGAAACTTAAGCCCGAATCTTGTCCTGAAATCGGTCCAAGTCTCAACAGGCCTAGTACCATTGGTGACTTCCCACCAATAAGCGGCTTCATCCTTCATAAGCCAAACCGCCAACAGGATCTTCCTCTGATCGTCTAACCCAAAGATAGCAAATAAATCCTCGGTCTCTTTCAACCAATTACGGGCCTCTACAAAAGTCTCGGTACCTAGAAAGTCCTTGCCACCCGTTGCTTTGAAGTCCTTGCAAATCTTCGTGAACTCTTGTGGAGGATGCTGAGGGGGAGGAGGAGGAACCTCAGCGACAGGAGGAGGAGGAACATTAACCACCGGAGGAGGAGTAACATTTGCGGGGCCGGCTTCGGTCGCCCTAGCCTCCATAAGTCTCCTATACCAAACAGGAACTTGCACTCCTTCTGGGATAACAAAGTTATCTGTCATACTGAAACGAAGGAAAAGATAGATTCAGAACGAGGGAACTAAGAATAGATAACTAAGGATTGTGCTAATGGCTTTTTGGGGAATAGCCTTTAAAACAAACTAGACTTTTTCTTTGGAAAATACTTTATACTTGGTTTTGAAAATAGTTTTCCAAAAGTTTTAAAAACCTTTTTGTTCCTTCTCGTAAACCATATGCTCTGATACCAAATGTAACACCCCACCTCCACCAGGGTGGCTCTTGCAAGCACTCTGACTTTGGAGGGGCGTTTGAATCGGATAAACATGCATAATGATATATCAAGGCAGAACAAGAACATATGTATATATGTAAACAGAGTAAATAACATAGATAAAACAGCGGAAGATTTCAAACCATTTCAAAACAAGTCTGGTACAACATAATGTTAACTTTCCAAACAAACAAGTCTAGATAAAAACAACTTCAACTGAAAAACTGAAATACATAAGTACTATCCCCAAAATAAGTGATAACCATAGCTAGCTTCATGTCAAGACCGTACATGAGCTAAAATCCCGCAAGCAAGCGATCAGAAATCCAAGCTAAGCTCCACTATTCCCACCCTGAGAACCTGGGGGGGGGGGGGGAACGGAAGAAAAGAGGCGAAAGAAAAACAGGTCAGTCAAAAAGACCGAGTAAGCCCTACTACAATCAATGTAAACTGATAAAGTTAACTGGCATGAGAAGCAGGGATGAACATAAGGATAACAACATACTAGCATGATGATTAACTAACAAGGTAGATAAATGTGTCATCGCGTAATCAGGTTTAAGGTTTTTCACCACAGGTGTACCAGCATTCTAACATGTCATGTATAAACAAGAATTTATCCCTTGGCCTAAACTTGGCCCAGTATCAGGTGTTTGACTTAAATAAAGATCCAACTTCTTGGTACCAATTCTAGTATAACAGGATTAGGTGTTACCCCAATGTTTACATCGAAACAGGACGGAACAGAATGGTCCATACAGAGATAGAGTTTGAGAAAAATGGGCTTTTACCATCCTAACAGAACGGTACCACGCAGAAACAGACGGGTGTTACCACCCAACAAAACAGACGGTACCAACAGAATCAGACAGAGCTAAGTGTGCCCTAAATCCTACCCAAGCGATCGGCTCCCTAATACATAAACACCCTGTGTCGGCCCCACGATAGGGTGTATCACTCCTTAAAGTGGTAACCAATTGGCACAGGCATATTTACAGATGTCACGGCGTCTTACATCCTCAGAGGCAGACCGGGATCCATGCACGCACATGATCCGGTTGGAACGCACCATCAACACCCATCGCCATTATCAGAATGAACCACTTATAATTAGTTCAATAAGCGTGCCCAGACCCTACCTACAGTTGGGTCAAAGTTTTGATACCAGAAAGGGTTACTGACTAATATGGGTCCCAAACAACAGATGACACAAGTATTCCCCCTTGTGTCCCCAGACTATCAGATTCAGATTAACTTATTAACAGAGTTTAGACATACAAAGTTCAGACGATCAGTTTTCAGACTAACGGATCAGATAACAGATTTACCAACTTGCCTAACTCGGTGTGGGTCCTACAGATCCGCAAAACAGGTTCGTTTAATTTATCAATCAAGTTAGTTTATCCAGATCAGGTATCAAATCGGTTCTCAGCCTTATCAAATTACTGAGTTGGATTGGTTAAGTATAGTTCAACTTAACCCCGTTAAATTACCGAGTTCAGATTGGTTAAGTGTAGGTTAACTTAACCCTAACCACTAGTCGTATTTTACGGTTAAGTGTCATTAAGAAATCAAGCCCGGTTTCACTTAACCTACCCATTCATGTCAAATTGGTTAAGTGTCATAAATCAAATTTACTTAACCTTATCATGTAGCATTAATTAATTTAATGCACCTTAACCTCTCACATTAGACCTCGTTGTGGTTACTAGTTAAGCCGGGTGGGTCCGGGTAGCTTTACACCACAACCTAGTATAACCTCGGGTTCAAGCACAACTTGACCAACTTCTCACATTGGGTCCTATTGTTTGTAGCCACTAGTTAAGCCGGTTGGTTCCGGGTAGATTTATGCTACAAACTCAACCCAACCTCGAGTTGGCCACACTTATATTTTCTAAGTGTCATGTCCATTATGTTTCCAAAACATATTTCACGTTTTCAAGCATTTGGGTAGACCTAACTTAATAGGTAAATTCCCAATGGGTAGACCTAACTTAATAGGTAAATTCCCACTCTTATGTTTTTATGTCCTTTAAGTTTACCCAACCCCAAACGCAATCCCATCGCTTACATATCGCAATAGCGCATAAAGGATAGAAAGAGGGAACTTGGCATAATCATGACATAAAGGTGTTGAAGCCACAAGTTTAATATGGTGGCATATGAAATGTACATATGTTCATATACTTGCATATTACATTTTTAGGCCTCAAAAGCATGCATAAAACCAAACTTAGCATATTGGTGATACATGGTGATAAATGACATGTAGAAATGGCCATAAGTTTGCATTTAGCCTCACATGCAAGTTATCATAAGAGATATGATGACTTACATGTTGCCAAAATGCAACCTTTAACATAAAGCTTGGAGCTTTAAGCTCATAAACCCAAGATAAGCTTGCATAACATGATAACATGAACAAAATGACCAACCCAAACTTGCATAACATAACTTGCATATCATACGACAAACTTGCATATCAAACTTGCATAACATGATAAACTTGCATATCATAACTTATCAAACTTGCATATCATGGCAAACTTGCATACATAACATGATAGACTTGCATAACACATCATAGTAAACTTGCATATCATAATGATCAAACACAACTTGCATAACATGACATAGTAAACTTGCATATCATACATTTAACTTTAGAGTTTAAGTATGAAAGTAGAATAGGGCTTACAATGCTTATGAAGACACAAAAATATGACAAAGCCCTTATGCAATCAATTAAACCCAAAATGCAAGCTCCAAATCAATAAAAATCCTTGCTTTATGATGCAAATATAGAAACTTGACTTGAATGCAAGCTAACGACACTCATACAAGCTTGGAAACACTTGTATGCATGGAAAATCTCTCATAGAAATTTATTTAGGAATTAGAAGAAGAGAGTGGAGGCCATGAGAGGTAAAATTTTGCCATAGTTTAGTTGTATGAGTGAATAATGATGATTTAGGGTTTGGTTAGGGCCTTATTTATGGAGATTAGGACTAATTTTAGCCTTAGGATTAAACCCTAGTTCCAATCTTAACCCTTAAAACCGAATCTGGCCCCCAAACTCAACACAAACCCAAAATGGTGCACCAGGCAAAACTGCCCGGCTGGACCAAGTCGACAGCCAAGTCGACAGGGCTGTCGACTTGGGTCCAACCAAGTCGACTCCCAAGTCGACAGGGCTGTCGACTTGGGTGCTCTGGCGGGAATTTTCCCGCCTGGCCCAAACTGGCCCAAATTTCCAAATTTGAACCTGAATTTTAAATCTGTTTTGAACTTTAAATTTTCAGAAAACTTCTTCGGGCCTTAATCGGGTCATACGGACTCCGGTTTTCGAAAACTCGGACTCTATTTCGCGTATTTTTCCGAGACGAACGCAATGGCAAAGCCCGTTTCCCCTGATTCAGATTATTAAATTAATTTCCGCCTCGATTTACGATATAACTGGTTATCAGAAATACGGGTTGTTACAATGCGTGTACACCTCCTGCTCGTCTCCGGACAGCTACTCGTACATAACCAGCTAACCTGTCTCTAGTCTGCTCGTATACGAGCACCCAGAGTAATAAGAAGAGACATAAAAATCTGGGTCAGACAAAAGTCTGGTATGAGTGATAAGCATCAAAAACAAAAAAAATAACAAGTATACATAACCATACCTGAACCTGCAACTAAAGAGTTAGCACAACAAAGTCTACAATACTCTAAGATGATACTAGCACATGGTATGAAAATAATGGGGAGGGGTGTGCATGTCATGGTGATAGCAAACATCAAACATAGTAATCATCCTCACATCTCTCACTCAGTGCGTAAAGTATACGATATCTACCACTTTGTTCACCAAATCCTTTGCTACGATCACTTGCCCTTGGGAATCATAATGGTCTCATTGCGCTGATCCATAGTCTCTAATCCTTTTCTATGTCCACTCTGCCCCACGGTGTCATGACAACTCCATTGCACTGGCTCATAGTCATGCTACAATCACTTTTCCCGATGGAGTCATGACAACTCCACTGCACTGATCCATAACCAATATCCGTCTCTCAGTGGTAAGTCAAAGCTATAGACATCGATAACTCCTTTGCTCACGTCCCGTAGCAAAGTCCAACTCATGAAGTTAACTCGTTGGTTCCCGTCTGGATCCTGAGTTCTAACTTCCTATTTGGACTACCTTTGCATCTCGGGTTTTGGTCTTCACCCCGGTTCGTGATCTTCCTTGTGGTTCGTGGCCATCGACCCATGCCCCTCATTCCGGTTCGTGATATTCGGCCGGCTCGTGGTCCCCATGTGGACTCGGTTCATGGGTCTTCCTGCTCGTGAGGCCGGTTCGTGATGGTTGTGCTGGAGAAGTTCGTGGGTGCACCTGGTCCTCTGCTCGGGGCTTCTTGGCTCGGAAAGTGGTTCAGTTCGTGCTGGCTCGTGAAGATGGTTCGTGGGATGTATGTGAGTCTATCTGGTTCGTGGCTCACCTCCTACCTTGGATCGTGACACATGCGTCACGAATTGGGGGGGGGGGGAGGGGTCACGAACGGGTCCCTGCATAACTTACTACAACTCTTTCCAGCAAGTGTTTACGCCATACATCGGCGTTTTCGACCAATCTAACAGTTCTAGGCAATCAAAAAACATTCCAAACAGTAATAGCAACATATAGAATCGACCATGAACACCAAAACAATGATTATAACATGTTAATATGGATCAAACACATCCAAAACCCATGTTTCCCCTTAATCTCCTTAATCATGATTTAATCATACCATTAGCAAAACATGTCAAATTAACCCAATTTTTTTTCAAAGCCCTAAAATAATATTTTGGAATTTCTAAATTTTTTCTAGAATTTTAGCATGTATAATTTCGTTAATTAACACTAATCACCCCTAATTAGCCATAATTAGTGTAAAAATGTGCAAATCTCTCACCTTAGCCACAATTAAAATACTAGATCTGAAACTCTACCGTTTAGGCACGGTTTCCAATGCAACATAGCAACTCTAACTCTGGTTTGACATTAATCTTCCTTGATTTGGTATAGATTAAGCTAATACGCGATTAGAAAGCGATTTGGGATGAATTTAGATGATGGAGCCCATTGCGAGGGCTTCAAGGATGTAAATAGCAGTTGGAAGACTGAAATGAAATGTTTTCCCTAACCCTATCAGCCCTCCCATAAACCTAATCCTGAAATGGGTTATGGGCCTAGTTGCTAATCACCCTAATTAGGCCCGGTTAGGCTGTTTTTCACCTTCTAGACCTTGTTTCAGCCATATCTCCCAAACGGCAAGTCCGTTTGGCTAATGTGATCACTCTCCGGAAAGGAAAACCATCATCCGAATCCAATGGAAGTGGTTTCAGTCAAAACTCCTTACCAATCAAAAGTTATGGGCAAAACAAGATTCTCCCGAGGCAAAACGATCATTTAAAAATCGGTAGAAGTTATGAACATGGGAAATGACCCCAATAGTCATTCCCCAAAGTTACACGACTATACGACCTCATATGAAAATGAAATAAATATCCTACGATCTTTCGATGCGTAGAACGCGGGTTATTACATCTTCTCGGGTAATTCTAACCTATACGCGAGCTTTCCAATTCGCTCGACTATCGGAAACGGTCCAACGAACCTTGGAGCTAACTTTCCTTTACTTTCGACCGATTAACATTATTCAATGGAGAAATCTTCATGAAAACCATGTCACCAATGTCGAACTCCAAATCTTTTCGATGCTTATCGGTGTAACTTTTCTGACGATCTTGGCCTTCCTTCATTCGTTGTCGAACGATCTCGATACAATCCGATGTTTCTCTTATCATCTCTGGCCTATGTATCAAATTATCTCTAGTCTCTAACTAAAATGCCGGAGAATTACATGATCTACCACACAACGTCTCGTATGGTGCAATCTCGATGCTTGACTAATAACTGTTGTTATATGCAAGCTCAACTAGATGTAGATGGTCTTCTCACGATCCCCCAAAATCCAATACACAAGCTCTAAGGAGATCTTCCAAAATTCGGTTAACTCTCTCGGTTTGACCATCAGTCTGGGGATGATAAGCCGTATTCAAACATAACTCGGTTCCTAAAGTCTCTTGCAAACTCTTCTAAAATCCACTCATGAACAATAGATCTCGATCACTTACTATGCTCTTCGGGATACCATGTAATCTAACTATCCATTTAATATAAAGCTCAACCAACTTCGATGTTGTCTTAGTCGATCTGATAATAATAAACCTTGCGCTTTTGGTCAAGCGATCTACTATGACCCAAATCCTTTATTTCCTGCCCTGGTTCTATGTAGTCCATCAATAAAATCCATCGATATCTGCTCCCACTTCCACGTAGGAACTTCCAATAGTTGAAGTAACCCACTCGGCTTCTTCCGTTCAGCTTTCAACAACTGACAGTTCATACTTCTGGAAATGAACTTTCCAACATCCCTCTCCATTCCTTCCCAGTAGTAAATTCGTTTCATGTCCTGATACATCTTATTACCACCAGGATGAATTGTCAACTTCGAGTGATGACATTCCCTTAGAACCTCGTCTCTCTATCCATCAATATCAGGAACAATCAGTCATCCTTCTTTCTGAAATCAACCTTCTTGATCAACTTCGAATTCCTTATCCTCTGGTTCCAACTTCGGATGATCTCGACATGCTTTGCATCATGCTTTTGGATCTCGCCAATCCTTTCGATGAGAGTAGGTTTAATCGATAAGCTTGCCAACATCTCAGGCTCTAACTCGCACCTAGGTCCGAAATCAAACCCTGCCAAGTACTCGAGGTGATTCCATTCCGAAAACATTGCTCCTAATCCCACATGCCTTTGACTTAACGCATCGACCACTGCATTACCTTTACTTGGAGTATAGGCTATACCAAAATCTTGTGATGTCAGAAACTCTAACCACCGTTGCTGCCGAAGACTCAAATCCTTTTGGGAGAAGAGATACTTCAACGAGTTGTGATCCATAAACAGCTCGAATCGAGCTCCCATCAGATAATGTATCTACATCTTCAAAGTTAACACGATTGCTGCCAACTCTAAATCATGAGTCAGATAATTCCTTTCGTGTGGCTTTAGCTGTCGACTCACATATGCAACAACTCTATCCTTCTGCATCAGCACTGCTCCAAGTCCAGTCCCGCATGCATCAGTGTATACTACCATCTCTTCATTCCTACTTGGAGTCGTCAAAACAGGAGCACTCGTTAGTCACTTTTTCATGATTCTGAAAGCTTGCTCACGCTTCACATCCCATATGAACACTTAATTTTTCTTCGTCAATCCTATTAATGGTGCAGCTATCTTGGAGAAGTCCTTGATAAACCCATGATAATATCCGACCAATCCAAGGAAACTTCAAACATTCATCGCACTTTTAGGTCTATCCCAATCCTGGATTGCTGCCACCTTATCGGGGTCCACCGCTATTCCATTTCCAGAAACAACATGACCTAAGAACCTCACTTCACCCTTCCAGAATTGACACTTCGAAAACTTAGTTCTCAGCTGATGATTCGGAAATACTTCCAAAACAACTCGCAAGTGCATCTTATACTTTTCCTCATTCCGGGAGTAAACCCGAATATCTTCCACGAACGCAAGCATGAACATGTTCAACTGATCTCTGAAAACCATATTCATAAGATCCACAAAATACGTTGGCGCGTTAGTCAACCCAAATGGCATTACCAGCCACTCAAAGAAACCAGATGTTATCCTAAAAGTTGTCTTTGGCACACTCCTTCGCCACTCTCAACTAGTGAAATTCGTCGCCAAATCCTTTTAGGAAAACACTTGGCCTTGTGGGGATGATCGAACAAATCATCTATTCTCAGCAATGAATACTTGTTCTTCTTGGTCACCTTGTTCAGTTCACGATAATAAAAACACAATCTCAAAGATCCATTGGCTTTGGTTGGAAAATCAACTGGTGCACCCCATCGAACACGCTTCTCCGAATAAATCCTTTTCCTAAAAGGTCATGAACTTACACCTCTAATTCTCGCTGTTCCTCAGGCGCCATCCGCCTAAGAGGCATAATAATAGGTCTAGCACCTTCAACCAAATTGATCCTGAACTCAATCTCACAATGCGGCGGTAGCCCTTTGACCTCGTCAAAGACATCATCAAACTCACTAGCGATTGGCATAGATAACAAGTCTTCCCGCGGAATCAAAAGCGAATATAAATAGCTTACCAGACCCCGTCTTCTGGCTTACATCAAATCACAACCATTCGCCCTTCCACATTACCGACTATCACCTCGATCTCCTCGCAATCCACTTTTTCCGCATACCTATTGATCCAGTCCATGCCCAAAATGATCCCAAACCCAGCGAAGTTCAAAACAAAGCATTCACACACAAAAGAGCAACCATGACTCGACAACACTAGACCAAGGCAAATCATACACAAATTGGACGAACCCTCTACTTGATTATTCACAACCAAAGGTCAATCATAAATCTCGGGTTCCAAACCTAAGCGGCAAACAAGCTCATTACAAATGAAAGAATGCGATGCTTCAGTATCAAACAATACTTGAACTGAAACATCTCTAATGAAAAGAGTACCTTGAATGACAATAGCTTTTCTCTTTCTCCTCCACCATAGGAGCCCTAGAAGAAGATGGAACGGCTTCCAAAGCATATGCCTTCACAGTCTGCTTTCCCTTTGGTGGTTCTGGACAATCCTTCTTGTTATGCCCAGGCTTCCTACAGTTATAGCATTTCTTCTCAACTTTTGAATTCTTACAATCCTTGCAATAATGGTCCTTCTACTGGCAGTTGAAGCATATCACCTCGGTTTTCTTCTTCTTCTGACTATCCTTTCTTTTATTTGTTGTTGCTACTTCCTCTTTTTGTTAAAACCACCTGTTGTGGTTTCAGATCATCTTTGTTTGCAACAACAGTCTCTTCCTTGGAAAACAAACTCTCTTTCCTCAAAGCTTTCTCCACGATCTTCTCATAAGTGTCACCAAGGTGATCGACCATCTGATTCCCAAGATATTTGTCCAAGCCATGAAAACTTCTTGTTCTTCTGGCGAGGATTCTCTATATACGAATGAGCATACTTGGACAAGGCTTCAAAGTAAGAAACATACTCCAACACTGGTTGACCATTCTGCTTCAATTCAACAAACCATTTGAATAGAATAGACTTCCGAACGGTAGAAATGAACTTCTTCTCAAACTTGACTTGAACTAATCCCATATAATCTCATCCTCTAGAGTCTCTAGAGCGACAAAGTTCCACCAATCCATAGCTTTGCCCTGCAGTTGTCTTGATGCAAGCTTCCTCTTGGTTGCATCATCAATGCCCAAGTCCCCAAAAATCCGAATGCAACTATCAAGCCACCCTCTTACTTCTACTGTTGGCTCCACCCTTTTAAGTGGCTTCCCTCCCAGAGTAGTGAAATATTTGCATAGCATCGTGAAGTCCACAACCCTAAGCACCTTAACCCCAACATCTACCGCGGCTGTTTCTGGAGTGGGTACCCTCCTCATGATCGTTGCCACCATAGCCTCGAACATAGCTGGGTAATCTGGTATACCGCCATCTCCCCCTCCAGGAACAGTCTCCTCCCTAGCATTATGTCTTGACATTCGATGACTCATTCTAAATTTGAAAAATATAATGATTAGTCCACGCCTGATAAACTGCAATGGAGTTCAAGCGCTTATAATATACACTAATATATAGTGTACATCCATTAGAAAACTACAAATACGTATCTAAAACATCATTATGTCTTCGAACTTTGGCTATAATAGATTAACAAAAGCTTTGATACCAAATGTGACAACCGCCTATAACTCCTGCACTTAACAAGAGGAATAGTGCACTGAAAGACGTGCCAGACAGCTATGGACAATCATCAGAGAAAAACAACACAAGCGGAACTTGCCATATAACTCACAGCACAGGGATAAAATATAATAGAACATATACAACAGACATTAATAGTGACGCATCATATAACAGAATCTCAAACTTTCATATCATCACGAAAAGAATATCATACATCAAACTGGATACAACATCAATTTATGTACAAGAACCCTCACTACATGTTCATCAGAGTAGCATACATCAAACATAATCAGAAATAGCAAGAATGAATAGTAGAAAATAATAGGTAAGCCTCTTGCTCCTCGTCGATCTGCAGCATCGTCCTCATCAAGATCAACAACCCGTCACCTGCTGCCTAGTCTGCCCATCCACAACATCAATGGATGAATAACCCAAGGTAATAAGAGGGAACATAAAACCTTGAGTCAGAAAATAGTCTTAATGAGCGATAAAACAGCTATCTAACATCATCAATAAGTATATGAGAATAGGTAGATCAATCATCTAATCTACCAACACATCAACAAAGAAGAAACCTAAGCCCATCTCCTTCACATCTGATAGTAACAGCATTTACAACAGTCAATAGAAAACAATCAGTAGTAGACATAACAATTAATTATCCTATGTATACCATTCTTGCTCGAGATCAACATGTCCCAAGCACAAGCCTCGAAGGCCTAAACCAACATCAGGAAAACACCCGAGAGATGTCTCCTTCGACGTCGAATAATCTACGCAAGACGGTACAAGCAAAACAACCAACAACAGACCATGACATGCTATCCATCAAGGGCTAATGGTAACCCTGGTATTAAAAAACTCCATATGCCTTTCATCGATACGTATCTAGGCCTTTCGTTGATACCCAGGGTACTTGACTAATCATCTAGTCTTTTAGGCATCCCTATTATACCCCTGCTTTGAGTCCTCTAGAACCTATGACAATGATAATTCCTCAGCCTTTAGTATGTCTAATTGTCATTATCGATAACTATCCATAAGCTCAAATCATCTTGAGCAACCATTATCCACGAACACAAATCATCTTGAGTCATCTTCACATTCGTTGCATTTCATCGCTCAACAAACACTTCATGACACTTCGAACATTCCATCTTGAATTCACTTCAAAGCCACGTCCAATGTCGAAATAAAAACATACTTTGTTTAGTCGAAACACAATGGATCGTTCATGATCCAATTGATGGATCGGTCACCGATCCATCTATGGATCGATCACGATCCATACACACCACTTCCTTGGCCAATCCACTTCTCCACCATGCGTGCCCTTGCCCGGTCAGGGATTTCCACATGCGTGCTCTATTTCCTGTCCATCAAGGATTGCACACTGATCCACGCTCAGATCCTTGGCTTTTCCCATGCGGCACTCTACCCAATCAACTAAAATACCATGTGTAGAGGTTTCAAATCCGTCAGCAGGCAGGAAAACCGATCCATACGTGTGCTCAAGATTTTCGAACGATCCGTCGGTTGCACCTCCACCAATCTATGCCCAGAAACTCAGCCGATCCATCAGCTAGCATATTGTCCAATCCATGGTTTTCACATGTGTCGATCAGCTGATCCATCCAAGAAACTTGTTTGCCAATCCATCACCAAAACCATGCCGATCCATGCTAAACACTCGTGCCGATCCATCATTTTCCACTGCTGATGTATGTTGATCGATCAAAATTAGCAATCGATCGAACAAAATTTCAAGTCGATCCATCCAATTTTTTGCGTAGCAGGACACGATCCAAACTCGAAATCAACCCAACTCCAAACTTGTGCAATCGAACCAAATTTTACACGACCAAATCAACCAAACATCCAACAATCCAAGCAGTCATCAAATGCACATTAACACAACGAATATCATTATATAATCATATAGAATTCACCCATACTGTGATAAATCAATAAAAGTATAAATGAATGGATCTAACTTGCATAAACATGTAAATTAACATATGAATTTACCATTATTATCTTGTAGGATTAGATCTCATAGTGGTTCGAATGAAAGACTTACCTTGGTTAAATCTAGGTGAAAACAACTTGTAAATGATGAAAATAAGATCAAATAACGCATATACTTGATTGAATCCGTGTAAGAGATGCTTATCACTAACAAAATCTTCAAAATAGCTTGAAACCGACTAATCTCTAATCCAGACAGCGAAGAACGATCTTCAAATCACCCAATTTGATGTGATCTACTCTTTCTTGATGTTAATCTTCAATTTTCTAATGTAAATCAAAGAATTAATGGGGTGAAGATACTAAACCATTCTCCTTGAATCTACCCCTCTATTTATAGCCAACATCCCCTAGCCTTAATGGGCGGCACTAATCAGCCCACTAATGACTAATTAGTCTGTCCAGAAATTGCACAGCACTAAAACAACGATTCCTCCCAAACCGCTGAACCAAATTTTAAATGTGACCACTCTACGAAATTGGAAACATCATTTCCTTTCCAATTAAATCATTTTCAGCACTTGATTCGATCTCAGTTAAAAGTTATGCCCTTTACAAAACTGATATGGGCAAAATGGTCATAAACAAAATTGGTAAAAATTATAGATGTGTCTTACATCCTCATAAACAACGCACCAAAATATAAGAATGATCCAACCCTTGTGGAATTAAATAAAATACTTTACGATCCTCCGATACGTAAAATGCGGGTCATTACACCAACCATCTCGATCGACTTCGTAACTCTTCATTTCATCGGACTCGATTCTCATTTCCAATCTCTAAATGATCTTGATAAGCTCAGAATCTCACTTTTGGCTTTCGCCAATCCTTTCAATGAAAGTAGGTCTAATTGACAAGCTCGCTAACATTTCAGGCTCTAACTCACAGTGCGTCCTAAAATCGAACCCAACCAAATACTCAAGGTGTTTCCAATAGGTAAATATGACTATCAAACTCGCATGTCTTCTACTCAAGCCATCGACCATTGCGTTTCATTTCCCATGAGTATATGCTATACCAAAATCACACACTAGAAACTCTAATACCATTGTCGTCGAAGATTCAAATCCCTTTGGGAGAAAAGATACTTCAATGACTTATAATCCATGAATAACTCGAATCTAACTCCCAAAAATATTACCTCCACATCATCAGAGCAATCACTATCGTTGCTAGCTCCAAATCGTGAGTCCAGTAATTCCTTTCATGCGGCTTCAGTTGTTGACTTGCATAAGCCACAAGTTTACCTTTTTGCATTAGCATTACTCCTATCTAGTGATGCATGCGTCAATATGATAAACCATCATGTCATTTCCACTCAAAATAAACAATACAGAGCACTCGTCAATCTCTCTTTCAAAACTACAAAGGCATGTTCACACTTCGCATCCATGCGAAGACCTGATTCTTCTTTGTTTATCTGGTCATTTGTGCAGCTATCTTCGAAAAGTCCTTGATAACATGTCGATAATGTTGGGAAATGCAGATCATGGATTTTAAGGAAAACTTAATACTAAAGGAGGTGAATAGTGTTTAATGGAATTTATGAATTTTATGAAATCATTTTGAATATATCAGAAATGCAAATCACAAATATGAAACGATCAAAAAATCAAACACAAATGCTGATAATAATAAGTAAAAGCAGTAAAGGAAAGAACATACCATAAATTTTATACTGGTTCGGAGTTACCCTACATCCGTTCTCACATAACTTTGAGTTGATGCAGATTTCTTTTTAAATAATATCCAGATTACAATCCTCGATTTCACAGGCCACGAGGTACATCCCTTATGTTTCTGAGTATAGTGAGACTCAATTGATTTCTAGACTACAATCACATCAAGTTGATTTGCGGGCTAAATCACACCAATTTGATTTGAATAGGCTACAACCATACCTTTTTAGTATTAGCTCAGGAAGAAAGACTCGTTAGAATTTTGATCTTGTGATCTTTGATTATAAAACCTCCAATAACTCTAAATAGCACTTGAATTTTTGATAGAGAATGGTAGAGAATCATGCTAAAATTGAATTGGTTTGATTCTCTTTGAAATTCAGCAGAGTTTGATTATAGAATCTTGAATTTTAAGAGTAATAATAGAGAGGAGAAAAGATATTAAGATAATGAAATTGGTTAAAAAAATGGAATTTAGATGGGTATTTATTTGGTACTAACAGTCATATCCTTTCAGGAAAAGATTTAAACAGATAGACACATCGTTCGAAATTTAAAAAATAACGATGACCATGTCGACATGGGGGGTAGGGGATATCGACATGTCATAGGGAATTTCAAATTTTAAATTTTATTTGAAAACAATGTAAATGATGTATAATTAATTCAAGGTAATTCTTAGCTTAAATATATTATTTTCCTATATATAAAATGCATAATAGAGTAAAAATATAAATCAAAACATATATTTATAACCTATGAAGTGATATAAAACAATAAATATATTAAACTTTAAAACTTAATACCTAAAACTATAGATATGAGTATAAGGAAATATTAATATTAAAACTTAAATAAACACATATAAATAAATTAAAATATAAGTAAGAAAAGCTAAAATATTTAAATTCGGAGTTAGATTTAAAATCCAAGAAATAAATTTAAATATTAAAAGCTATATATTTTAAACATAAGGTAATTTTGAAATCAATTTAAAAATAAAAGTTTAAGAATATTTTAACATGTTATTAGGCTAAAATGGTACGAAAATAAGAATAAGATTTTAAGTGCTATTACGGAGTTTTAACAAAAATTCTAGACTCTATTACTTATCCTGATTTCTTGAACTCTTGTAACTCATGAGTCTTCAATCCTAATTTTTTCTTTTTTGTAATCTTGGATCTCTAAACCATACAGTTTTCAATAATCAATACTTGTATATAATTCCTGCATATACACATATGCCTATATATTTCTATACAATAGTGTTAGTATATATTTTATAACAATAATAGTTAAAACATGCTTATCGTCATCAAAACCATCATCTCATTCCCTAACAATTTCCCCTTTTTTATAATGAAATCTTTGTTTATAAAAAATAATTACTTGATATCTTGATACTTCAATTACTCTTGTATCTCCAGTAGCCTTTTTTGACCAACTAACTCCTCCTTAGCCTAAGCTATAATTCTCTCCCATGTCATCGACAAAAACTATATACCTAAGTTTAATTTACAATACCCCCTGAAACTAATATAAGACTTAACCTAGACCAAAGAATAACTCAAATAACCGTAGCATTATGATATTACTTATAAAAACAATGCATTTTATAACAAATACTTAAAACAAGACTAATAATTATTTAAGTCATTCAAACCAAACCATCAAGTTTATACAATCCATAAAACAATTAATCCAAACCAATTATACAAGCAATTTAAAAAATCAATTCAAATCAAATAAAAAAAACATATCAAATTTAAACATAAATTTATACATTTCTTGGAACTTCTACCCATCCTTCTTCTCTGAACGGATCAAGCTTTAAAGTCTCCCATTCTTCATTTACTTTGATAAAGGTTCCTTTCAAATCATTATTTTCTTCTTCTTTTTGAGTGCAGAGATCATCCAACGAATGTTATCGAAAGGACTCCCTTGATTTTTAATCATCTGCATTTGACACAATTCTAAGTGATGATGATTACGAAGAATGATAAAGAGAATATTTTTGAAGGATTTGAGTGTTTCTTCAAAGTATTCACATAAACTATGAACTAGAGAATCCATGGAATAATAAAATTAAAATATAATGAATGGATATCAAAGAGGAATGAAAAGATAAGTTTTTTCTGGAAGAAATAGGATTTATTAGAACTCGTTTAAAATGAATATGCACAAGTTGGTTGAGACAGTTTTTTAATTCAAATAAGTTTCAAAAATTTGGCAGTTATATGTCGACATGTTTGGTAGTGCATGTCGACATGTCTCCTTCAATTTTTTATTTTTGCAAAATTTTGTTTTTGTTTTGAGGATTTTTCCATATACTTGATTTTTACCAACTAATGTTCATTCTAGAGATGTTTCAGAGGAAATAAACAAAATTACAAGAACTTCATTGATAATTTTAATTATGATACATAGTGATGAAGTATAACATGTAATTGAAATACAATAATGAAACAGAAACTACTACAAAAAGGAAATAAAACTAGAACTCAGCGGAGGATGATGAAAATGAAGATAATTCGAGCTTGCGACTCACTTTTCCAAAGAACTTGTTTATTTTTGTAGAGATTTTTTTATCCTGTTACTAAATGATCTCTTTAAATCTTTTGATTTTCTGCTATTTTCTTTTGATTCTTAAGGAGGATTTTATTGGATGGATTAGAGGTACTAGCAACATATTCTATGCTTTGCAAGGAAGTATTTTAATCTTTTTCCTCTTCATCGATTTCCATTCCTTCCTTTTCTTCCATTTCTCGAGCCAACCTTTCTTCTTTTTCTGAAAGCGTCCCATATTGTTGAAACACTAGCAGAATCTTCATAACAAATATAATTTTGGAATAAAATACCTTTTTAGAAACAAACTCTTCTTCTTTGAAATCAACTCCAAAAAAGTTGAAAATGCGTGTAAGGTAAATTTCATGATACAGTGTATTTTCCCCATTGAAAAATCTTTGGCTTGAAATTCATCCAAAATTACTTGAGCCCAATTGATGTCATAATTTTCAAAAATATCAAAAAGAGATTTGCAAACTTTAATTATTGGGTTATTAAAATTTCCCGAATGAGCTTTGATGGTATGTTGAAGAAATTGATTAACAATCCTTGTTTTTGGTCGAAAATAATGGTTTTTAAATTCCAAATGTTCATCATTCTCAAAAATACATTGAAAATTCTCTTGGTTATGTTCATTAATTTTGAAATCTGAGAGATCCATTTACATGCTCTTACAACCAAAAGTATTTTGTAACACTTCACAATTCAAAACAATTTGAATAACTTTTCATTACTTCAAATTTCATTCTCATTTCCTTCATAAAATCCTTGATTTAAATTAGCATAAAACATTTTTTTAAGATTTAGATGACAAACATTCATTTTCTTGAGAATCAGTCAAATTAAGTACGTCATTTTGATTAAAGAGAGTTTCAAGTTCATAAGACCGAAAATCATTGAAAATAGCATGTTTTCCCGTATCGGTTTTACCAATGTTTACATAGTTGATGTAATCGTTGATAGCTTCCGAGTTATTAAAAAGAAAGTCTTTGGTGGCTTTGGATAGCCTCGTAGTGTTCTTGGATTGCTTGAAGAAGCCATTATAGAGACATGTTCTCTGATCAAGAGACACCTTTTCAGTACATTGGAGCTTGTGAAAAGGTGGAGAGAAATTCAAAAGTTTGAAATCAAATTTTGAATTTGAAAATTTGAAGAGGCATGTTGACATGTAGGGTAGGGCATGTCGACATGTGTCCTATTTTTTTGAAGAACATGTGTATTTTCATTTTTGATTACTATATATACATGTATATCTTATATTCTTTATTTATATATTTCTTGAGACAATATTTATATAATAATGTTTTTATATTAATATTTTATTGAAATAATATTATTTTACAAATTTAAAATTTAATTTTTAAATGTTTATTTTGAATTTAAATCTTAAGAAATTTCAAAATAAGGCATGCAAACAAACAACCATTCAAGCAAACAATTACAAACAAATTAATACAAACTTGCACCTATTTTTAGTTTCATTTTCCAATATCTTGGGAATTGAGAATGGTCGTACAACACATATTTGAATTGTTCATTTCCTGTTCTTTGTCACTGGAGGATGAATCAAAATCATCTAGTGTGGTAGTATATGCTATTTTCCTTTTCTTCGATGAATTATTATTTGAAGGATGATTCTGCTTTCCAGATATGGAAAATCTCTTTTCAAATGGCTTAGTTCATAACAGTTGTAACATCTGACATTGTTTGGAACCTCATTGTTCTTCATAGAGTTTTTGTGCTCATTCCTTCTATAATTATTCATATTTCTGTATTTTATAAATTTTCTAAAATCCCTTGTCATTAATGTTATCTCTTCATCATCATCGTTCTTTGAATCTAAATCTTCAGTTATTGCATTGAATGCTATTAATTTCCTTTCTGACAACTTATTTTCTCTCCTTCCTTGCATTTGAACTTCAAAGGACATTAGATTTCCAATTAACATTTCAATTTTCATAGCACTGATATCACTGGCCACTTCATCGCCAGAGTCTTTTGATCCCATCCCGGAGTTAATGAATTCAGTTTTTTTCTGACTTGGTCTTCCTCAGAATATATATTTCCCAAGGCTACTAGTGAATGGAAAATCTCCTGGAATCTGCAGTACATATCAGAGATAGACTCATTCGAATTCATTTTAAATAATTGAAATTGATTAGTTAACATAGATATCTTGGTTTTTTTAACTTTGCTTATTCCTTCATGAGTCACTTGCAAAGTTTTCCAAATTTCATATGCAAACTTACACGTAGACACCCTACTAAATTCATTTCGATCAGAACAAAATATTCATGGATTTAGAATATTTTGTGCAGTAGTCTTTTTCACAACAGTCCAATGTGAAAATTCAGTTGTGGGTTCTACACATTCAATTTGAGTGATGTTCCAAGTGTCTAATCCTATTGATTGTAAATATATTTTTATTCTACAAGCTCAATATGCATAATTACTACCATTAAATACTAGTGGTCTTACAGTGGACTGACCCTCTACAAAAGAACTGGGATTATTAATGTTAACATATCCAGTGTTGGTTTCCATTTAAAACTTTTCAAAAATCAGATTATGAATACCTTGAAAACCAATGCTCTGATACCAACTGTTGGGAAATGCAAATCACGGATCTTAATGCAAACTTAACGTTAAAGGGGGAGGGTGTATAGTGTTTAATGGAATTTATGAAATCTTTTTGAATATATCAGAAAAATATGCAAATCACATATATGAAACAATCGCAGAATCAAACATAGATGAAGGTAATAATAAGTAAAAATAGAAAAGGAAAGAACACATCAAGATTTTTATACCGGTTCCAAGTAATCCTACATCTAGTCCCGCACAACCCTGGGTTAATGACGAGTTCTTTTCAAATAATATCCAAATCACAATCCTCGATTTCACAAGGCATGAGGTCCACCCCTTCTGTTTCTAAGTACATTGAGACACAACTGATTTCTAGGCTACAATCACACCCCATTGATTTGCGGGCTACAATCATACCCATTTGATTTGAATGGGCTACAACCACACCTTCTTAGTGTCAGTTTTGGAAGAAAGACTCGATAGAATTTTGGTCTTGTGATCTTTAATTATAAAAGCTCTTATAACTCTGAATAGCACTTGAATCTTTGAGAGAGAATGGTAGAGAATCAAACTTTATTTGAAATGGTTTAAAACATAATTTTAGGAGTAATAATGAAGAGGAGAAAAGAGAAGAAGATAATGAAATTGGTTTAAAAATTCAAATTTAGATGGGTATTTATAGTGTACCAACAGTCGTATCCTTTTAGGAAAAGATTTAAAAAATAGAAACATCTTTTGAAATTTGAAAAATAGCAGCCACCATGCCGACATGGGGGTAGAGGATGTCGACATGTCGTTGGGAATTTTGAAATTTCGATTTTGTTTGGAAACAATGCAAATGATGCATAAATAATTCAAGGTAATTCTTAGTTTAAATAAACCATTTTCCTATATATTAAAGTAGTATAATAGAGTAAGAATATAAGCTAAAACATATATTTATAAGTGAAAATTAGGATCACATCCCTAAAAAGTTTCAAAATTATGCTCACATTCGCCCAAACTTTTGATATAAATTACGTCCTTATATTTCAATAAATCATAAAAAAATCAACAAAAAAATAAAAAAAATCATGAAAATTCATAATTAAATATAACAACTAATCGTCAATTCAGATGTTAAAACCACCAAAAAAACAACTCAAAAACCAAAATAACAAAATAATAATAATAAAACAGCTAATCACCAGTATTATGCATCAAACGATGCACTTATTTGTAATAGTTGAATACATTTCTGCATATATTTCAGTTATGCATCAAACTGCAGTATAAATACAGAAACATGTGCACTAATACTACAATAAATGCATCGTTTGATGCATTAATTCAATCGTTGCCTGTTTTTTTCAAGCATACATAGTTTTTAAACATTATTGCATACATTTCTGCATTTATAAGTAATAAATGCATACATTTTTGCACATATTCATAAGTCTTCATCCATTTTAACTTTGTTGCATATACTTATGCACTTATACGGAATAAATGAATACATTTATGCAACAATTCTTAGCCCATGCAGATTAGTTCATCTTTATATGCATACATCTCAGCAATTATTACTAATGTATGCATACACGTATGCATGTATACATCCAGATTTTCAATATAAACCCTGGTTGAATATATGCATACATGTATGCATATATTGCTGTGAATATGTATGCAATTTTGTTTTCTAGTTTGCTTCTGGGAATATTTGCGATTTTTTATTTTATTTTATAGTGGAGCGCATTTTTTTCTACAAAACATGTAAGCGTTGAAAATAGGGACCTGCTTTGGAATAATACTTTAGGGAGGATGCCATTAACATTTTGAAAGATTCTAGTGACGTGTGGCTAAACTACCATATTTATAATCTATAAAAGTGATATAAAAATTAATATACAAGTCTATAAATATAAATATATAAAACTTTAAATCTTAATATACAAAACTAGAGATATGAATACAAGGAAATATTAATATTAAAATTTAAGTAAACAGATATAATTAAAACTTAAGATATAAGTAAGAAAATCTAAAATATTTAATTTAAGAATTAAATTTAAAATCCAAGAAACAAATTTAAATATTAAAAGATATATATTTTAAACAGGAAGCAATTTTGAAATCAATTTAAAAATAAAATTTTAAGAATATTTAAAATATTAAAATGGTGAGAAAGTAGGAATAAGATTTTAAGTGCTATTACGGAGTTTTAACAAAAATTCTAGACTTTATTACTTATCTTGATTTCTTGAACTCCCGTTACTCGTGAGTCTTCAATCTTGAATTATTTTTTGTAATCTTGAATCTCTAAATTGTACAATCTTCAATAATCAATACCTACACATAATTCCTACACACACACACAAAAACGATCCGCCTCAAAGTAGAATTCACCAAGGTCCCTCGACGGTCCAGTTGAAGCGAGATTTCAAAATCCGTCTTCTCTAGAACACCAAAAATTATAGCCATCAAAACCATAGAAGGGTCAGTTAAACGAATTAAGGCACAACAACATTGAACCTCTCCAAAAACTTATGCAAAGTCTTGTCTGTTCTTCGCTTAATTGTCATAAGAGTTGTCATGTTCTTGGGTCGAGCAATGAACCCTGAACTGTTCGATGAATACACCAACTAAGTCACTCCATGAATCAACGGACCAATTCTCCAACTTTCGAAGCCATATGGAAGAAATGTCCTAAGATAGAGAGGGAAGCACTTTTCCATAACATTCTTTGAAGCTGAAAGTAATTTCATATGGCGCATATAGCTCATCAGATGAACCATAGGATCCTTCCTACCATCGAAAGCCTCCAGCACCAACAGTTTGATATCCAGTAGGTTCCTAGAATTTTGAATATTCCGAGTGAATGGATTGCGAGTAACATAATCCAAATCTGAGAGAGAGGCCCCGCCTCGAGGGTATCATCGAATAACATCGGCTATCTAACCACCAGTACCATTGCAAAGAAAACAACTCCAGTCGTTCAATCCAACATCAATGCACTAGTGTCAAGTCCAACAATAACAAATTGTTGAGCCAAAGGTTTTAAATCTCAGATATAGATCGGGTTTCATCTCTGGGATTCTAGAGACTTGATCTCGTATCGGGGGAGATCTTGATGAGATGAGTCTAACTCTGGGGTTCGTCTCGGATTTCCATCTCGGGTCTAAGAGTTCATATCGGAATAATCTCAGGATACATGATATGTTAAAAAATGATATTCTTACACAATGATTTTTATGAATGCTATTATAAACATAGTAACTTGAATTGCAAAATCACTTCATTATTCTAAATTTATGAAAGAACATTCATACTAAAAATTGTAATATGCTTAAAATAAAAATATAATATCATGCAAATAGATTAGCGCTTATAGCGTATGATCCATGAACATGAAACTATTATTATAAAATATAAACAAATCCAAAACATTAAAAAGTTAAGCATAAGTAGAACATTAAATGCATAATTTATAGGTAACATGTATGTAAAAATGATGAATATAAAAATTATAAGCATTATAGAACATATGTGAACATATGATATAGTCATTTAACATTAAAAATGTTAAACAGTAGGAGATTATCGTGTCTAGATTTGAGTTTTTTTAAATATTGTTCTGGTTTGGGTACGGATTTAACCAGAAAAACTAAGTTCTCAGACGACATTTTAGTATCTCATCTCGGTCGATATATTGTTTGATATTGCAATATCTCGGGCGATATTCGAAAGGTCTACAGTAGGACTTGTTGTTTCATTTCAGGAGGAGCTCAAAATGAGATCTCAAACGAGATCCTGAGTGATATTTTCGAGATTTGAAATAGTGGTTGAGCCCCAACAAGAATATCAAGCTAAACCCTAGCTTGAGGTAGCACCATTGGCATAAATCTAGCTTCGGGAACTTCGGGAGTTCTTATATCCAAAGCTGCACACACCAGTGCTTGAGCAACATTACCAACTTCTGAACCTAAAATCTAACCCACCAGAACCTGAGCTGAACATTCAACGGGATTGGGGGTGTTTCCCATGAGTCTAGCCGATCCAGTACCTATCCGTGGATTGGTGTTGACACAGGGTTGTTCTTTAGGAATTACCCCTAAGTCCCGAGCCAAACCTTGAGGAACATTAGCACTTTTCCCGCAATATTACATAAGCCTGACGGCCTTCCGAAACCTTCTAGTCTAACGAGAAGGGCATTCATAGTAGCTTCCTTTCTTCGAAAATGTTCTTCTTCTGGTTCCAACCGATAAGTTACGTCCTTTGTTTAATCCTTAACCACTCCATCGATATCCTCACGAGTAACATAGTTCGATGGATGTCCAATGGAGGATACTTCCTGACATTCCTTTATCCCTGCTCCTTCCGAACGAGCCAATAAAATTTGTTTCCTTTTAACCATAGCGAAATCTGGGAGAAATCTGTTTCCCTAGCAATTTGTGCCCAAAGGTAATCTTATACGCTCTTCCTGGTACACCAAATTGTTGACGTGGGGAATTGGTCACTAGCCCATGCTAATAGCCGATGGGTAGATATTAAGTGATTTATCCAAGAGAACCAAGCAATCCAGACATAGCGTGCAGAAATGTAAATAACGCCAAGTTTACAGTGGTTCAGCTCTAGCGCCTTGATCCACTTTGTTGTAACTATTTATCATTGTGATTACAGTTACAAGATTAATCAAAGTCCAAGCACTTTGAGTTTACAAAGTCATGAATGGAGAGTGGCAAAGTCATTGCCAACCCCCTACAAGACCCAAATAGCCAATGAAATCCTTCCAAGTCCAAAAAGCTCCAAGTATGCTCTAATGCCAAAGAAGCAAGCCAAGATCCAATCCAAATGTCAAAGTGTTGAAAGAAAACTTCTATATGAAGTTTATAATGTTGGGGATGCACTTGAATTAGAGAGAGTGTTTGATGTAGAATTGAAAGAGAAGAAGATTGATATAACTTCTTTAAAATTTGATATAGAATAAGTATAGATTTCGAAAAATTAAGAAGATTAATGGCAAAATGAGAAAGAAAGAAGAAGGAGATGCGAAGTTATTAAAAAATTCGAAATTTGAAGCCTATATATAGTCTTCTAACATCCACAACCATTCAAAAACATTTAAATTCAAATGACACAACTTTTCAAAATAAAAAAAGTCAACGGTACATATATCGACATACGTAAATGTATATGTCAACATATCCTAGTATAATTTCAAAAATAAAATTTTAAATCGTAGTAAATAATTTTCAAATAAATTATAGTGATTTTTGAGCTAAAACAATCTATATTCCTTTATATTAAAATAGAATATTTCAAGTAGAAATATATATTAAAAATCATATATTAAGATGATTAAAAACTAAATTAAAAAATGATATAGAAGTATATATATAAAACTATGAATATATTAAATTTAATATAAGTAAGGAAATTCAAAACATACGTAACTAAAATAAAATCAGTATTAGATTTATAAGTAAAAAACATTTGAATTTAGGAATTAAAATATACTAAGTATAATTTTAAAATAGGAGTCAAAAATAAATTTCAGGAGTTAAAATAAATTTAATAATAAAGAGGTATAGAACTTTAAATAAGATAGTAATTTTGAAATCATTTTTGAAAATATATTTAAAAACAAGAAAGTAGTCTTTGAAATCATTTGAAAAAAGTGAAAGGTTCAGCGCTAACCACAGTTTTAACAAGATATCTAAACACTATTACTTAATATTTCTAGAACTCTTGAATTCTTGATACTCATGAATCTTATATCTTGAACTTTACTACTTTGAAATCGTGATTATCTGAACTGTACAGTCTTTAACAATCAATACCTGCATAAATTCTCTCTCTCTCTCTCTCTCTCTCTCTCTATATATATATATGTATGTATGTATGTATATGTATTCTAGCTAATAGTGTAAGTATATATATTTTATAATAATAATAATTGAAACAAGGTTGTTGTCATCAAAACCATCATCATAAACATATTAATCCCTAGCATATAAGTCCAAAGACCTTTCAAATCCATGGGAATCAAGAAAGAAGCCATTAAAATACATAAAGGTCAAGCTTCTCGCGTGCAGGAATGAAATAGCCGAAAGATCTTGAAATGAAACAAGATCAAGGGTATTTATAGGAGTGGGATACGAGATTTTTGTCCCCTATTTTTTGTATCTCGGGATCAGTCTGACTCCCGAGTACTTAACCAATTCCAACATTTTCCTCTCCGAAGACTTGTATCCAGAGCTGATACGAATTCATCTTCATATGGCATGATACCAAATGTCTTTTGGTATCCTGACAGTTAGTGAAATTCAAAACATCTCCTCTAAAGTGGTCGGATATGAAGAGCAGATATGAAATAAATTTTGTATTCCCTAAGCCTTAAACCAACTCGCAAAAGCCAAAGCCACAATTTCGTATCACTATGCGTGATACAAATTCTCCTATGTGAAGCGGGATACTAAATATCTACTTCATATTCGAAGCCTTTGTGAATCCCTAAGCCATCTAGAAGACAAAAAACTAGATATGAAAATGGTGATTTTGTATTACTAAACTTGATGAAAACTATTCCAGGTCGAACCCAAATTTCGTATCCATGCGTGGGATACGAATTCCCAAGAAAACCGTGATATGAAATGATGCTCTTCGTATCCCATGCCTGATACAAAATGACCGTTTCATATTTCCAATCCTTACAAAATTTCATATCCCTGATGGGATATGAATTCACATACATGTCAAGCCGGGTATGAAATTACCCTTTGAAATGAGAATGTCGTTCCTAGAATGCTAATCCTATCCTAGGGATTAACCATATTTCGAAGCCTTCGAACATTTCGTGAATTCGACCAAATCGCTGCGAGCTTCCATGAGTTCGTACTCGATTTCCAAGCTCTTAGAAAACCATAACTACGTCATGTGACTGCCTTGCCGGAAGGCAGTCAACACTTGGCCCCCGTAACATTTATTTTTGAAAAAGGAAGACGTGTTTTGAGTAATCTGGAAATCAAAGAAATCCATGAGCCAAGATTCGCGAGAAGTCCAAATAGAACCTCAATAGATAAAAAAACCAAAAAAACCGCGGTTGTGCCGGATCTTACAAACTAAAAGACCACGATCACACCAGATCGTCATAGAAAACCAAAAATCCAAAAGGTCGCGATTGCGCTGGATCACACTTAGATAACTAGAAAACCAAAGCCAAGGAGACTTGACGATCACTTTGAACCATATTTCGAGAGGTAACCAAAATAGCCATAATAACCAAGAGTTGGAAAACCAAAGAAGCCTAAAAAGCAGAATAACCAATAACCAGATAACCATATGATCAAACGAGTTTGAAAGCCAGACTAACCAAATAGCCAAATGAATCCAAGATGGCCTTGCCCAAACTTAGCAAGAAGACCAAAGAAAATCAGAAGAGTCCAGGGCAACCATTCAAAAACCAAATAAGACGACCAGGGAAAGCCATAAGAGTCTAAGATGGCCTTACCAAAGCCTAACAAGACAACCAAGGAAATCCAGAAGAGTCCAAGATGGCCTTGCCAAAACCTGATAAGATGACCAAGGAGAAGCCAAATGGGCGGGGACTTACCTGCCACTAGGCAAGGCGGCCTTGCCAAGTGTTGACAAGATGACCAACCCCTTCCAAAGCAAAGTCCTTACTTGGGGACCAGATTTGTATACTTAGCGAGCAAATTCCTTAATGCACCAAGTCCTTGAAGTTTGAAATTCTAATTATAGATTTCATACTTTGCAAGTAGCGTCTCGACAAGTGAAGTAATTTTATTTAAGTTTTCAAGGGTTGGAGTTTTTAGTAAAGCCAAAAGAACACCTAACGATTATCGTCGTGTAGAGAGCGTGCCTAGCGTTAAGGCCTAATCTCGTACGTGGCGAGCCGACTTAGCCATTTATGATTTCAAGTTTATTGAGTCATGTTAAATTTGAAGGTATGGACCAACGTCGTGTACAGAACATGCCTAGGGATCGTCCCCGTACATGGGTAGGCCGATGTAGCCATCCTAAGCCAGAAAATGAAAAGTAAACAAAGGAGATTGGAAGGTTTATTGTCTACAAAGAGAATTCCTAGGAACTAAGTCCTAATCCCATACATGTGTAGGCCGGCTTGGCCCTCCAAACCCCGAAGCCAGGTAACCAGAAATGAATGAAGGAAGTCATAGCGTTTATCGTCCGTAAACTAGGGATTAAGGCCTAATCCCGTACATGGGTAGGCAGACTTAGCCCTCAAAAATCCTAAGCCATAGAACTAAAGATATAAGTTGGAGATCGAATGGTTTCTCGTCTACAAAGAGCATGCCTAGGGATTAAGACTTAATCTTGTACATGGGTAGGAAGACTTAGCCCCTCCAAAATCCAAAGCCAAATAAACCTAGGTGAGGGTAGGATATTGGATGTTTTCTCATCCATAAAGAGCATTACTACGGATTAATACCTAATCATGTACAAGGGTAGGAAGAGTTAGGATCTTAGAAATCCTACAATCACAAAAACCAAGAAGGATAATTACTTGTGAGGCAGATGGTTTATAGTTTCTTACAGAGCACACCTAAGGAATAAGACCTAATCCCATACGTGTGTGGTCCAACTCAAAATCATCTAAAACCAGAAGACCAGAGATATATTGTCCAAGAGGCCACAAACAATATAACAAGAGTTGGAAGATGGAAAGCCAAAGTTCTAATTGCCAAAATACATGAGCAAAAAAACCAGAAAAACATTGGGTTATATCCACAAGCCGAAAGACCATAATCACATCCATAATCCAAAAGACCAAAAAACCAAAAAAAAATAATCGTCAAAAACCCAAAAGATGGAATGCCAAAAGAACGGAATCGCAAAAATAAAATCTAGAGTGCGGAAGTATGAAAAGCCAATAAACCAAGAAACTGAGAAACCAGAAAAAAAGAAAACAAATACCCAAGAAACCCAAAATCCGAGAGTTCCAAAACTAATTAATCCAGAGAACCACATCAATCAATGACTAAGTCGTCGGGGTGGGTCCTGGTCCATTCCTATTCCAAGCCGGAGCAGGCAGTGGTGCCTGTCCCGGTACTGCAGCTCGATTCTGAACGTATTCCATCATCTCGCCACATCTGACTTGTTCTTTGATCATATCCCTGAGATGCCTGCAATCGTTGGTATCATGACCATCCAGATTATGGAACAAGTAATGCCAACCAGAATCCTTCTCCCTCTGAGTCATCTCTCTCGCAGGACTTTTCTAATAGGAGCAATCAAATGAATTTCTAGATAAATCCCTTATAAAGGACGAGCAAGCTCTGCATCGAAGGGGAATTGGGTTGATTCTATTGATATGCATTCCAATCATTTTGAGGAGATCCCCTTCCTTGTCCTTTGCCAAAATTGGACGATCCTTCGCCCTACACTGAATTAGCCTTAAGAACTTTCTTGACGGTTCTTGCGTCCTCCTTCCTCAAAAACCGATCTGCCTCAAAGTAGAATTCACCAACGTCCCTCGGTGGATCCCATTAAAGCGAGATTTTGAAATCCGTCTTCTTCAGAACACCAAAAACTATAGCCATCAAAACAATATAAGGGTCCGGTTGATCGACCTAAGCCACAACAACATTGAAACTCTATAAAAACTTGCGCAAAGTCTCACATGTCCTTTGCTTAATCTCCGTAAAGTCAACACATTCTTAAGTTGAGCAATATAAACCTTATACTATTCGATGAATTACCAACCAAGACACTACAAGAATTAACCAACTCATTCTCTAACAACTAAAATCACATGGCAACAATGTCCGTAAGATAGATAGAGAAGCACTTTGCTATAACATTCTCCAAAGCCGAAAGTGTTTCCATACGGTGCATATAGCGCATCAGATGAACTGTAGGATCCTTCTTACCATCGAAAGCCTATGACATCGGCAGCTTGAAATAGGTTCTGAGAATTTAGATTATCCTAAGTGAATGGACTGTGAGTAACATAATCCAAATTTGAGAAAGAGGCCTTGCCTTAAGTGTATCGTTGAAGAACACCGGTTCCCTGGTGTCAAGTCCAACATTAGCAAACTGTTGATCCCCAACAATAATATCTAGCTCACCACTAGCCTGAGGTGCTGCCACTTGCACAAATCTAGCTTTTGGAACTTCAAGAGTTCATGTATCCAAAGTTGCACGCACCGGTGCCAGACAACATTACCAACACCCGAATCTAAAACCTGACCAACTAAAATTTGAGCTGAACCTTCAATGGGATTGGGGTGTTGCCCTCCGTTTGTAGGAGATCCAGTGCCTATCTGCGGATTAGTTTCGAAACAAGGTTTTCCTTCGGGAATTGCCAACAAGTACTGAACCAAACCTTGAGGAACATTAGAATTTGTTCCAGCATTATTACCTAGGCTTGACGGCCTTCTGAAACATTTGAGTCTAGCGAGAAGATTATTCATAGAAGCTTCATGTCTTCAGAAATGTTGTAACACCCTGAATTTTTCTGTGACCATTATTAGAATGAATTTAAGAACACTTAATTGTTAAAATGAGAATTAAGGGAAATGGGTTACGCCATTGTGTTCATCTCGAAATTCTGCTTGGAATAGAGTCCAACTTTTTGTAAATTGGACTTCATATGAGGAAGTTATGGCCCTCGGAAGTTTCAGGAATTTTATATAAATTAAAACAGTTCAGAATAAAAATTCAAAATTCGAAATCAAATGAGAAGTGGCTTGGGCGGGATTTCTCCCGCCCAAGGCCAGGTCGACCAGGGGGTCGACCTCCCCTATATAGGTCGACCTGGGGGTCGACCTACCCCCGGGGCCTCCCCTATATAGATCGACCTGGGGGTCGACCTACCCCCGGGGCAGATATGAAATGTGACGATCCTGACTTGTTGCTGAGTCACTAGGGCGGAGGTGGCAATTCTAGATAACTCTATCTAGTCTGGACGGTTGTGATTGCTCCTATGATAATCTAACGGCTTAGGTTGATTTAAACTTCTATATAAGCATGCATAGTCTCAAGCTCTAAATCTAAACTAAATTAGTCTCTTGGCCACCATGCTGCTGCTAGAATAGTTCTTCTTCCTAAAGCTTAGGGATTGGCAAGTCAGAATTCTAATACAAAAGACGAACAAATTATTCTCTTCTCTAATCCGTCTTTATGAGTACAATTTCTTTCACAAAATAATTAATAAATTAATTATGATAAGTTATAATTGGGATTATGTGAGCATGTTTGTTGAATCATGTGATGTTACTTAACTTTGTTATCGTCTGTTGGTGAACATATGACAGTTTTGTTAACTTATGTTGGTAGATCTATTTCATTTATCCAATCACATATGTTTAAATTGATTCATTTTATGACATCAGTTTATATGCAAGTTTGGGATGTAAATCATATGCTAGTTTTGTGTGAATCTTATGCAAGTCTATTTTTACATATGTTAGTTGTATGTGAATCTTATGCAAGTCTATTTTTACATATGCTAGTTCTATGTGAATCTTATGCAAGTCTGTATGCGAATTATACACAAGTTTATATGTGAATCAAGTATATACATATGCTAGTTTATATGCAAACATGTGATAAATTCATATGCAAGTTTGTAGGAATCCATATGCAAGTTTGGGTGAAACTATATCCACATATGCAAGTTCAGGTGAAAAACCATATTCACATATGCAAGTTTAGGTGAAACCCATATTCATATATGCAAGTTCACAATTCCATGTTTAGATCTATATTTAGGTCCATGGTAGTTTATGCAAAATTTATGATCTATATGTCCATTGCCTATGCAAGTTATTGGCTATGCAAACTTAGGTTATGATTCTTATTTGCAAGTTAGATCTATTCTATGTGTTATGTAAGTTGTGATGTTTCTTTTCTTTTATGAGTTAGACTATTTGCGAGTCTAACATATTTCATATTAAAACGTGTGAATAGCATGGGGACAATGGGAAAATATTAATTATGCAAATTGTGAATTGGCATAAAATGGCTTTAAAGGCATATAATTAATTTGAGACACTAATTGGTATAGTTTATATACCTGAAAAGTATGGACATAATTTAGGTGACAATTATGGACATGGATTAATTTGGAAATTATTGACAAATTGAATAAGGATAATTATTTCATATTGGGGTGAAATAATTATGTGTAATATAAACGCCTAAGAAATGAGGTTAGACTCGTTTGTGGTATAAGATTGCCCGGACTCGCCCGACAAATCCAGCAACCACAAACGGTAGTCTAATGTGAGAGCTCGAAGGCATAAATTAAATGCGTAACAATTGTAAAGACATGTGGTTAGACTCGTTTGCAGTATAAGACTGCCCGGACCTACCCGGCAAATCCAGCAACCGCAAACGGTAGTCTAATGTGGGAGGTCTTACAAGGTTACGATAATAATGAATTAAGTAACACTTAACCAAGATAACTGGTGGTACATGGGGTTAAGTGGGTGACATAGGTGACATGTGAAATAGTATTAGAAACACTTAACCAAATTGAAACATGTAAGAAGACATGAATAAGAAGGGGTTAAGTGGGAAATCTTAGTAGGGAGAAGCATAGGTGGAAAGCTTGTGTCAAGTATGGGGGCCCTTTTCAAACCAGTAACCCATTGAGTATCTTTGCGAGCTCGAGTTAGATCGAGGACGGGACACGCTTACTGGGTTTGATTGTAAGAGGTCAAAATGGGTTAACGGTGGCAACGCAAGTCTAACGGGGTCATGTGCGTGCATGGGCCCGAGCTGGTAGGTAAGACGTTGTTGCGTCATGTAGACATAAGCCGTGCATCTTTAGTGGTATCGGGTTGCCACTTTGGGGAGTGATACACCCCACTGTGGGACCAGCACGGGAATCTACGAGTTAAGGAGCCGATCGCATGGGGGTAGTGGTACAACTAGTGCATATAGGGGCAGGCGGCACCTATGAAGATAACTAGGGGTACACGAAACTACCATTATGATTATTATGTTCAATAGGCGGGATCAACTTTTAGGGTGACTAGTAATGGTGCAGTATAGTAATTATCCTATAGTGATTAGGAGCGAGATTAACGCCAGAATATTCCTCCTGTTTGTTTTGTCTTGCCTACTTATTTACAGTCATTCCTTGTTTTACCAGTTTATGCCTTATCCTAATTACTTTAATAATTATGTTGTTAAAGTTGTTGGACTCGCCAGACTTTATGTCTGACCCCCTTTGTTTTCACCTCTTTTCTTCCTCCCCCCCCCAGTTCTCAGGGTGGTACTAGTGCTAGTGGAGCTTGATTTGGATCTTTCTCTCTCTTTTGGAAGTGCTTGGATTGCTGAAAGTAAAGTTCAGCTCATCTCTTTTATTGCTACTTATGTTGGGGTTATGCTTTTTTGCTTTATGTACTCAGAAAATAATTTGTCAAGATGGATATTAAGTGTACTTGGTTTTATTGTTGGTTTTTGATGTTGTTGTAACCATACTATTTCTCCGCTGTAATAAAAGTTGTTCTAATTTTTCAAGTACCAATATATGTATCTGTCTTGTTATATTCTGTTCTATACACCAATAATACTCCATGAAAGTTAATGCATTCCCCTTGAGAGTGACATTAATCGACGTAGGGTGTTACACGTGGTATCAGAGCGAGGTTAACAGAAATGATTAGAGATTTTGAAAAACTGGTTTTTTCCAAAGTATTTTATTAAGAATTACTTTCAAAAATGGGTTTTAAGGAGAGTATTTTCAAGAGAAAAGTTTGTTTCAAAAACATAACCCCCAAGAGCCATATATCTTTCCTTCGATTCCCCGTTTTGAATCTCTTCCTTTTTCTTTTCAGTATGTCTGGGTTACCCGAGATACCCGAGGGAATACCGATACCAACCTGCTTCAGAAGGTATCTGGAGGCTAAGTCCACCGTCGCAGGTCCAGCAGACATTCCTCCTCCCCCAGCTGCAACCGCTCCTCCTCCCCTTCCCCATGTTGATACTTTTTTGAATATATGCAAAGACTTTCGGGCAATGGGCGGGAAACCTTTTCATGGATCAGAGATGTTTGTTGAAGCTTGAAATTGGCTTAAGGAGGAGGAAGATTTGTTTGGTATCTTCGAGATAGAAGATGGAAGGAAGGTCCAATTTGCTGCTTGGTTAATGAAGGACGAAGCCTCGTTTTGGTGGGAGGTCACGAATGGAGAGCGTCCAGTAGAGACATGGATGGATTTCAGGCATAGGTTCGAGATGAAATTTTTCTCACGAACAGAAGAGAATTTATACATGGAGAGGTTCTTGGCATTGAAGCAGGGGAATTTATCAGTAAGGGAGTACATCAACAAGTTCAATCAGTTGGCGAGATTTGGCTTAGACTTGGTGAAAACACCTGAAAAGAAGGCCCTGAGATTCGTTAAAGGTTTGAATGAGCCGCTACATGGGTTAGCTATGACCCACATTCCTATGGGGGCTACCTTTGAGAAACTGATTGACATGGCGCTTATGCATGAAGAGGAGTAAGGCGCTAATGCTAATAAGGCATCGGAAAAGAAAGGGGATCAAAAGAAGCCACATCAGCAGGATGGTAAGGATAACAATAGTAAAGGAAAGAAAAGGTGCTTTAATTGTGGAACACCAGGCCATCTGAGCAAGGACTGTAGGAAGAAGAAGAAGACTGGCTGTTTCAACTGTGGTGAGGCAGGACATCTGGTTAAAGATTGCTCAAGAAGATAAGGGCAAGGGCAGAGTGCAGGGTCTACTTCTGGAGGGCAGGTTCAGGCTCTCATGGCACCAGGGTAGGCAAGAGGGAAGGCTCATGCTCTCATAGTAGCAGGACAGGAGAGAGTTAGAAACATTTCTGTTGAAAGTTTAGTTTTTTTATTTGATCATCCTGTTCGTACTTTGTTTGATTCTGGCGCTTCACACTCATTTGTATCTGCTTCGTTAGTTGAAACACTGCACCTAAGTACTAGTCTAGTTACGGATCCCATAATAGTCTCAAGTCCTATTGGTGGTTCGGCTCATCTTTCAATGATTTGTCGGGATTTGAGAGTGTCTATCTTGAGCGTTTAGTTTGAATGCAACGCCTTTGTTCTTGGCTTCACGGCTATGGGTTGATTCTAAGCATGGATTGGTTATCCAGTAATGGTGCCATCCTCGATTGTGAAAAGAGAGTGGTTAGACTTATGACTCGCCTCGGTAACACTCTTGAAATATCTTGTAATCCCATACATTCTGTTATGCTTAGCTACATAGAATCTCTTGATGCGTCTGTTGAAAACTTGTAGTCTGTTAAAGTAGTCCGTGAATACTCAGATGTATTTGAAGAGGTGAAGGGCTTACCACCGAAGCGGGAGATAGACTTCCGCATATACCTTGTTGATAATGCAAAACCTGTAGCTCTACCTGTTTGACACATGGCTCCAAAGGAGAGAAAAGAGCTCAGTAAGCAAGTCAAAGAGTTTCTCGAAAAAGGGTTTATAAGGCAGAGTATTTCTGAATGGGTGCTCTAGTAGTATTTGCAACCAAAGCGGATGGTTCACTTCACCTATGCATTGATTATAGGAAGCTAAACAAGCTAACCCAAAAAAAAGGCACCCACTTCCAAGAATAGATGACTTGTTTGATCAGCTTATAGGTGCGTTGGTTTTCTCCCAACTAAATCTGGCTACCGGGTTTCATCAGCTAAGAGTGGCTGAAGACGGCATTGATAAGACCACGTTCAGGACCCCGGATGGTTTTTACAAATGGCTTGTCGTGCCTTTCGGCTTGAAAAACGCACCCACTTACTTCGTTGACTTGATGAGCAGGGTGTTCAGGGGGTTCCTTAATAAGTTTGCGGTGGTCTTCGTAGACGACATTTTGATTTTCTCGAAGAATGAAGAAGAGCATGCTTTGCATTTAAGGGAAGTCATAGATACTCTTCGTGCACATCAGCTGAAAGCAAATTCTCCAAATGCCATTTCTGGAGAGAAGAAGTGAGGTTTCTTGGACATGTGGTGTCCAAAGAGGGGATAGCTGTGGACCCCGCAAAAGTAGTTGCGTTGCAAGATTGGAAGGTTCCACGGAATGCAACCGAAGTCCAAAGCTTTCTCGGGCTAGCGGGATTTTACCGAAAGTTCATTAAAGACTTTGCAAAATTCTCAGCCCCACTCACAAGATTGACAAAGAAGAACCTAACTTTCGCTTGGGATTTGGATTGCGATATTGCTTTCCAATGTTTGAAAAGGGCTCTAACAACAGCCCCAGTTCTGACACGGCCTGATGGGAGCAAAATGTTTACCGTATACATAGATGCATGCGGTACAGGGTTAGGCGCTGTCTTGATGCAAGAAGGCAAGGTAGTTTGTTATGGGGAAGGCAATTGACGGTACATGAGAACAACTACCCAACTCATGATTTGGAGCTAGCTGCCATTGTTTTCGCTCTAAAGTCATGGCGTCATTACCTACTAGGAGAAAGGTTTGAATTGTTTACTGACCATAAATCATTAAAGTACCTTTTCTCATAGAAAGATCTTAACTTAATACAACAAAGGTGGATGGAATTTCCGGCCCCATATGATTTTGAGATTTCCTATACCCCTGGCAAGGGCAACGTGGTAGCAGACGCCTTGAGTAGAAAGAAGCTGACCTTGAGTCCTCTCTTTGTAGAAAGGAAAAGCTTGGAGTACATAGCAAACATTAACTTTAGACCCTCCTCTGAAATTGTACCTGGTCTGTTAGCATCGCTAGAGGTGCGGCCTACTCTTTTGGATTCAATAGGAACCGCGCAATGAGAAGACGCTCAGCTAGTTGATGTGATGGATAAGCTAGTTAGGGGTGAGACTTCTAGTCACCTAAATAGATACTCCATCGATGATAAGGGTTGGTTGAGAAGAGATGGAAGGCTATGCATCCCACAAGCAAGGGATTTAGTGAAGATGGTTCTCGAAGAAGCACACCATTCTAAGCTGACCATACACCCAGGCGGAGACAAGATGTATAAAGATATAAAAAGGGTTTTCTTTTAGAACGGCATGAAGAGGGATGTAGCTGAGTTCGTCGCTAAGTGCTTGATATGCCAGCAAGTTAAAGTGGAGCAGAAGAAGCCTGGTGGTCTGCTTCATCCTCTGGAGGTCCCACAGTGGAAATGGGATAGCATTTCGATGGACTTTGTTGATGGGTTGCCTAGGTCAAGAAGGGGCAATACCAGTATTTGGGTAATAGTGAACATGCTCACTAAAAGTGCTCACTTTATATCTGTTAAGAGTAGAAGGACTACCTCGTCCCTAGCATCCATTTACCTTACAGAGATAGTTCG
This sequence comes from Allium sativum, assembly GCA_030737875.1. Classification (NCBI taxonomy): domain Eukaryota; kingdom Viridiplantae; phylum Streptophyta; class Magnoliopsida; order Asparagales; family Amaryllidaceae; genus Allium; species Allium sativum. The sequence goes on along the minus strand of CM060918.1, from coordinate 23,592,217 downwards.
ACTCCATGGGATACCCTCCAGCATAGTGAGTGATCGAGATCCTATCTTTACGAGCAAATTTCAGAAGAGTTTGCAAGAGGCTGTAGGCACACAATTATGCTTAAGTATGGCCTATCACCTCCAAACCGATGGTCAGACGGAAAGGGTGAACAGAGTATTGGAAGACCTCTTGAGATTGTGCATTCTTGACTTTGGAGGGACATGGTAGGATCATCTTCCTTTGGTGGAATTCTCTTACAACAATAGCTACCAAGCCACCATAGGCATGGCGCCCTTTGAAGCTTTACATGGAAGACCATGCCGATCACCAACTTGTTAGTGGGAGACTACAAACAAGCTCGTACTTGGGCCAGACATGATTAGAGAAACCTCAGAAAAGGTGGACTTGATAAGAATACGGATGAAGGCTGCACAGGATAGACAGAAGTCCTACGCAGACAAAAGAAGGACCGACCTTGAGTTTGAGGTTGGAGATAGGGTGTTCCTTAAAGTATCTACTTTGAGGAATGTCATTCGCTTTGGGTCCATAGGAAAGCTAGCACCAAAAGATTGTAGGACCATTTCCTATCATTGAAAGGATTGGGACGATGGCTTACAGGGTAGAGCTACCCGAAAGACTGGATGGAGTTCATCATGTTTTTCATGTTTCTCAACTGCGAAAGTGCTTACATGAGTCTGCAGAAGTGGTGGAGCCAAGTATACTAGAGGAAGTAGAAGTGGAACGAGAAGCGACTGTGAGAAGAATTCCAACTCGTATCTTGGGTATGGAAGTCAAAAAGCTACGCAACCGTGAAATATAGCTTGTTAAAGTTCAATGGAGTGACGCTGAGGAAGACGCGACTTGAGAAACTGAGAGGAAAATACGCGCAGCCTACCCTTTTCTTTTTTAGGGTACCTCCTTGATCTATTTTTCCATAAGTTTATTCATGCTTATATCAATTTTTTAAGTATATCTCCTCGGTCCTATTCTTTATCCTTAGGTAGAAACCAATGGATGAAAACATGTATTTGAAACATGTTATGATTGATGGTTGCGAGTGGTTGCTAGTGGTTGCTCGTGGATGCATGTACACACACATTTGGCACTAGATCGTCTCAATCACTTTCATATTGCATATAAATGTGCGTGCATATTTAAACTAATGGATGTATAATGGTTGTGTTATCATATGAATGCTGCATTTCGATGAATGGTAGTGCACGCATATAGAAGTAATATGTATCATTAGGACTCTTTTGCATGCATAATGGACGCATGGCACTATCATGATTTACATTAAGGAGGTCAACTGAATCAGTGGACCGCCTGATTTTGCATTGGATAAGGAACATATACACACACTTTTTGCATATGTTCATACGACATTAGAAATCGTGTAAGGACAATGGATGTCTGTGTTTGATGGTTGAGTAGATGGATGATTGGATTTTAGGATATACATTCTCCTTAACTTGGAGATTTCGGGGGCGAAATCCTTTAAGGAGGGGAGAATGTAACATCTTGAATTTTTCTGTGACTATTATAGGAACGAATTTAAGAATACTTAATTGTTAAATTGAGAATTAAGGGAAACAGGTTACTCCATTGTGTTTGTCTCGAAATTCTGCTTGGAATAGAGTCCAAGTTTTCGTAAATCGGACTTCGTATGAGGAAGTTATGACCCTCGGAAGTTTCAGGAATTTTATATAATTTAAAACAGTTCAGAATAAAAATTCAAAATTAGAAATTCAAACGAGAAGCGGGCTGGGTGGGATTTCTCCCACCCAAGGCCAGATCGACCTGGGGGCCGACCTACCCCTCCGGGCAGATCTGAAATGTGACGATCCTGACTTGTTGCTGAGTCTTACCTAACCCGTTGCTGAGTCACTAGGGCAGAGGTGGAAATTCTAGATAACTCTATCTAGTCTGGACGGTTATGATTGCTCCTGTGATAATATAACGGCTTTTGTTCTATATAAGCACACATAGACTCAAGCTCTAAACCTAAACTAAATTAGTCTCTTGGCCACCATGCTGCTGCTACAATAGTTCTTCTTCCTAAAGCTTAGGGATTGGCAAGTCATAATTCTAATACAAAAGACGAACGAATTATTTTCTTCTCTAGTCCATCTTTGTGAGTACAATTTCTTTCACAAAATAATTAATAAATTAATTATGATGAGTTATAATTGGGATTATGAGAACATGTCTGTTGAATCATGTGATGTTACTTAACTTTATTATCGTCTGTTGGTGAACATATGACAGTTTTGTTAACTTATGTTGGTAGATCTATTTCATTTGTCCAATCACATATGTTTAACTTGATTCATTTTATGACATCAGTTTATATGCAAGTTTGGGATGTAAATCATATGCTAGTTTTTATGTGAATTTTATGAAAATCTGTTTTTACATATGCTAGTTATATGTGAATCTTATGCAAATCTGTTTTTACATATGCTAGTTGTATGTGAATCTTATGCAAGTCTGTATGCGAATTATACACAAGTTTACATGTGAATCAAATATATACATATGCTAGTTTATATGCAAACATGTGATAAATTCATATGCAAGTTTGTAGGAACCCATATGCAAGTTTGGTTGAAAACTATATCCACATATGCAAGTTTAGGTGAAAACCCATATTCACATATGCAAGTTTAGGTGAAACCCATATTCATATATGCAAGTTCACAATTCCATGTTTAGATCTATATTTAGGTCCATGGTAGTTTATGAAAAATTTATGATCTATATGTCCAATGCCTATGCAAGTTATTGGCTATGCAAACTTATGTTATAATTCTTATTTGCAAGTTAGATCTATTCTATGTGTTATGTAAGTTGTGATGTTTCTTTTCTTTTTATGAGTTAGACTATTTGCAAGTCTAACATATTTCATATTAAAACGTACGAATAGCGTGGGGACAATGGTAAAATATTAATTACGCAAATTGTGAATTGGCATAATATGGCATATAGTTAATTTGAGACACTAATTGGTATAATTTATATACCTGAGAAGTATGGACATAATTTAGGTGACAATTTTGGACATAGATTAATTTGGAAATTATTGACAATTTGAATGGGCATAATTAATTCATATAGGGGTAAAATAATTATGTGTAATAATAAACCCCAAAGACACGAGGTTAGACTCATTTGTGGTATAAGACTGCCCGGACCCGCCTGGCAAATCCAGCAACCACAAACGGTAGTCTAATGTGAGAGATCGAAGGCATAAATTAAATGCATAACAATTGTAAAGACACGAGGTTAGACTCGTTTGCGGTATAAGACTGCCTGGACCCGCCCGGCAAATCCAGCAACCACAAATGGTAGTCTAATGTGGGAGGTCTTACAAGGTCACGGTTATAATGAATTAAGCAACACTTAACCAAAATAAACATGTAATGGAACATGGGGGTTAAGTGGGTGACATGGGTGACATGTGAAATACGATTCGAAACACTTAAACATATTGAAACATGTAAGAAGACATGAATAAGAAGGGGTTAAGTGGGAAATCTTAGTGGGGACCAAGCATAGGTGGAAAGCTTGTGTCAAGTATGGGGTCCCTTTTCAAACCAGTAACCCATTAAGTATCTTTATGAGCTCGAGTTAGATCGAGGACGAGACACGCTTACTGGGTTTGATTGTAAGAGTCAAAACGGGTTAAAGGTGGCAACGCAAGTCCAACAGGGTCATGTGCATGCGTAGGCCCGGGCTGGTAGGTAAGACGTTGTTGCATCGTGTAGAAATAAGTCGTGCATCTTTAGTGGTATCGGGTTGCCACTTTGGGGAGTGATACACCCCACTGTGGGACCAACACCGGTATCTACGAGTTGGGGAGCTGATCGCATGGGGGTAGTGGGTACAACTAGTGGAGATAGGGGCAGGCGGCACCTACGAAGACAGCTAGGGGTACATGAAACTATCATTATGATTATTATGTTCAGCAGGCGGGATCAACTTTTAGGGTGACTAGTAATGGTGCAATATAGTAATTATCCTATAGTGATTAGAAGCGAGATTAACGCCAGAATATTCCTCATATTTGTTTTGTCTTGCTCACTTGTTCACAGTCATTCCTTGTTTTACCAGTTTATGCCTTATCCTAATTACTTTAATAATTGTATTGTTAAAGTTATTGGACTCGCCAGACTTTATGTCTGACCCCCTTTGTTTTCGCCTCTTTTCTTCCTCCCCCCGGTTCTCAGGGTGGGACTAATGCTAGTGGAGCTTGATTTGGATCTTTCTCTCTCTTTTGGAAGTGCTTGGATTGCTGAAAGTAAAATTTTGCTCATCTCTTTTATGGATAATTATGTTAGGGTTATGCTTTTTGCTTTATGTACTCAGAAAATAATTTGTCAAGATGGATATTAAGTGTACTTGGTTTTATTGTCGGTTTTTGATGTTGTTGTAACCAAACTATTTCTCCGCTGCAATAAAAGTTGTTTTAATTTTTCAAGTACCAATATATGTATCTGTCTTGTTATATTTTGTTCTATACACCAATAATACTCCATGAAAGTTAATGCATTCCCCTTGAGAGTGACATTAATCGACGTGGGGTGTTACAAATGTTCTTCTTGTTGTTCCAACCAAGAAATTAGGTCCTTTTTTAAATCCTTAACCACTTTGTCGATATCCTCATGAGTAAAACAATTCGACTGATGTCTAGTGGAGGATACTTCTTGACTTTCCTCTACCCCCACTCCTTCTGAACGAGCCTACGAAATTTGTTTCATTTTAACCTTAGCGAATCCGGGAGAGTTCTATTTACTTAGCAATCCAAACCCAAAGTTAATCCAACGCTTCCTTCTTAGAGCGCTAAAATGTTGATGTGGAGCGCATATGCCAACAATTGATGAGTAGATATTAAGAGAATTATCCAGACGAACTAAGTGATTCAGACATAGAGTGCATAAACATAAATAACACCAAGTTTATAGTGGTTTGACACTAATACCTACGTCTACTTTGTTGTAACTATTCGTAATTGTAATTACAACTACAAGATTAATCCAAGTTCAACACTTTGAGTTTACAAAGTTATGAATGGAGAGTGACAAAGTCCTTCCCAACTCCCTACAATACCAAAATAGCCATTAAAATCCTTATAAGTCCAAAACGCTCCAAGCATTCTCCAAGTATGCTCCAATGTCAAAGATGCAAGCTAAGACCTAATCCAAATGCCAAAGCTTTGAAAGAAAACTTCTATGCGAAGTTTATAAATGTTGGAGAATGGAGTTTCAATGAAAACAACAATATTTCAATTATCAAATGACTATAAAATATATACTAACATCTCTATCTAGAATATATATGTATATATATATATGCATGGTTTGTATACAGGACTTAAATACTGAAGACTGTATAATTTTAGAGTATCCCGAGATTCAAAATTCAGAAGAGATTCAAGACTTATGAGTTATCAAGTTATCAGGATATCAAAAGTTCAAGAAAAACATAGTAATATAGTCTAGTTTATATGTAAGACTCTGAATAACACTCCAGGTTCAAATTTTGTTTTTTCAAATTTCAAATTCTAATTTTCAAATTTCAAATTCTAATTTTCAAATTTCAAATTTCAAATTCTGATTTCAAATCATTTTGAAACTATTATCTTACTTATAATTTCAAACATATAAGTCTAAAGTTTTAATATATATATATATAAGTTTTATATATAGTTATATAATTTTATGGTTTTGTAGTTTTAAACCTTATAACTTTATAAATATGTTTGTATAATATATTATTACGATTTCAAATGATTTTACACTTTAGAATATTCATTTATATTACTAAGTTTTGATTCAAGAATTTCCAGAATAGTATATATGATTAAACACTTGAAAAATAGTTTTAAAAATAAAAATTATGTACATATGTCGATATACATATATAGCGATGTCAACATACAACTGTCTTTTTTTCAATTTTCAAAGGAAGTGTCTTTTCACCATTTATAACGTTTCTGAGACGTTACAACCTTTCATATACTATAAAAAGGGCTGATTTCGAATTTTCTCATATTTCTTCTTCTCCATCTTCACCCCTTTTCATACCACCATTAGTATTACATATTTTCTTGATTCCTATTCTTATACTTTACCGATTTCTACTCAAATTACATAAAACTTCATCTTTTCTCAATCTCTATCTACTACTCTCTGAATTAAAGTGCTATTGAAGAGTTATAGGGTTGTTGTTACTAGTTGGGAAGTGTTTGGGAAAGGGCGTGTTCCTTGTAGCCCTGAAATCAAAGAAAGGGAGCAGTGTTAACCTTGTAGCCGTAGAATCAAGGATGTTTGGAGCAGTGTTTACCTTGTAGCCATGAAATCAAGGGGTTGTACTTGGGTATTTGATCGACGCTAATCTATGAATTAGAAAAGCGCGACATTTAAATTAAATTCTGTAAGCGCACAGGTGTGTAGCATACAGGTCGAACACAGGGAGGTGTTATTAAAAATTATTATCTATTTATTCTTGGGCGAGTTAGACGAAGTTTGGGGTTGTTGTTTTTTTATGTTGTTGAAATTACTCTGAATCTAATCAGTATCAAATTCAACAACTGAAAAGAAAAGGAACAATTACTAGAAAAAGAGAATAACGACTAGAACAATAACAAAAATTAAAAGTAGGATTCCTGTTGAAACTAATCAAACAGTGAATCGCTGACAAGCAGTAATAAAAGACAATAACAATATGCGTTCTACCCAAACCTAATTAGGTAGATAACACAAATTGTTATGAAATTAAAATAACAATAAAACTAGAAAAGAAAAGGCTTTTATTAGAACAAAAGAGAATACAGAATAGAAAATTGAATGAATTGCCTTTACAATGGGACATCATGTATATTTATAGAGATGTAGACCAAATCCTAATCAAATCAATGACTAAATGGCCCTCTTTTCCCAAGAAGTAATATCAAATCTCTTGCCTTCCTTGACCAAGCTTGATTGGAAAGCAAATCACGGTGAATATCTTCCAAATCTTCCCTATCTTCCATGTAGCAAATTGATTGATTGATTGATGAGCAGATTGTATGTGATTAATTCTTTCAAACAAGGATACTCATTAGACTCCAAAGGCAACAAGGGATAAAATCTTCAAAATTGATCTTTTCTTGGCAATATTTTTATCAGAAATTCTTCTAATTGGAATTTGAAAAATGAATGTTCTGAATTGATTTCCATGATTATTCCTGAAAGGTCCATTAGTGAATATCATACATACACATGACTATGTGTATATATATAATATAACACTAATTAATATATCCTTCATAGCAAAGGGGCAGTGTGAACGCGTTCCGTTCTTTGGCAAAAAGTGAGCTCGACGGGGATCGAACTCAGGTCTCTCAGTACAAATTTCCATGCAATTACCAGTGAGCTACAACGTCTTTTGTAATTGAGATGGCTTTAATACGGGGAAGTAGCTTTTTATCTGTAGTTGGCCTTTAATTTGAAACGAAGGAGGCATTTCTTGACATCCTGTAAAAACACACAAAAGTAACCAAAGTATCATTTATTTATTTACAAAAGACAAAATATACGAGCATAAAATAAACACATTTCTATGTTAATCAAATACCCCCACACTTATCTTTTACTCGTCTTCGAGTAAAAAGAAAATGAAAAACTAACTAGATAGGTCGCACTTTCATAGGAAACACGATTGCATTGAGCGTATGCAACAAGCCGTTAAACCTCTAGGTGTCCCTAGTTGGACGAGTGGTGTCTCGTGAGGGTTTTCAGTGGATACTACCCACAAAATCCAAATGCAGTATGCTATGATTCTAATGAAACTACATGAATGCAATGTACATATGCAAATAAAAACGAAAAATGAAAACACGACTTATTTCAGGAAAGTGGTACAACAAATTAAGTTAACAATTTCTGATCAGTTGATTTTATTTTAGATACCTCAACTTGTCACAAAATTTTCAATATAAATCAAGTTTTCAAATGTTAAATTCCAGTTTGGCCAGTTAGTTCGGTCGATAACATAGTGTAGCCATGAAATAAATTCTTAGTTTGCTTGGTTCAGTTTGCAAAGTGGTATTCTAATTTTCTCATGTATGGCTAGTCAAATCAATAAGGTCAAGAAGTGTTTGGGCATCATTGCTTATTCTTTATTCTATAAAATTTTAAAATTTATGATTAAGTACATACACCTAACTTAGAAGACCAAGGTTTACCACCCATGCATTGCCTCGCGGACTAACGGAGAGTGGGTAAAGAGCTTGGAGGATTGTGCAGGCCGACTTTTACTTTGTCAACAACGTGTCGGTAATCCTTAGGTGTCCAATCTCATAAAATGAGACCAAGATATTCCAACACTGACTTTGTCAACAACATGTCGGATAGAGCTTGGCAGGTTTGCACACCACCGCTCGATATACAAGCAATGTTGGATACCCTTGGATTATTATTATTATTGAATTTATAAGCACAAAAAAAAAGAGTTAAGCGAATTCAACTTAGCACAAATTAGTTTTACAGATTTGACAAGCCATTATAAGTATTTTAAGTCCTCTACTTATTTATACAAAGTCTACAATATAAAATAGATTTCATGGCCATCACCTAAGAATCTCCCTATGTACCGGTTACACTATTATCCCTCAAAATTAAACTTTTCATTATATTTCTTATTCGATCTAAGTTGAGAGAAAAATTACTATCAACCGGCTAAAAATTGTAAACTTATTTTGTTGTATCAATTGAAAATGAGTCGTATTTTTTTTTTTATGGTATGTTACTAAGATATAAAATGTATGATGGTCCTACATGAAAAGAAAGAAAAATTAAAGAAAAATCAAAAGAATGCAATGCAGACTCCCCCCACACTTGATTAAGACAGTGTCCCAACTGTCTAAGGCAGAAAAACAAAAATAAAATAATGAAAAAGAAAAATAACAGAAAAAGAACGTGTACCACCTGATTTCATGGTGGATGATCAGGCTCATGCAGATCGATAGGGTCGTCTTCGTCATATTGCTCGAATTCCAAAATTGGTTTCAGTCGTTGACCGTTTACTTTGAAGACTTTTCCATCCCTAGGATTTTCAATTTCAACCGCTCCATGAGGATATACTGTTTTCACGACATAAGGTCCAGTCCATCGAGATCTGAGTTTTCCTGGATACAAGTGAAGTCTAGAGTCGTATAAAAGAACTTTTTGACCTACGTTGAATTCCTTACGGAGTATGTTTTTGTCGTGTTGGGCTTTGGTTCTTTCTTTGTAGATTTTCGCATTTTCATACGCCTCATTTCTTAATTCCTCTAATTCATAAATTTGTAACTTCCTGTGTGAGCCGGCTTTCTCTAAGTCAATATTCAAAAATTTTATGGCCCAAAGGGCACGATGCTCCAATTCAAGAGGTAAGTGACAGGCCTTTCCAAAGACTAATCGATATGGTGATATCCCTAGATTGGTTTTATAAGCAGTGCGTAAAGCCCAAAGTGCATCAATCAGTTTTACGGACCAATCTTTTCTATTGGAATTCACGGTTTTCTCAAGAATTTGTTTGATTTGTCTATTGGAAAATTTTACTTGTCCACTAGTTTGTGGATGGTAAGGTGTTGACAGCTTGTGTGTGATTGAGTATTTCTTGAGCAAGGACTCAAAATCACGATTACAGAAATGAGTGCCATTATCGCTAATGATAGCTCAAGGTGTGCCAAAGCGTGAAAAGATGTTTTCTTTGAGGGATTTGACAACAACCTTGTTGTCGTTGGTTTTGGTCGGAATGGCTTCAACCCATTTGGAGACATAAACTACCGCAAGCAAGATGTAAAGATTCTCAAATGAATTAGGGAATTGTCCCATGAAATCGATGGCCCAAACATCGAATAACTCAATCACTAAAATGGGGTTGAGAGGCATCATGTTTCGCTTAGTGATTCGACCCGTTCTTTGACATCGCTCACATTTAGAGCAAAATTTGAAAGCGTCACGCAAGAGTGTGGGCCAATAAAATCCGCTTTGCAAAACTTTTGCAGCAGTTTTTCTTGCTCCAAAATGACCGCCACAAGCATGGTCATGTGAGAATACTTTGGTGTTCATGATCGGGCACACACCTTCGAATGATTCGGTTTGGACAGTATTTGAAAAGATATGGGTCGTCCCAATAGAAGTTTCGAACTTTCGAGAGAAATTTTTGTTTATCTTGTTTCGACCATTCAGCGGGCATTTGTTGTGTGACAAGATAATTCACAATGTCAGCGTACCAAGGGGTGTTAGATATGGAAAGATTTTGTTCGTCAGGAAAATAGTCATCGATTTGGGTGTCGTTAACATTTTCGTGCACAATTCGAGAGAGATGATCAGCTACGACATTTTCAGAACCATTTTTATCTCGTATTTCTATATCGAATTCTTGAAGAAGAAGGATCCAACGAATCAAGCGGGCCTTAGCATCCTTCTTAGAAAGCAAATATCGTAGGGCAGCATGATCAGTGTAAACTATGACTTTGGATCCTATGAGATATGGTCTGGATTTCTCAAGAGCGAAGACAACTGCCAAAAATTCCTTTTCAGTAGTTGAGTAATTCAATTGGGCCTCGTTTAAGGTTTTGCTAGCGTAATAAATGACTCGAGGGAGTTTATCGATACGCTGACCTAAGATGGCTCCAACTGCAAAGTCAGAAGCGTCGAACATAAGTTCGAAGGGCTGAGTCCAATCAGGAGGTTGAATGACGGGAGCTGTGATCAAGATTGACTTAAGAGTTTCAAAAGATGTTTTGCAAGCATCGGAGAATTCGAACTTAACGTCTTTGGCAAGTAAATTTGAGAGAGGTTTTGAAATTTTCGAGAAATCCTTAATGAATCTTCTATAGAATCCCGCGTGGCCAAGAAATGAACGAACATCTTTAACAGACTTAGGAGGAGGCAGATTAGCAATCAAATCGATTTTAGATTTATCGACCTCAAGGCCATCTTTGGAGACGACATGACCTAGAACTATCCCCCTTTTTACCATGAAGTGACATTTTTCCCAATTAAGCACGAGTGATTTTTCCTTACAACGTTTTAGGACGAGTTCTAAATGAGTGAGGCATTGGGAAAAAGATGATCCATAGATTGAAAAATCATCCATGAATATTTCCAAGAATTCATCCACCATATCAGAGAAGATACTCATCATACACCTTTGAAAAGTCGCGGGGGCATTACAAAGACCAAAAGGCTTGCGACGATACGCAAAGGTTCCAAAGGGACAAGTAAAGGTGGTCTTGTGTTGATCCTTTAAAGCAACAGGGATTTGGTTATAGCCAGAGTATCCATCGAGAAAACAATAGTACTCATGACCCGCTAAGTGTTCGAGCATTTGGTCAATAAAAGGTAAGGGGAAATGGTCTTTTCATGTGGCTGCGTTGAGCTTTCGATAGTCGATACATACACGCCATTTTGTTTTGATTTTTGTTGGGACAAGCTCATTACTTTCATTTTTGATCACTGTGACTCCTGATTTCTTTGGTACGACTTGTACCGGACTCACGCAGGTACTATCAGAGATGGGATAGATGATGTTATTGTCTAGACATTTGATTATCTCCTCCTTGACCAATTCTCTCATGTTTGGGTTTAATCGCCTTTGAGCCTCACGGATGGGTTTAGCCTCATCAACTAAGTGTATGCGATGATCCACAATTGACGGGCTAATTCCTTTTATATCGCTCAGTTCCCACCCCAAGGCGTCTTTGTTTTCCTGCAAAATTTCTAAGAGTTTTTCTTCTTGGTCCTCTATAAGATCAGAGGCCAAGATTACGGGAAGAGATTCTGAGGAGTCTAAGTATGCGTACTTGAGGTCCTGTGGCAAGGGTTTGAGATCTAACTTAGGATGCTCTTGAGTGTTAACGTTGGTTAACATTCCTTGGTTAGATTCAGAAGATGAAGGATTTAAGTCAAGAAATTCATTCAGTTCATAAATGTATTCAAGTTCGTCGAAATCGGAGTCGAAATGTTCCAGACACATTTTCAAGGCTTCAGAAGTGTCATTAGAGGTTTCGTCAACTATGGTTTGAATCATGTCGATTTCATCGGTCTCAACTTCCCTAGGTTGTTTGTTGAGATTAAAGATGTTTAGCTCAATGGTCAGGTGCCCGAAGGAAAGTCGAAGTTGACCGTTCCTACAATTAATGACAGCATTTGAGGTTGCTAAGAAGGGCCGTCCTAAAATCAACGGTATTTGAACTTTGGGATTTGAGACAGGCTCTGTGTCTAAAACTATGAAATCGACAGGGAAGTAAAACTGTTTGATCTGTATCAAGACGTCTTCCATAATTCCCAATGGCTTTTTGACTGATCGATCTGCTAACTGAAGAGTGATGTTTGTTGGTTTAATTTCCCCTAACCCAAGTTGACAATAAACAGTATAAGGAAGAAGATTGACACTGGCACCAAGGTGGAGTAGGGAACGAGAAATATGGGTGTTTCCTATTTTACAATCAATCGTAGTGCAGCCAGGGTCTTTGTACTTGACTGGGGTAAGATTCGAAAGAGCAGAGCTTGTATTCGCAGTTAGAAAGGCGGTTTTTGGAACATTAGTTGCATGTTTTTGTGTGCACAATTTCTTAAGATATTTGGCATATTGAGGAATTTGTTCAATTGTGTCTAAAAGAGGAATGTCACACGGACTTGTTTGAAAATTTCCAAAATTTTATCAAAATTTGCCGCTTTCTTCTTATTATTGAGCCTATGGGGAAATGGATTGGTTTTTCGACTCTGTGATCAGTTTCATCATTCGAGGAAGAAGATTTATCCAAGGAAATAGAAGGTGGTAAGGTCGTAGAAGATGGAATGTTGGTGTTGCCAACATTAATTTTCGAAGGTGGGTCGGGTTTGCCGACACTGGAAGAAGAATTGTTGGGATTGCCAACATTTAAGGAAACTTGAGGCTTAGAGGAATTGGTATTCGAAGCCGATGGGTGATTATCAAGATTTGGCATTGGGGTCAAGTTAGAAGGTTCGTTAGGGTCGCCCACGTTATTATCAATCCTCTTTCCAGATCGAAGGGTTGTAATAGCGTTGACTGGATTATGGTTTTCGTTCTCACAAGAATTCACAGCACAAGAGTTATATTTTGGATTCACCTCAGGTTGACTCGGCAACTTTCCCTTCTCATTATTTTTCGCCATTTCCTTTATCATATCCATCATTTGGTCCATTTGTTTTTCTAAACACACAATTTCTGGTGACGATTGAGAAGATTGAGAGGATTGGTTCGATGCTTGAAAATTGGGGTGCCTATAAGGTTGCTTGGATTGAGATGCTATTTGAGAGGTTTGAGAAATTGGAGGTGGAGCTTGATAATTTGGGTTGGGAATAAAGGGTTGCACGTGAGATGGGTTAGCCGAATTATTGGGGTTTTACCAAGAAAAATTTGGGTGGTTCCTCCAACCAGGATTGTATGTGGATGAGTAAGGATTATTTTGAGTTATGGCATTAGCTTGGTCCTGAGAGTAATAGTGGGGTAACCCTTCTCTGGCTTGAGGAGTTTGATTTTCTAAAGGAATTTGATTTGGGTCCACGACATGCACACCTCTAGTAGAAGTACGAATGGGAACATGAATTGATTCCCATTGCATGTCCTTTTCAGAATAATCTTCTAAGAATTGCCAAGCTTCATCGGCTGTCTTAGACATAAAATCTCCTTCACACATTGATTCTAGTTGAGTTCTAGTCTGATAGTTTAGCCCTTCATATGCAATTTGACATAAGTGATCTTTTAGAATTCCATGATGAGGGCAATTATATAATAGCTGGTTGAATCTCTCAAAGTATTTTGAAAAAGTTTCCCCCTCGTTTTGACAAAATTGATTTATCTCGGTTCGGATTTTTAGAGTTTTGTGGAAAGGGAAAAACTTTTTCAAGAATGCAGTGACAAATTCATCCCAACTCCTGATGGAATGTCTTGGAAGAGAATTTAGCCATCTTTTAGCGCTTTCAAGTAGTGCAAATGGGATTAGCCTTAGCTTGATCAATTCGTTAGATAATTGTTGCATTTTTGTTGTGGAAGCATACAATTCAAATTCACTTAGAAATTCATAAGCATTTTCAGACCTAGTAAATTTTGGTACCCCTTGGATAAAAGAATGTTTTAGCTCAAAATTGTTTCCTTCAGCTGGTGGGAACACAATGACAGATGGTTGAACGGTCCTAGTAGGATAACATCGACCACGAAGAGACAAGGGTCTATCCATTTGGATATTGAGATTTTGAAAATTTTGATTTATTTGATTTTGATCTCCAAAGTTTGGAAAGTTTTGATTCACACGATTTTGATCCAATTCGGTTGGAAAATTTTGGTTGATACGAGAACCCCTAGGAGAATTTTGTTGGCTAACACTTTTTTCACTCATTGTTGTTAAATGCAAGCATAGAAATTAGCTACAATGAAGTTTTCTGTCCTTATTAGCTCTTAACCCATAATTATAAAGTGATGCGTTTGATTACTTAGATCAAAAGATTTCTCAGCCAGTTAACGGACAGGAGTTATCGGTGCACTAGGAATCACCCTAGCAATGCAGCCGAAGGTTTAAGTACCTTCAGAGTAACAACCGATATAATATTTACGAATCACCGTAATATTTATAAACGGTTATTTCTCTGCCGTAGTCTAGACACCAAGAAATAATTCGTTCCAAATGAATCAACTATCACAATACAATTAAGCCTAGATGAGCCCGTGACTCCCTTAAGTCCAATGTCTAACCGTTATTATTAGTCAGATTCTATGATGAAATGCAATTTGTGGGCTAAGGAAAGGGTGTTGAAATCCCTCACCTTATGTGAATTGGGGGTGTTGCCCTTAACAGAATGAATAAAAAGTGCAGAAATAACAACAATCACACAATTTAATTGCACAAATTAAAAATTTACATTCAAGCCGCTTCCCCTGCAGAATTTATTTTACAACAATTGTCTATATTTTTTTTTCTTTTGCAGCAGAGCACCTGTAGAGTTTTAAAAATTTCTCACCTTGATCGGCAGTCCTCCAGTGAAATTGGGTAGCGCTAGCGCGTTCACACCCCACTTGGTGTGCAACCGCTCCAACAATTCGACTTCAACTATTTGCAATTGTTTGACCTTTGAATTTCTCCACTTCGGTCTTGCTTGTTTTCCTTCCTTCGCTTGATCTTGATTTTGATTTTTTTTTTTAAGAAATTGTTAAAACAAGGAAAGAGATTAAGGGAAAAAAAGGAATAGAAGACAAAACTAGCAAGATATTTTTTTCTTGTTTTTGGAGATTGCAATGTCAATAAATAACATCAAATCTGCCAATCAAGAGTTTTTTCAAAAAAAATGGAAAGGAATGGTATTAGAAGAAAATAAATCTAAAGTAAAAGGAAACAAAATAAATGAAAAGAGAAAGAGGGAAGGAGATTCTATTGAAAACAGGGAACGAAAAAGCAAAAGGAAAGAGTTGTTTTTTATTTTATTTTATTAATATGTTGAAAAGAAGAAAGAATTTGTAAAAGAAGAGAATGGGATTGAGAAATAAAAAGGAAATAAATAGGTGAAAATTGGTAACTTTTTTTTCCTTTTAAAATTTGTAAATGAAGAAAAGGGGTGTATAAAAAATAGGAAAGGAAATGAAGGAAAGAAACTGAAAAATTGGTAAGAAATTAAAAGAAAAAGTGGCAAATTTTTTTTTTAATAAAAGGAAAGCAATAAGAGAAAATAGCAAGCAAATTAAAGATGTGAAAACTAAAAAGGTGATTGCAAAATAGAAAGAAATTTGGGTAATGGAATTATTCAGCAACAACGAGAAAATTTAGAAAGATTTTTTTTTTAAAGGGTAAGAGATTTGCAACAGAAGGAGATTTGTGAGAAGAAATTATAAGAAAATGGCAAGAATTTGTACAATGGGAAGAATTTAATGACAAAAATTTTCTTTTTTTCTGATTTGTAAAAGAAGAAAGAGAATGTAGAAGATTGGGAAAAGAAATGGAAAGATGGAAAGAAATAAAGCAAAAATTGAAAGGTTTTTTTTTCCTTTAGAATTGAAAAGAAGGAAGAATTTATAAAAGAAAAGAAGGAGATTGAGAAATAATAAGGAAATAAATAAATGAAAGAAAAAAAAGGAAATAAGGTCAAGAAAATTTGGCAAGTTCTTTTTTTTATTTGCCTAAAGTAGGAATAAATTTGCAAGAGGGAACAAACAAATGTAAAAATTGGGAAGGAAGGAATAGATGAGATTAAAGAAAAGAAACTAAGAGACAAAAGTGGCAAGAAATTTTTTTCTCTTCTCTTGTTTAGATGATTCTAGCACCGATGTTTGATACAAAATCAACTAATAAAGAGATTTTTTTAGCAAAACAAAAACAAAAATAAAAATAAAAACTAAAACACGAATCAGATATTAAATAAACAATAAAATTTAATCGTTACCTCCCCGGCAACGGCGCCAAAAACTTGATCGACGCTAATCTATGAATTAGAAAAGCGCGACATTTAAATTAAATTCTGCAAGCGCACAGGTGTGTAGCATACAGGTCGAACACAGGGAGGTGTTATTAAAAATTATTATCTATTTATTCTTGGGCGAGTTAGACGAAGTTTGGGGTTGTTGTTTTTTTATGTTGTTGAAATTACTCTGAATCTAATCAGTATCAAATTCAACAATTGAAAAGAAAAGGAACAATTACTAGAAAAAGAGAATAACGACTAGAACAATAACAAAAATTAAAAGTAGGATTCCTGTTGAAACTAATCAAACAGTGAATCGCTAACAAGCAGTAATAAAAGACAATAACAATATGCGTTCTACCCAAACCTAATTAGGTAGATAACACAAATTGTTATGAAATTAAAATAACAATAAAACTAGAAAAGAAAAGACTTTTATTAGAACAAAAGAGAATACAGAATAGAAAATTGAATGAATTGCCTTTACAATGGGACATCATGTATATTTATAGAGATGTAGACCAAATCCTAATCAAATCAATGACTAAATGGCCCTCTTTTCCCAAGAAGTAATATCAAATCTCTTGCCTTCCTTGACCAAGCTTGATCGGAAAGCAAATCACGGTGAATATCTTCCAAATCTTCCCTATCTTCCATGTGGCAAATTGATTGATTGATTGATGAGCAGATTGTATGTGATTAATTCTTTCAAACAAGGATACTCATTAGACTCCAAAGGCAACAAGGGATAAAATCTTCAAAATTGATCTTTTCTTGGCAATATTTTTATCAGAAATTCTTCTAATTGGAATTTGAAAAATGAATGTTCTGAATTGATTTCCATGGTTACTCCTGAAAGGTCCATTAGTGAATATCATACATACACATGACTATGTATATATATAATATAACACTAATTAATATATCCTTCATAGCAAAGGGGCAGTGTGAACACGTTCCGTTCTTTGGCAAAAAGTGAGCTCGACGGGGATCGAACTCAGGTCTCTCAGTACAAATTTCCATGCAATTACCAGTGAGCTACAACGTCTTTTGTAATTGAGATGGCTTTAATACGGGGAAGTAGCTTTTTATATGTAGTTGGCCTTTAATTTGAAACGAAGGAGGCATTTCTTGACATCCTGTGAAAACACACAAAAGTAACCAAAGTATCATCTATTTATTTACAAAAGATAAAATATACGAGCATAAAATAAACACATTTCTATGTTAATCAGTATTGATAACAATAAAACTCTGCACAATTCAGAATTGCGTGGGACTGGACATAAGAGTAACCCGAACTAGTATAAAATCTGGTGTGTTCTTTCCTTTTTCTGTATTTTATATTTATCTGTGTCTGTGTTTGTGTTTAATCCTGTGTCTGTGATCATCTATGATGTGTGTGATTCATATAACAGATCATTTAAGTTTAAGAATTTCGCAAATTCCTTATAAATACTATTCCCCCCCCTTTAGTGTTAGTCTTGCCTTAAGATCCACATTTCACTTTTTCTAACAATTGGTATCAGAGCATAGGTTTTCAAAAAGTTCATAATATCATTTTTGGAAATATTAAATGGAAAATTTTGAAATGATTTATAACACTAATTTCAATTCATGCATTGCATCAATGTTGGAAGAGTCTATATTCAATTATAATGAAAATTCAATTGATTTACTGAATCGTTCTTCAGTACAGGAAAAGATGTGTTACATAGCTATTGGAAATTCAAGTTCTAAAAAGATGGGTTATATAGATGTTGAAAATTCATATTTCGAAGTGGTGTGTTACATGGCTGTTGAGAATTCAAATTTTGATGAACAAATGGTGGAAATAAAAAAGGACAAATCGATATTGGGTAGTGGTTGCTCGAGACATATGATGGGAAATCTGGAATTACTGAATAATCTAGTATATGAAGATGGTGGAATTTTCAACTTCTGTGATAACTCTAAAGGATATATTGTTGGCATCGACAATGTTGGTAATTTTGAAACTCCTACTATTTTTTATGTTTTATTAGTTAGGAATCTAAAACACAATTTACTTAGTATAAGTCAACTTTGCGATAAAGGCTATAAAATAAACTCTGAAAAGAATAAATGCTTTATAGAAGATAGGAATTCAAAGATAATATTCGAAGGAGATAGAAATAAAACTATCTATATATTAAGTATGAAAATCTCCAACAATATACAAGTGACCCTTGGATCTGGCATAAGAGATTTAGTCATATAAATTTTAAACACATCTCTAGGATTTCAAAGTTAGATTCAATTAGGGTATACCCAAAATTAAATTAAATGTAAATAACTTATGCGACACTTGTCAATTCAAAAAATTAAAAAGAAATTCTTTTAAATCAAAAGAGGAAATTACAACCTCAAAACCATTAGAATTAATTCACATGGATATATTAGGGTCCATCCCAAATCCAATCGTTAAATCACAATAAATGTTTTTACGTAATAGTTGATGTTTTTTCTAGATTCACCTGGACTTTATTTCTTAAAAATAAAAGTGATGCTTTTGATCAATTTAAAAGCTTTGCTAAAAGAATTCAAAATTTATTATCCTTAAAAATCAAAACAATACGTAGTGACCACGGTGGAGAAATTAAAAATGAAGATTTGAAAAAATTTGTAATAAAAAGGGAATAACCCATAATTTTTCTTTCCCTATAACCCCCAACAAAATAGACAGTTGACCGTAAAAATAGTTTATACAAGAGTGTGTGAGAACGATGTTATCATATAATAACTTACCAAAGACTTTTTGGGTCGAGGCAGTTGCAACGGCTTGTTATATTTTAAATAGAATTTCAATAAGACCCTTACATTATAAAACACCATATAAGCTTTTGTATAATAAGAAACCAAAAATATCATATTTTAAAATATTTGGAAGATGTTTTATTCTTAACACTAAAGAAAATTTAGATAAATTTGACTCAAAATCAGATAAAGGAATATTTATTGGATATTCCGTGAGAAGTAAAACATATAGAGTTTTTAATTTAAGAACCAATAATATAGAAGAAACCTTAAATGTATCTTTTGATGAAATGATAAGAATGCAACACAAATAATAAAATGAATAAAGAATTTTCAGATATTATGACCTAAGAATTTTAGATGAGTCATATAGGAGAACTAACATTCTTATTAGGCTTACAAATTCGTCAATTAAAGAATGGAATATTTATCAATCAAAAGAAATATGCAAGAGATTTAATTAATAAATGTAATTTAACAACAACTAATGGGAAACCAACATAAATGGCAACTAATATAGCCTTAAGTAAAGATGATACATCAAAAGACGTTGATCAAAAATTATATAGAGGTATGACAGGATCATTATTATATATGACGCTAGTAGACCAGATATAATGCATAGTGTATGTCTCTGTGTAACATATCAATTTCAAACTACGGAAACAAATTTAAAAGCCGTAAAGTGTATTCTAATATAGGTAAAATATATATCATATTTTGGATTATGTTATCCTAAAGATGATTTGTTTGGTTTAATTTCCTATTGTGACGCTGATTATGTGGGATGTAAATCCGATCGTAAAAGAACTAGTGAAACATGTCATTTCTTATGACATTACTAGTTTCATGGTTTAGTAAAATGCAAAATACAGTATCTTTGTCAACAACTGAAGCAGAATGTATATTTTCTTCTTTGGCTTGTTCACAAGTAATACATATGCAACAAACTTTAAAAGATTTTGGATTAAATGTAAATAAATCACCAATATACTACGATAATACAAGCGCTATAAATATATCTAAAAATCCAACTCATCATTCAAGAACTAAACATATTGATATGCAACATCATTTTCTAAGGCATAACGTAAGTAAAGAGAAAATCTCACTCGAATTCATAGAAACAGGAAAACAAATAGCAGATATATTAAAAAAACCATTAAACGAAGCAGCGTTCACTAAATTTAGAAGAGAATTAGGTATTTGTTCATTAAGTGAATTAGGGTAATTATATTAATATATAATAAAGTATAACAAAAATCAGGAAAATAAAATTTTTAATACCCTTATGTCGACATACATCTTTTGATATGTCGACATATAACTGCCAGATTTCAAATATTAAATCCCACCAAAAGTTAGTTACAACAACTATTTAAAAATTTCTATTTCAAATTTTCTTCTTCATTCTCTCATTTCATTTCTGGAAAAACTCAAAACTAAATTAAACAATGGCCTCCAGTAATTATAATATTCAAATTAATCCTGAATCATCCGCCGGACCATTCGAAGGTCCGGTTCAACGCTCTACTCTCGCTCATGTGATGTGATTGGAAGAGAAAATGGAGAATGTGTTCCAAATGCTCGCTGAAATCCAAGTTCTACATATTCGGATGAATCAAGAGCATGTAAAACAAGGAAAAATCACGAGGAATCTACAAAAGTTTGTTATGGTTAATTACACAAATTCGATTATCATCGAAGATGATAACCCAATAAAGGAAGAGGATGAAGAGAAGGAAGAGGAAGAGATGATAGAAGAGGATGAATAAGAAGAGGCACAAAATGAAGGCATGAAAGAGGATGATCAAGTCATATGCGTTGGCGAAGTTTGATTCGATCGAGAAGGGAATATAATTGAGCAAAATGGGGAATTTTGTCCTCGTCATCCTAATTGCCCAATTCATAAGTCCCTAATAATGAATCACCAGATGTTCAGGATTCTCGTTTATTTTACAAGCGATGTAATACGTACATAGTATTTTGTATTTTCGTAAGACGTAATTTGCATTGGTTTGTATTGTTTGGCTTGTAAAACAATGATTAAATCGTTTAGTTTATATAATGTTTGATTCACATAAATTTTGGAATTAGTATTAGGATAGTTATATATAGAATAAAGGATATAATATAGGAATAAACTTAAGGGGAATCATGTATAATATCAAGTATTATAATCTTGGAATATATAGATAGATATACGTTATAGATTTAGGGGGAGTATATTTAGAATTTCTTTTTGTTGATGACAAAGGGGGAGAAATTATAAAATAAGGATTAGTTAGACTTAGTTTAAGGGAGAGTATGTAGGATTCATAATGATAGGGGGAGTATTAGAAGGACCAGATCAAATAGTATCATCAGGTATGAACAGGTATGAATATTTTATAAATCAAGGTTATCATCATCAAAAAGGGGGAGATTGTTGGAGAATGGAGTTTTGATGACAACAACCTTATTTCAATTATCAAATGATTATAAAATATAAACTAACATCTTTATCAAGAAATATATATATATATGTAGGGTTTGTATATAGGACTTAAATACTGAAGGTTGTACAGTTTTAAAGTTTCAAGAGATTCAGAATTCAAAAGAGATTCAAAACTCATGAGTTATCAAGTTATCAAGATATCAAGAGCTCAAGATAAATATAATATTAGAGTCTAGTTTACATGTAAGACTCTGAACAGCACTCTAGGTTCAAATTCTGTTTTTTCAAATTTCAAATTTTGATTTTCAAATTTCAAATTCTGATTTTCAATTTTCAAATTCTGATTTCAAATAATTTTCAAACTGTTATCTTATGATTTCAAACATATAAGTTTAAAGTTTTAATATATAAGTTTAAAATAGTTATATAATTTTATAGTTTTAAACCTTATAACTTTATAAATATGTTTATATAATATATTATTATGATTTCATATGCTTTCACACTTTAGAATATTCATTTATATTACTAAGTTTTGATTCAAAAATTACTAGAATAATATATATATGATTAAACACTTGAAAAATAATTTTTTTTAATTGTACATATTTCGACATACATTTACAGATATGTCGAGATACAACTGTCGTTTTTTTCAATTTTCAAAGAAAGTGTCTTTTCACCATTTGTAACGTTTCTAAGAAATTGCAACCTTTCACACACTATAAAAAGGGGCTGAGTTCCATTTTTTTCATAGTTCTTCTTCTACATGTTCACCCCTCTTTATACCACAATTAATTTCATATTTTATTGATTTCTATACTTATACTTTGCCGATTTCTACTCATATTGTATAAAACTTCATCTTTTCTCAATCTCAATCTACTACTCTTTGAATTGAAGTGCTATTGAAGAGTTATAGGGCTGTTGTAATCAATTGAGTAGTGCTTGGGAAAGGGTGTGTTCCTTGTAGCCGTGAAATTAAGGAAAGAGAGCGGTGTTAATCTTGTAGCTGCAGATTCAAGGGTGTTTGGAGCGGTGTTAACCTTGTAGAGATGAAATCAAGGGGTTGTACTTGGATATTGATAATAATAAAACTCTGCGCAATCCGACATTGCGTGGGAATGGATGTAGGAGTAATCCGAACCAGTATAAAATCCGATGTGTTCTTTCCTTTATTTTATATTTATTTGTTTCTGTGTTCGTGTTTGATTCTGTGTCTGTGATCATCTCTGGTGTGTGTGATTCATATCGTAGATCATTTAAGTTTAAGATTTTTGTAAATTCCTTATAAATGGTATTCACCCCATCTAGTGTTAGTCTTTCCTTAAGATCTGCATTCCCTAACAATAAGTGCAAAAGACCTTCCAAATCCATGGGAACCAAGAAAGAAGACACTAAAATACTCTAAGGTCAAGCTTCTCGCAAGAAGGAATGAAACACCCAAAAAGATCCTAAAACAAGATAATACTATGGGTATTTATAGAAGTGGGGATACGAGATTTTGTATCCCCTATTTTTCGTATCCCGGGATCGGTCCGACTCCTGAGTATTTCACCAATTCCAGTCATTTCCTCTCCAAAGCACTCAAATCCGGAATCGATACGAATTCGACTTCGTATTGCATGATATGAGATCTCTTTTCATATCCTAAAAGTTAGTGAAACCCAAAATATCTCATTTGAAGTAGCCAGATACGAAGAGCGGATATGAAATAAACTTCATATTCCCCAAGCCTTAAACCAACTCCCAAAAGCCAATGCCAATAAACTCTCCCATGCGAAGTAGGATACGAAATATCTATTTCGTATATGTAGCCTTTGTGGATCACTGAGCCATCCATAAGACGGAAAACCGAATATGAAAATGATGATTTCGTATTACCAAACTTGATGAAAACCATTGCTGAACCCAAATTGAAACGACCCGAACTTCCCCGTGAAGGAAAGCACGGATTACTTTGAGGACAAGACAGATCAGAACACAAATAGAAGAACATTTCATTGTTAATTACAACAATTCCATCAGAATACAAGAATATACAGAGTATGAATAAATATTATACATCATAAATATCAGAGATTACAATACGTTACATAGCAGCGGAAAAATAATACAATACACAACTGAAAGAGATATACGGATACAGAGCTTTTCAGATATCATTCCAGCTGTAAATCAAGATCCTGTGAATATAAATCTGCAAAACCAAAACTACTAGCTGCCCGTGTCAAAATAAGGGAACCCAGAGTTTAGGTTAAAACAATAAACTCCAGGTCAGTCATGTGACTGGTGTGAGAACTAAAACAGTTATTTATCTTTATTTTACTTTGCTAATCAACAAATAAAAATCCTCACTTTACTTTGCTAATCAATAAATAAAAATCCTATTTTCATCTTTTCAAATATGGAGTTTTTCATCCCAATTCTTTCTAAATCATTTCTTATGATTTTACACTAATTATTGATATTTTTAATGATTTTATAAAGGCCCGTACAGTCGATTTCCATCAACGGCCATCGAACTGCACTTACAGTGACCTTTTCCAAATTTTATTTGGACATAATTCCAAATCCAACCATTAGCTTTCTAATTTCTAATATTCGTTAGAAATCTCTTTTCGATACGAACCCAATGATTCCGGTTTTAGGAGAATCCGACGGTCGGATCTCCCGTAATATCCATTCGAAGTCAATGGTCGAAATTCGCGAACTGCTGCGGCGCGGCGCGTTCTATTCAGGCCATTATATTATATATATAATATATAATATATATACTTCGTCGATTTCCTGTTAAAACATATTTTGTAAATTGTTTTAAATTCATTTTCAAAAGGATTTCAACTTCATATTCAATTTTTAATCAAAATTGAATATTCCATATCATCGATATATAAATGATATTTTTTTCAAAACGTTATATTTTGAAATCACTTCCTTTTCTATAATCATTATAAAAACGAATATAATCGATATAAATATCGTTCGCGTCAAAATGGCGCATATCTAACCAATATGGCTTTGTATATTTCAATAACTTTGTTATTCTATTCAACAAATGAATATATTCTTCAACACATGAATATGCATTTTTATTCAACACATGAATATGCATTTTTATTCAACACATGAATATTTATTCTATTCAACACATGAATATTATATTTTTGTTCAACACATGAATATTATATTTTTATTCAACACATGAATATTTTTTTTTTCAACACTATAAAAATCACATTTTTATTATTCATTTATATATATATAAATCATATTTTTACATTGCTACTTCTATAAAGATCACATCTTTTTCTTCTCTTCATATATATAAAAATCGTATTTTTATCTTTACTACTTCATAATAAAGATCATGTTTTTATATTTTAAAAATCTAGTTTTTCCTTTCATACTTATATACATGAAAACCACTTCTCCTTATTACTAATGAACAAATAAAAACTCACTGTAATGTAATCGGAGGAGGGGCTTGGCGGTTTGCTGCTGCGCTGGAGGTGGAGGAGCAGTCTGCGCTGATGGTCGCCAATGGTGAGGAGAGGCTGCGGTGGTCGGGCGGTGGGTGTTTGTGGTCGGCGGCGGGTTTTCTAGGGTTTGGGTTCATCGATTGGGGGGGAATAAAGAAGGAGGGAGAATAGAGCACGGAGGGGGGGCCCGACGGTGGAGCACCCCAGGCGACGGTGGCGCATGAAGGGGAAGCGCGATGGGGTCAACGGCAGCGGATTTCGTTCGTTGTTTTTTTATTTATTTATTTTGAAATGTCGGGTTGACTGATAATGAAAAGGGGGGAGGGTTTTAATAATATATATTAATTAATTAATTCCATAAAGCAACTTTTAAATTCGACCTCCAAACGAGACCCGCCGACTGTCGTCCCTAGTGTACTACCCCCATTTCGAACACAATGGGATATGTTTTGGTAGCCAATTCTAATGTTTTGATCAGTTTTTATCAATATCAAAATATAAATCAATATAAATTGAATTTAAACGTACATTTTAAATTACCGGGGCCACATACTGACTCTGAAAATTCTAGAAAAATTATTTCTAGCTTCGTATTGACGATACGGTCCTAACAAAACTAATTTCGTCAAATTCTGAGACCGTTTGAAAAATAGTCATTTTCTAGTCGATCAAATTTGACTGAAACTGTTAAAACACGTTTTACTTCGCCACACTCACATATTGATTCGAAAAATTATGAATTTTGAAATCTAGCCTTATCCAGATAATAATACTGCCTAACTAGTATCCAAAGCTATCATGTCTCTGCCATAAGTCTAACCTGCGAGTATGTTATGAGGAGGGGGTCAGAACACAAGTTTTGGTGACTAGATTTAAACGACACATTTTGGATAACCCTACATATACCATTCAGTTACATTTTCTTATTTATTAGGTTACTTGGGTTAATAGAACTCAAGGCTTACACTCACATTGTACTTATCTACTCCCCAGTTGATTAACCTAATACAATATATATATGTAGCTACCCCCAATATTAGGGTACACTCCATGGTACCCCACTTGCACAGTCTCCGCCGTAATGCCATAGAAATATACACAGTTCCTCATCATATGCCGGGGCGATGTACGGATCTCTATATAATAAAGCTACGTTCCGCATAGAACCGCTATTGCCATGCTACGTAAGCGTACAGACTGCCACCTTCGATCGAATCAGATTCCATTATAGAGTAATGCCCTAGAGTCTACGGTACACCACCCAGAGCAGACATGCATGTAACTAGACTTTCCCACGTGCATATCGTCAATCGTACTCGATGCCTTAACCACACATATCCTCTATGGTGCACTGTGTTCCATAACAGGGCTGACAAGAAACAAGGAACTCGGTCGGGAGTTTTCTATATCTGTATATACAGATACTAAGGTCTGCATTTTCAGTGGGTATGGTCCCAACCGACCCTCCCTTAACTAGTGAAAGACAAACGGTATTGAGAGCTAGTGACGTGGCCTAGTAAACAACAATCAACATCCTAATTTGTCTGTCCTACCACCAAAGCCTTGATAGCGAACGGTCGATTATCTATAGGTTTAACTCTCCATTCTTCCGCATTACGCATCACGTTAACTGTCGATGGTTGGTACCCGACGACTGCTATCCACGACCCGCCAAAGGCAACCTGATGAAATGGTCGTAACCTTCCTAGTCACAAGGCAACCTGATTATCAAATCACCTATGCCACCCTACAGCCTTATGACTGCCCATTATCATGGTAGTCAAGGTATACTCACCGGTTAGTAACGCGCAGACCTAACCTCTGCGAGCACGGTTCGAACGCTGTCACTGCACAGAGGACTACCAGGAGTACCCTCCATGTACCAGGAAGTCGCGTGCTTCCGCTTCCAGTTCTTCGAAGCTAGCAGAATATCGATAGAATAATAGAATAATCAGATGGATGTGCGCTCCCTTCGTGCCTCATGACACCACGATGATCTACCTAGTTGGATTATTCACCTTCAAATGTATGGACTGGTCCAAGCGCCTCAAGTTAATGCATTATTAGACCCTATGTCTAACCATTTTATTTATGTGCTTGCTCTACCTCATCGGATTTCCAGTTTAGCTTGGTTATTTCAAGTCATATTGACTTCTTATTCAAGTTACCAAGTTCCTCTTGCATATTAACTTTAGTTATATAACTTAATCCATTTAAGTTTATTAATAAGCCCATAACATGTTATTTTCTAGATTGTAATCCAAGTTCTGTAATCTACAATCTCTTTTAATCATTGTCTGATTCCATGGTTAAAATAACATGTTCTACTTAATATGTGATTAAGTATATTTTATCTCAATTCACATGTTTTCTATTTAACATGTCACTTAATATTTATGAATAAATATAACTTATTTCATCCCATACATTCACCTCATTCTTTCTTATTTAATCATAATTCCATCTTACACTGTCACTACAACCTGTTGTTGTTTACTTATTAACTTAGTTTTTCTGACTAAGGTTTATTTATAAGTTTCCTTTTCATTTATTATAACTTATGTTATAATTTCCACTTGTACCTAGGATAAGCCTACCTATTATCTTTCCCTTTTTCCCCTTCAAGTTTACTCATAATAGGTTATTATCGTTCCCCGTTCATTCTAGTCCTTTTACTGTTGTAACTTTCATTCATTTCCATTAAACATAATTAGTGCCTTTTATTTCAATCATTATATATATATGTATATATATATATATATATATTTATGCACCAGACCACTCACATTAAGTCGACCATTTGTGGATGCTGGATTTGTCGGGCGGTTCCGTGCAGACTTCTAACACAAGTTGGCTTAACCTCATGTCATAACACCGTAACATGTACATTTCCGCACTAGACCCCTCACATTAAATTAACAGCTTGTGGACGTTGGATTTGCACGGTGGTTCCTGGCAGACTTCTACCACAAGTTGAATTTAACCTCGTGTCTAAGTGCGGTTACCATTTCTCAATTACCGTAAATTTTTCCATATAATTTAGGCGTATCCATTCTTCTAAATTTTTATCGTAATTCTATTTTTCCAGGTCACACTTAATATCATATTAAGTCTGTTTTAACTGATTATCATGTCGCATGTTCTTCCTTACATGTAATTAACTCCATTTTAAAAGAATAACATGTAATCATCAATCATGTAATTATTTCAATCTAACAAATTAACATGTAATTATCCCAATTCTTACAGTAAAGGATTCAAGTACATAATACGCCATTGATTAACATGTAATTATCCTAATATTTACTGTAACTTAACTTACAGTACCCAATTAACGACTTATTAAAACATATATATATATATACAACAGTAATCGTTTCCACATATTTTAACAAGTTTATACATTTCAGCATATTTATATGCATATTTACGGGGAATATCAAACGATAAATATACCATTATCAAAAAGGTATAACTTAAATCCACTCACCTAATTGCTTTCCAATTCATGAATCTGGTCCAGATATAGCATTCCATGGTTCTCCTAACTGAATTTAGAACCTAAATAACCATTTTGAATTTGGTCCAGATATAGCATTCCATGGATAAGATTTAAGTGTGGAAGTATGTGTAAATATAATCCATTTTGAATTAATATATTTGTGGTGACCATTTGTAGCAATCAATATAATTAATTGCCATAAATGAGACAGCAAATCAATAAATAACCATTGTAACCAATATTGATTAGGGGAAAATAAATGTGATAAGAAAATGATTACTATTCCTACAATCAATTAGGATAATTTTTGTGGACCCCAATTAGGAAATTTAAATTATAACCGCATTTAGAAACAAGGTTAACTCAACTTGTGGTGTAAGCCTGCTCGGAACCAACCAGAAAATCCAACAACCACAGGTAATCAGTTTAATGTGAGGGGTCTAATGCATAAAAATATAAATGTACTATGGCACGAGGTTAAGTTCACTTATGGTAGAAGCCTGCCCGGAACCGACCGGCAAATCTAGCATCCACAGGTAGTCAACTTAATATTGGAGCCATAGAGCGTATATATATGTATGTATGTATGTATGCACGTACGTATGTATGTATGTATATTGACCGAAAAACAAATAAATAGAAATAAAAGAATAAGAATAGTAATTGCATGTTGGGGTACAACATATTGATAACATGGGAATGATAAATAGTTGCCTTAGGAAAATATGACTGTTAGAGTCATAAAGGGCAACAAAAAGGAAATAAAATGGAAATGGGTGTCATAAGGGAATTTATGACAGTTGTTTAAACACTAAGTCCAAATTAAGGAAGGGATTAAATAAACACCCTAGGGAAAAAGGAATATAACCTTCCTTATTAATAGTAATGGAAATAGAAAATATAGTTGGAGTTAGTAGGTTAATAATGTAGGATATTATAACCATATAAATTCGTAAAGCAAATAAATTGTGTACGTATAGTATTCCCGTATAAAGGAACTAAACGGAAATGACTTAATAGCGTAGCCTACTTTATCCCAAAAAGGGAAAGGTGTTAAAGGCAAATGAGGGATGAACTAATAACTTTCGTGTATAGTTCGCATCCTGGGTCCTAAAAGGCTAAGTAGGTAGGATTAAAGAGTCCACCTGGGAATAAGTTTTTCAGTATAGGGGTCTTAAATGGCAGGTGTGTGTAGCCTACCCAAACCTGGAAATTAAAAGGGTCAGATATGGCCATCTATCCTACGGGAAGTATTAAGCGACTAAGGAGGTTATCTAATAAGGTCAGCTAGAAGGCATAACGAATGATAAATTACTTTCTCTCACCATATGAGGGGCAAGGGTATATGCGTGAATGACGGAAGCCTTAACTGGTAGGGACCATAGCTAGTCCCCTCTAGTTTATGTTAATGTTGAGTATATTATTGAGGGATAATAATGACCAATAGGTCCAACTAGGGTCTTAAGTGATCACGGAGAATCCACCCTATCGATCATTGATAGTGAGGCATTAAATAATAAAGAACAGTAAATGAGAATATAGATAGAAACCCCATAATTAGGGATCCACTCTCAATAGAATTAACCAGTTAAGCTCTCGTGTAAAGGCTTCACAAAAATATATGTTAACGTCCTATCTTGGTAATATAATTTAGGAATCCTACTTTGGGAAGAGTAGTAGAGTTGTGTGTAAGCTTTAACAAGTTTTTTTTTAGAATCACTAACCTTGTCAGACATATAGCTTGAGTTCAACCAAATGGAATATATTTGTGTTGTACTCTGTATTGTACATTTCTTAGTTACCAGAACTTGTTGTTCTGACCCCCTCCTCATTACAACCTCCCAGGTTTTATAGTGAAGGTTGGGGTCTCGCAGATGATTAAATTTGGCTTTCGGTTCTCATTCTCTCTCATGCTTGGTATTGGCAAAGTGACTTACTTTGAAAAATGTAGTTGCTTGAGTTAATACTAATTTATCCTATTTTGTTTCCACTTTTAGTTATTTTATCATACTCTGATTATGCTAATGCTCATTTATTGCAGGTACAAGATATACGCTCTATGCTTGGATGTGGCCAAGTTTGATTTTTTTCAAAGTTTGGGTGTAGAAAAGTGTGGGCTGTTACATTTGGTGTTATAGCCTAGGTAAGATGATCAAAGGGATTAGTTAAATTAGGAATCGTGAGAGAACGTTATTCGATTTTCTTTTCTGTTTTTCTTTATTTTTCTTACTCGACTTCAATTTATTTCAACGATGAATTAGTCGTATGCCTAGTAATAAAATGGGCTTTGAGCGACTAAGAGTTGAAATATGTTGAGTTTGGGTTTCTAGCCAATTCTGTCTTATCCCATAGTACATTGGCGATCTCGTCGTAATGAGCATAAGGACGACATATGGTGGAATCCATTGGTTCGAGTTAGGAAACTGGACAAAAATCTAGCCACAATCGAGATAATCGCGATTTCTATTGTTTGTTTTTGTTGGTAGTTCTGGTTAAGAACATTACTTGATCCAAAACAAAAAAAAACCATGTTAATATGTCGTATCCATTTTGGAAATATAATTATGAGGTCTATCCATACTTCTTTAAAATTCCGAATCTACCTTTGTTGAAATATTCAATTGAGTTCTTACCCTTGTATTCGTGGAAATTTATTTTTAAACCTATTTGAAAAATAAAAATGGATTTCAACGGTTTTGATATACGATTTAAAAAAAGTAGTTTGTGAAGATATGGTTTTAAATTCTTAATCTATTCGTGTTTAAAATTTTGGGGCCATTCAGTAATTTTAATAAATATGCCCTGATTGGTAGGGAAGAAGGAATTAAAAATAACAAGGAATATGCCACTAAAACACAAGAATAATAAATATCTATTCCTTGTGATTTTCAGTATCCATCTTCCTATATATATTGGATAAATTATTAAAGTTAGAAAATTTATTCTAAATTGTTCTAAAGCTCCAAAAATTTTAAACATGAAAAGATTTTTCTAGTGTAAAATATAAAATTGGAATATACATAGTAATAAGAAAATGGATTTATAAATACGAAACCGTTAGTTTATAAATAAATCCCATTTTTGGAAAAGTTTTAAATTTTTCTTTGGAAAGGCTATGGAAAATCCTTCATCCGGATTCTGAGGTATTTGATTTCGTGAAATATCTATTTATTGTCAGCTAGGTAAGGGGAAAATCCATTTTAAATTATATTACAAATTTTTAGCTGAATTATTTTTGGAATTCGTTCGTTCGTTGCGTAGTCGTAGCATTGTTGTTGAGACTATAAATCCTTGGAGTTGGGTCGGAGTTTAACTACGACCTTTAAATATCATGGTGATGAGGATAATTATTTCAGATCATGTCAAATCTTAAAAGATAACGCGGGACGATTAATATTTTAATCTTGCCTAATAAGGTCATGGTCCATCCTTTGTCCATAGCTCGTTTGGTAGTTGATCGTTTAGTGCTATAATAGGATGGTCAATTAGTTAAGGAGTTTTGGTATAACTCGGACCTAGGACTCAACCATAAAAGATGCATCCAAATTACCCCTTAACTTCCTTCTTTCGTCCTTCCTTCTGCATCTAGCTGAATCATATTTCCTATCCTTCTAGTCATCAACTCGTCTCCTCTTTTTCGTGCTTGTTTGCGAATTAGATCTTGCCTCACTAATACACCAAGATCTAATTTTTCTCTTCGACCATTTCTGGGCCTATAATACCTAAGTTGCAATATTCGATCCTACTCACACCATTTAAGTCTCCTATCTAGGTAGAAGTCATTTGGTTGGACAGAAATGAGCAAAAAGGTCTTACCACTTGAGGGCTAAGAATATTTAGCAAGGTAGTTGGCTTGCACCGGACCAATGCTTCGAGATCTTAGAATAGGATTTGTGTTTGTGCTGCATCTGCCTTTGCTATACCTTGTTCGAATTGGTTCTTTCGAAGGCAGTCGTCATTTCAGAAATGAAGATTAAGGTATCTTTGGATGGTCTTTCTGAGAAGAATCTCGATAAGATTTTAGGGGAATCCGTGTTGAACGCGGACTTGAATGGTCTTTTGTTTAACCAGGTTTGGAGATTTTGTAGCAAATCTCTTTTTATTGATGTCGTTTTTTGTGTTTGGAATCTATGTTTAAACTGACCATGTAGGCATGTGACCCCTTTAGCACATCGTTCTATAAATAGGAAGTTATGACTAGGTTTATTTCATGATGCGGAAATTTATCCTTTGCTCGATTGATGGCGTAACCATCATTTGGTGCCGCATCATATTCGGTTCAGCTTGTTGCTTTTGTTTGTTGTCTTATGGAGTTACTTTATGTAAATTCACCTATTCACTATTTTCTATATGCAATATTAGATGGGTTTCCATGAGAAGCAGTATTGTGGTAGGTTTCTTTTCTCATCATAAATTCTCTCTTAGAAAAGATGGTAATGTGCAAACCTCCAACAACACCAACAATGTTTGTAATACGAGAATGAGAATTTTTGCTACCATAGTATGGTTAATCAAAGATCATAAAAATTGGTTTGAGCTTCAGCCGCGGAGCAAGGCATCTCGTTGTTTATAGCCATTGTTTTCGGAGTTTTGGTGTTGTTTTTTTGTTATCCTTTTCCAGCATCGAGTTCTTCGTTGTGGTGATTTATGCTTGTAACTGTTAATGTTGTTTAAATCGCACAACTTAGGTTAATGAGATTTCTATGTTTGGAGATGTTTATGTCATTCATGCATACCTATTTGAATGAAATCTCATTTCTCTTATCTAAACTAACAGTTGTCCTAGGGCTGGAAAGAATAGAATTCTGTGTTGGATAAATTTAGCAAAGGACCGGTTCTAGCTCACGGGTATATAAATAAATAAACTACCGTTACTAGTTAAAGCTAAAATTTATTTTGGTCTTTTTGTGTATGATTTCAGTTTTGCATTTCGGGCGTGGCTGACTTACTTTTTCGCCAACATGTGAAGTTTCCGCAAAATACATTTTTGAAAGTTTTTTGAAAATGTTGTTTGAAAAAAAAACATTTTTCTTATTTTATAGGAATGTGAAACGGTTTTGGAAAGAAATTTTCAAAATAAACATAAGACGTTTCCAAGCGGAAATTTATTTTTGTGAAAAATTTCGATTTTTTATCACATGACGGTGTAAGGAAGATTTTTGGATGCTTTATGTACTTGTTTTACATTTTAGAGCTTGTTTTAAGCCTCTTTACAGTCTGCAGATGGATGTTTCTAGAGTATTTTGGGTAAATGAGGTGAAAATTCCACTGCAGGGTGGGAAAGGGAATAATTGTAAGTGGAGGAAATGTTAAAATTCTTCGTTTTGATTTCATTTTTCCGGTTTAGGAGAAGTTAAATAGGAAACGATTAGACTGCGTGACGTTTTGGATGGTAGGGTTTGGATGCAAAATTGGTTGCTTCACACTTCTAATCACAGTTGTGTGAGGGTTATGGATGTAAAGAATTTTCAAAATTTGCATTCATATAGAACTACCAGTATATTTAGCATGTTTTGCATCATATTTTTGAAAGTATTTCAAAAATCTCAATGCACACGTATAGAAGGACCGATTTGGAATCATATTGCATGCATGTTTTATGATTGAAATGCATTAAGTACACCATACACATATACACATGGTTGCAAAGTGGATGCACACAAATTGGTTATGTAGGATAGATAACTAGTTGTCAGGATTTCGGGATGAAATTCCTTTTGAAGGAAAAATGTAACAACCCAGAATTTTGACAATAAATAGTTATTTAATTAGAAGCTCAAAAATAGGAATTTCTGTAAACGATGGAATTTGGCCACGAAAGTTTGACAATTGCGTTCGACTTGGAATTCTAGTCAACTTTTAATGTTTGGAGTTTAACAAACGCAGTCCGTATGAAAAAGTTACGGATGAAATAAAAAAACGGACAGAAAATAAATAAAATAGAATAAATTATATACAGAAATATATAATGGCCTAGCTACCTCACTGCCAGGTCATCCGACGGTCGACCGCTGGCTGCGACCACCTGGTCGAGCCAAGCAGTGACGGCTTGGGTTTTGTCATATAAAATTATATGAATGAATGGATATAACTTATGTAATGACCCAAGTTTTACACATATCACTGACACGAATATAATTTGATCGTAAGTATCATATTTACAAATACGAGTTAAATTTCATATTTTTAATGTTTTAAAACAGGTCAAAGTTTTAATTGCATTTCTTTACCTGTGTAACAGCACTTATATATATATGCATATATCACAACATTTAATAAAATCCATTTTTTTATATTCATGTATGATAGCATGGATTTGATAGCGTTTGTTTTAAATTCATTTACATATGTTTGAATAATAACACTTATTCATAGCAAGTTTAAAATGCCACTTTATTTCACTTGTTTTGTTCATTTTTTCAAAGGCTTTAGAATTTGAGTTTTTTGAAAATTTCTTGATTTAAAAACTTATAACACTTGAATTAAAATATGCTTTGTCATTTTTTTAAGGGTTTAAGTCCTTATGTTTATTTTAGTAAAATTCTTGTTTTTAAAAACATGAACACTTGCATGAAAACATGCCAAAACACTTTTTTTGTTAAAACAAGTTCAAGTGAAGATCGTGTTCATAAACCAAAATATAAATCACCATTCCCTTTTGCAAAAATGTTGTCATGCATGTATGTATTTGAATGCACCTTCATCAGTTCTAGGCTAGTAGATAAAATCTAGAAAGATATAGTTTCACATGGCAAAATCATTTTTGATTTAATATTTCAGTTTTAAAATCATCCTTGTTCTTACATAGGATTTTCTGAAATATCATTCTCTTTTCATTTTTCGAAGACATGTTCATTTTGTCACAAGGCATGTGCCAAATATTTACAAAATCGTGTGCATTTAAACCTAAGCTTTTACCTACCCTAGATACTCACTTAAGCATAGATTTTCAAAAGATTTTCCATCACGTGGCCGAGATTCATTGTACAAGGAATTTCAGATTTTATAAAGCCTTGGAAGGCAAGTAAAAGTTCTATATATTTCGTTGTTAAATCAAAGTTGTCATGTGAAAATATGATTTAGAAAAACCTTTAAAAAACTGAGCATATAAGGTACAAATAGGGGTGTTTAAACCAAGAAAAAGATTTGGAGAACATGAGCATTTAAGAGGATGTTTGATGGTAGGCCAATGGGAGGAAAATGGGTAGCATATGCAGGTGATTTCAGTGTGAGTTTAGGATGATGTGAGCCATGCGAACTTAGGATTTGGTACTTAAATTATGTGAGAAATGTTTTGTTTAAGTTGTCCATCATTTGTCAAAACAAAACTGATTTTGTTCATCTTCCAAAACTGATTTAATGCACATATTTTATAGTTTTCCACCACTATAAATAAGGCACAAGCATACACTTCTCTACACAACACAAACACTGGTACCAGATCAGTAAGAGGAAGAAAATAGACAAGGGTTCTAACATTCAAATGTGAGTAAACCTGATTTACATTTTCTGTTTTAATTCCTGCAAATTTTTCTTGCTGTTTTAAATTATATGATGGACTTGAATCTTTGTGGTATGTTTGTTAAAGTGGTATACCTTGGATGTTTTGCTTGATTTGTATGATGTAGGAATTATAGATTCGTTAGATCAAAACTTAAGGGTTAAAGAGGGGTAGTACCTGATGATACCAGACCCTGTATCTGGTTTGAGAACTCTACAACTCGACTTAAATCAGTGGATCCAGGTTAAGGGATTAGAAATGAGTTTTCAGACCATGTTTTAAACCTGTACAAAATCCTTCAAGTGTTCACATTTGAAATAAGCTCGGCCAAAACCTCACTGGTACCAGTAACTGACAATAACAGGATACTCCCTGCTTAAAATTTTCAAAGTGAACTTTCAAAACTGATTAAAACTCGTTTTGATTATGTAAACATATTAAGGTAACCAAATAATGATTTTAGAAAGTGAAATCAAGATTTTTAACAAGTTAAATCATTGAGGAATCTTAGATGAACAGAAAATGAACAAAGACAAAATTCCGGTGATCCCTTTGGTCGAAGATGATATAAATCGGTATGAAGAAGCTTGGCGATGTGTAGATCGTAGGAAAAATACTGTTGGATTTTTCCATGGCTTAAATCATAGGTTTGAACTAGATTTAGGTATTTGGGATGTTGATGGGTTCAAGGGATTAGAAGGCATCGTGTAGGGTCCTTACTGGATCGAATGGGCTGGGACTTGGAGGGGAGGAGCTCGCATGGTCGGGGAGTTGGTCGACGGAGGTGCAGGCGCTTCAGGTGGTCAGAGGTGATCGGTGGAGTCGGGTTTTTGGGATGAACTGTTGATGTGGTTTTGGGTGGAAAATGGTGGAGTGGTAAAATCGAGGAGGGGGACTTGGTGTTCGGTTCCGGTGAGTGATTGGCGAACTGGAAGGGGGCCGTGACAGGTCTGGAGTGGTGCGGTGGCTCATCTTCGGGCGGTGATGGTGTGCACGTGCACGGGAGGAGTGATGTACAGGTGGTATGAGGGTACTTTGGCCAAAGTACCAAGTGGTACTATCAGGGTCAAGGTCAGGACGATGGCACATGACATTTTCGAGTGATCCGGGGGTGATCCGGAGGAGAAATGCCGTGATATTCAAATGTGGTACTTTGGTAAAATCTGCGAAACAGTGAAAGATCAGACATGGGGTTTTTGAAGTGGTAGTTTGCAAAGGTGGTACTTTGGTGAGTTAAGTGTTTAAATGAAGAGTTTTGGATATATTTCTTAAATTAAACTTGTTTTAAATTTAATAAGAGTTGTAATAAAAAGAAAAAAAATTAGTATTTACATAAAAATAGAATTTTATTTAAATTAGCAAATCAAGAAAGAAGAAGTGAATCAGGAGAAGAAAATACAGTTTTTGTCAAGAACTGAAATTTAAATACAGAAACTGTAAATTAAATGAAATTATAAATTTAATTTATAAATACATTTAGAAATGATTTTTCTAATGAATATTCAAACTGGAAGTCAACAAAAGAAAGTCGAAACAGTGAAAGATCAGATATTGTTTTGACCAAGGTTGAGACGTCAGCGCAGAAAAACTGTAAAATTATTAAATTTTAAATTTATTTTATAATTTAAATTTGGAATTTAATTTCTACTGAGTTGTTTAAATTTTAAACAAGGTAAAGAAATCGTATGTGACACATACGATGAGCTTGTCAGTCTCAAACTGTAATTTAAATTTTCCCGGTACCAGTAACTGATCTTGTACAGCTCTACAATTTATAAAATAAGAACTTTAAATTATATTTTAATCATGTTTAGATGGATAAATTAAAAAGAGAGACTTTATTGATATATAAGCAGAAGAAGGAAACTGAGTAAAAGGATCAAAGGGAAATTGACGAGAAAATACTAAGTATAAAGGTTGTAAAAGAAATGATTAAATTATGATTTAATTTACTTATGAATGATCAGATTAAGGAATAATAAGGAGAAACATTGTTCTAAAGAAAAATAAAGTAAGTATCCATCGTACAGATGATGAATAAAACGGAAAGAAAAACCGTGTGCGACACACACAGTAAAATTGGCCGTTTTGAAAAGATGATCAAAATAACCAGATAGAGACCGGATAATCTTATACTGTTTAGTTTGACTGGAATTATATTTGCAGATTAGATTATAATCGTGTTAGATTAATAATTTAAAGAGAATTATTTTCGTTAATCATTTCAAAGAGGCCGAAATAAATATTTCACTTTGATTTGAATATACGCCACACGTCAGAGATTTGTT
Organism: Allium sativum; assembly: GCA_030737875.1. Classification (NCBI taxonomy): domain Eukaryota; kingdom Viridiplantae; phylum Streptophyta; class Magnoliopsida; order Asparagales; family Amaryllidaceae; genus Allium; species Allium sativum. The sequence continues at coordinate 23,553,807 of CM060918.1, read as the reverse complement.
TGAAGACGGCGATATACAAGGACTATTTTTGAATAGTGCATTCGGTTTGTCCAGTCCCAGGAAAACTTGTATGGATGAATGTCTGACAGAGTATTTCCAAAGGAATCACATACGTTGTTTTCTTCAAACGTACCAGTTGCTGGCACAGAAGGAAAACTTCTTTAGCCTGACAACAAGAGTATTTTTATGGAAATCAATTAGTGATCTCCGATGGTTTTGACGATGTGGCATTCAAAGTAATTAAACAGTGATGATGGAAAGGTACGTTTAGACTCAAGACTCACACCTAGGAAATGACAAAAATCGGGCAGGTGGCATGGCTATGTGGGTCGCTTCCATTAGGGTGTATTGTCACCATCTAGAGAATATTCATATTTGTTACTTCTTTTCATTTATGTATCTCCCGAGAACTACAGTGGTCACGACAAAAAGCCGTAAGGTGACAATATATTTGATACACTTAAGAGAAATGAGTGGTCGGTCATATGTGGGCCAGGTTGCAAGACGTTCTTGTTAAACCCAGTGTATTCGTCTCTAGAGGTACATGGTCGGCAGGTGGTCCCATACCTTGTCATAGTTGGAAATCCAATTTCCATAAGCGCCAAGCGGTTTTGTTTGTATACTATATAGGATAATGTGAGATGCAAGCATTCTTCTAGATTCTAATTTATTTGTGAAAAACTTATAGACACTATGATAATATCTGATTTCAAGTATACCAAGGATTTTGATCTCATAAGGTAAAAACCCGTTCCGTATTTACGGCGTGGTCTTATGAAACATGTTTATTTCTTTAATCTGTTTTTAATTGTTTACTCATACCAGTCCCCTGACTGACCCGGATTTTATTTTTTGTGTTTCCCTTAAACTCTTGGGTATTCATAAAACTTGTTATGAATAGACAAGTGAATCAGGATTGAATAAACTTGGAAAGCTGAAATGGAACCTTCTGTGTGCTGATCTATCTACTGTATAATTATCAGTCTGCCGGTTTGGATATCAATGATATGTATAATTAATGATGTACTATAAATGGCTTGTATTACTAGAGACATGATGCTCTGATGTAATTTGTACTGCTGTGTAATATTATGAAGTATTATCTTTTGAAAATTTCGCTGTGAGATTCTGATGTTTCTGTGATTTTATCTTCTATCGATTCTTATTCTTATTAATGGCACGACTTCTGATGTGATCGAAAGTTGGGTCATTACAGTTGGTATCAGAGCTTAGGTTACTGATTACCTAGGCTTTGGGTGAATGTGAGAGAGCGTATTTTAGAAAATTTAAAATAAATTTAAAATAAATCAACTTAGATGGTGTGACAACCCGCCCCGCACCAACCGACATTTACTCCACAAATGCGCTGTACACATGTCCAGCTAGCACGGGTAGGTCGTCAGAAAAGGAAAGAAAGAAGACGAATAATCAACAAGGAACCTGTAGAATGTCTCACAGCGCATGGAAGAAAATATAATAATAACATAACCTTGACATAAAACAGGCGGGACAGTGTATAAGCTGAAAACTAAACCAACGTAGCAGCGGAAATCCAAATACAGCTTACGATCCAACATCATTATTACAACTTAAACTGTCTCTAAAGCAAAAGAAAACTAAAGTAGAAGATGCATTACTAATGCCTATCCTCAACAACACAGGGAGAATATCTATATGTATCATACGTGGAAGCCTCATGCTCGTCTCCGGATCAGCTACTCGTGTATACCCAGCTAACCTGTCTCTAGTCTGCTCGTGAGAGCACCCAGAGTAATAAGAAGAGACATAAAACTCTGGGTCAGATAAAAAGTCTGGTATGAGTGATAAGCAGCTAACCAGAACAATAACAGGTATACTAAACCATACATGAACCTTGACCTGCAACGAAAGAGTTAGCACTACATACCGTACAATACTCTAAGGTGCCACTGAACATATGGTGTAAAGATAACGGGGTGGGGGTGTGCATGTCATAATGATGGCAAACACATCAACCATAACAACCATCCTCACATCTCTCACTCAGTGCGTAAAGCATACGATGTCCACCACTGTCAATCACTAGACCCATCGAAGTAGTGACGGAGTTCGACTTGTACAACTACTGGTATTACCAAGCTTACCACATGGAGTCATGACCGAATCTTTACAAATGACCCCACTTCATTGGTCTATAGCCCCTTTAGTCATACCTAGGCCACTATGGCCCTGAATCCGTTCACGTACTCCCTACACATAGTGATTCAAAGTTACAGACATCGACAACCCCTTAGCACACGTCCCACAACAAAGCCCAACTCATGAAGCCCACTCATTGGTTCCCAACTGGTTCCTGAGTTCAAACTTCCCCTTTGGACTACCTTTGCATCTCGGGTTATGGTCTTCTCTGGATCGGTTCTTTACTTCAGACTATACTTCAAAGTCGGATCGTGATTCGCGTCTCGAGTCCAAGCATCTCGGTTCGGATCGGTCGAGCTACCCCCATCGGATCGGGTCGGGGTCCTCATCCTGTGGCGGTTCGGATCGGTCATCATCACCTCCAGGCGGATCGGGTCGGTCATCATCACCTCCAGGCAGATCAGGTCGGGTTCTTCAAGTCCAATCGCCATGCATCGGTTCGGTTCGGAGGTGGTCATGCGGGTCGGGTCGGAGAAGATGCTTCCCAATTTTTCAGATCGTCTCGTGGATACACTGCTTGGAGGGCGGTTCGGTTCGGATGCCCTCCCTCCGATCCGATTTGGATCGACCAGTTTCCTACAGCTTCTTCCAGCGATTGTTTACGCCACTCGACGACGTTTACGACTAATCTAACACTTATAGACAATCACAAATCATACCATACAGTCATAGCAACATGTAACGTCAACCAAAAACATCAAAACAATAACTTGATAGGTTAAAATAGATCAAACATAGCCAAAATCTCATATTTTCCCTTTAGCATGTTTAGGCAAAACTAATGATATAATTACCAAAACTTAATGAAATTAACCCAAATTCATAGCAGAGGTCTAAAATATTATTTTCGAATTTATAAATATTTTTCCAGAATTTATTAATGTATAAATTCGCTAATCTTTACTAATTACCCTTAATTAACTGTAATTAGTGTCAAAACAATGCTAATCACTCACCTTAGCCACAAATAAAACCCCAAAACTAAAATGATTCTCTGTTTGGCGCTGTTTCCATTGCGACACAGCAGCTCTAGCCTTGCTCTGGTGCTATTTCTCCTTAATTTGATGTAGTTTAAGCCAAAATTTGAATAGAAAGTGATTAGAAGTTGATTTGGGTGTTGGAGGCCATTGTTATGGTTCCAAGAATGAAAGTGGCAGCTGAAAGAAATGTTTTCTAACCCTAATCAGCCCCTATACATCTCTAATCCCGAAATCCCCTTTGGGCCTAGCTGCTAATTACCCGGTTAAGCCCAATTCAGTTGTTTTTCACCATTTGAAACTTGTTTCAGCCATATCTCCCAAACAGTGAGTCCGTTTGGCTAATGTGACCAGTCTACGGAATTCTAAGCCATCATCCGGAGCCAATGGAAGTGGTTTCAGGTCAAAATTCCTTTCCAGTCAAAAGTTATGGTCAAAACAAGATCAGCTAGGGGCAAAATGGTCATTTAAAAGTCGTCAAAAATCAAGAACATGGGAAATGACCCCAATAGTCGTCTCCCAAAGTTACATGACCATACGACTTCGTACGTGAATGAAATAAATATCCTATGATCCTCTGATGCGTAGAATGCGGGTCGTTACACTCTCCCCCCTTAAGAAATTTCGTCCTCGAAATTCCTTAACCCCAAACATACAAAGGATCCCGCATGCCTACCAATCATATATAACAATCAAACATGAAAAACAAACAAAACAACCTATCCTAGCATGCGGAAAGACTAAATCAAAACTGAAATCTTACCAGATGAAGAGTTTTGGATATGTCTTCCTAATGTTCTCCTCTGTCTCCCAAGTACAATCATTATCATCCTCGCCCCATTGAACTTTGACTAATTTCACTGCCTTCCTTCGAAGCTGCTTCGTATCGTTCCCAACAATACGCATAGGCCTGCGGTTCCCCACCGCCTCGGTTTCAACTTCGACATCATCCAACTGATCAGTGAAATAGTCACATCTGGGTCGTGTACAAATTTCCTTAACTGGGAAACATGAAATACATTGTGAACTCCTGCCATCTTCTCTGGTAATTCAACTCTATATGCCAAATTCCCAATTTGCTAAAGAACTGGGAATGGACCAACAAATCTTGGTGCTAACTTGCCTCTCCTGCCAAATCGTATCACGCTCTTCAACGGAAATCTTGACAAACACCAAGTCGCCAATGGAGAACTTTAATTCTCTTCTTCTCTTATCAGCATAACTTTTCTGCCTATCTTGGGCAGCCTTCATTCGCTGTTGAATAACTTTAATCTTGTCTGATGTTTCTCTTATTACCTCTGGTCCAAGCACATATTTCTCATCGGTCTCTACCCAACATGACGGTGAGTTGCACGGTCTTCCGTACAAAGCTTCAAATGGAGTCGTACCAATACTGGACTAATAACCATTATTATATGCAAACTCTACTAGATGCAAATGGTCATCCCATAATCCACCAAAATCCAATACACAGGCTCTCAAGAGGTCTTCTAATATACGATTCATCCTTTCTGTTTGACCGTCGGTTTGAGGATGATACACGGTACTGAGATGTAATTCTTATCCTAACACCTCTTGTAAGCTCTTCCAAAATCCACTAGTGAATAACAGATCTCGGTCACTCACAATGCCCTTGGGTATTCCATGAAATCTCACTACCCACTTCACATATAGCTCAGCTAACTTAGCTGCCGTTCTATTCGACTTGACGGGTATAAATCTTGCACTCTTGGTTAATCGGTCCACAATCACCCAAATGCTATCATGGCCCAACCTAGTTCTTGGTAACCCATCAATGAAATCCATTGACACTTATTCCCATTTCCATTCTGGAATTTCTAATGGTTGTAACAAACCACTAGGCTTCTTTTGCTCAGTTTTAATTAGCTGGCAGTTCATGCATTTGGATATAAACTTCCCAATGTCTCTTTTCATCCCTTCCCAGTAATAGGTCTGCTTCATGTATCGGTACATCTTGTTACCACCGGGGTGTATAGTCAGTTTTGAGTGATGACATTCTCTAAGCATTTCATCTCTCAATCCATTGACATTGGGTACAACTAGTCTTCTATTCTTTCTAAGCCATCCATCTCGATCAAGCCCATAATTGTTCATCTCCTCATCGATACCCATCTCTAACTTAGAGATGATTTCCAATAGTTTAGGATCATCCTTCTGACTAGAGCCGATCCGCTCAATCAAAGTGGGTCTGATCGTCAAACTTGCTAACATTTCTGGATCCAACTCGCACTTTGGTCTGAAATCATGCCCAACGTTGTACTCCAGTTGCTTCCATTCAAGAAACATAGCCCCTAAACTGGCATGTCTTCTACTCAATGCATCAGCTACCACATTGCCCTTTCCGGGTGTGTATGCGATATCGAAATCATAAGAAGCCAAGAATTCTAACCATCTTTGCTGTCGGAGATTTAGATCCTTTTGAGATAAGAGATACTTTAACGATTTATGATCGGTAAACAACTCGAATCTTTCTCCCAAGAGATAATGTCTCCACATCTTCAACGCGAACACGATCGCTGCTAATTCCAAATCATGGGTAGGGTAGCTTCTCTCATGCGGTTTCAATTGCCGACTTGCATAAGCTACAACCCTACCGCCTTGCATCAATACAGCACCTAGTCCGGTACCACAGGCATCCGTGTATACCGTCATCTCTTCATTCCCCTTAGGAATGACTAACACTGGTGCGCGCATCAACTTTTCCTTTAGACTCTTGAATGCATTCTCGCACTTTTCATCCCAGACGAAAGCCTGATTCTTCTTGGTTAACTGAGTCAACGGTGCTGCTATCTTGGAGAAATCTTGGATAAACTTATGATAATATCCAGCTAATCCCAAGAAACTTCTTATGTCCGTTGCATTCTTGGGCGTAGACCAATCTTGTACCATAGCCACCTTCGCAGGATCCACGGCAATACCATTCTCTGAAACAACATGGCCCAAGAATCTCACTTCCCTTCTCCAGAAGTGACACTTAGAAAACTTTGCTTTCAATTGGTGTTTTCTCAACACCTCCACCACTATTCTTAAATGTTCCTTGTGTTCTTCCTCTGTCCTCGAATAGACCAAAATATCATCCACGAACACAAGGACAAACTGATTCAACTGATCTCTGAATACTCTATTCATAAGATCCACAAAATATGCTGGGGCATTGGTCAGCCCGAATGGCATGACCAACCGCTCATAAAATCCAGACGGCGTCCGGAATGTCGTTTTAGCTATACTCTCCGCTTCCACTCTAAGCTGATGAAAATCTGTCGCGAGATCCAACTGAGAAAATACTCTCGTGCCACTCAACTGATCAAACAAATCATCTATCCGCGGTAGAGGATACTTGTTCTTCCTTGTCACTTTATTCAACTCGTGGTAGTCTACACACAAACGAAGGGAACCATCCGCCTTGGAAGCAAACACAGCTGGTGCTCCCCATTCAGAAACACTCCTTCCGATAAATCCCTTCTTCAAAAGATCACTGACTTGCACCTCGAGCTCTCGCTGCTCCCTTGGTGCCTTACGACGTAGTGACATCACAATAGGTCTGGCATCTTTTAACAAATCAATACGGAACTCAATCTCTCGGTGTCGTGGAAGCCCGGTCACTTCCTCGAAGACATCCGGATACTGGCCAACCACGGGCAACCCTGACAACTCACTATGCGGGATGCCGAGGGAATTTAGAAAACTAGCCATTACCCCATCACCGGGTAGACCACCAAACACTCCCATCATCCGCTCTAGCTGCCACCAAAAAGCCCTCACAGTCTACCACCACCCGTATCTTTGGAGCCAATCGACTCCCAAAATACTGCCAAACCCAGTAAAGCCCAAAACAAAGCAATCACAAACAAACATGCATCCATGACTCGATAAGACTACATTACGACAAGTCATGCTAAGGTTAGTCGAACCACCAACCGGATTCGTCACTACTAGTGGTCTATCGACAATCTCAGGCTCCAATCCCAACCTATCTACCAGGTCACTAGATATGAAAGAACTGGAAGCCCCAGCATCAAACAAAACTCTAACAGGAATATCATAAACAGAAAGCATACCTTGAATGACGACATTCTTTCCCTTCTCCGCCGCAGTTGGGGAATTCGACAAAGAAGGAATAGCATTAAGGGCATATGCTTTCACCATCTGCTTTTCTTTAGGGGGTTGCGGACACTTGTCCTTGTGATGTCCTACTTGTCCACAGTTGAAGCACTTCCTATCCGCGGGCTTGGCCCGACAATTACTAGCATAATGACCCTTCTTACCACATCTGAAGCACTCAACTTCTTTCTTATTCTTTTTCTGGCTAACCTTATTCTGGTTCTGCTTCCTCTTATTCTGAGAACCACTCTTGCCTCCACCACTTGCTTGTGGTCTTGGCTCCTCTACAGATGCAACCTCAGTCTTTGACTTAGGGTAAAGACTTTCTGACCTCAGTGCTTTTCCCACAATCGATTCAAACGTCTCATCGATGTGGTTAATGAGCCTTTCCCCCAAGTACTGATCCAACCCAGTTATGAACATCTCGTTCTTCTTCTCGGCGGTATCAATAAGAGATAACCCATACTTCGACAAAGTGTCGAACTCAGCAATATACTCCGAGACAGCCCTGCCGTTCTGCTTGAGCTCCAAAAATTTCTTAAACAACACTGATTTCTGAGCAGCTGGAATGAATTTCTCACTAAAGCGAGCCTTAAACTGCTCCCAAATAATCTGATCGTCCGGAGTAGCTGCCTTTATAGCATTCCACCAATTCATTGCCCATCCTTGCAGCTGACGGGATGCTAGCCTTCTCTTCATCGCATCCTCGATACCCAAATATTCAAAGATACGTTCGCAACTATCCAACCAATCCTGAACATCCGTAGCTGACTCCGTTCCGTGGAACGACTTCCCACCAAGACTAGTATAATCCTTATTCAGCTTGGCGAAATCAGCCCTAGGCGCCTGCACTATTGGATCACCACCATTACCACCATTGGGAGCTGCTCTCTGCACATCCCTAAGCATCTCTCTCATGAGGTCAGTAAACATCATCCTCATGTCAGCAGCATTCCCATTATTGGCTCCTCTACCGGCACCTCTTACGTATCGGCTCATCATTCAATCTGTAAAGAGAAAACGATTAATCATCTCCATAGTGGTGCTAGTGCAGTGCGACTTTATCCTTAGCTACACTAATAGTATATATATAGCTTTTGAAAACCAAAATAATTACAAATACGCGCTCTCATATACGTACGCAATCTCTCCCTGATGACTTCCCTAGGTTAACTACGCAACCTAGAGCTCTAATACCAAATGTGACAACCCGCCCCGCACCAACCGACATTTACTCCACAAGTGCGCTGTATACATGTCCATCTAGCACGGGTAGGTCGTTAGAAAAGGAAAGAAAGAAGACGAAGAATCAACAAGGAACCTGTAGAATGTCTCACAGCGCATGGAACAAAATATAATAATAACATAACCTTGACATAAAACAGGCGAGACAGTGCATAAACTGAAAACTAAACCAACATAGCAACGGAAATCCAAATACAGCTTATGATCCAACATCATTATTTCAACTTAAACTGTCTCTAAAGCAAAAGAAAACTAAAGTAGAAGATGCACTACTAATGCCCAAGCGGTGATCCTCAACAACACAGGGAGAATATTTATATGTATCATACGTGGAAGCCTCCTGCTCGTCTCCGGATCAGCTACTCGTGTATACCCAGCTAACTTGTCTCTAGTCTGCTCGTGAGAGCACCCAGAGTAATAAGAAGAGACCTAAAACTCTGGGTCAGACAAAAAGTCTGGTATGAGCGATAAGCAGCTAAACAGAACAATAACAGGTATACTAAACCATACCTGAACCTGGACCTGCAACCAAAGAGTTAGCACTACATACCGTACAATACTTTAAGGTGCCACTGAACATATGGTGTAAAGATAACGGGGCGGGGGTGTGCATGTCATAATGATGGCAAACAGATCAACCATAACAACCATCCTCACATCTCTCACTCAGTGCGTAAAGCATACGATGTCCACCACTGTCAATCACTAGACCCATCGAAGTAGTGACGGAGTTCGACTTGTACAACTACTGGTATTACCAAGCTTACCACATGGAGTCATGACCGAATCTTTACAAATGACCCCACTTCATTGGTCTATAGCCCCTTTAGTCATACCTAGGCCACTATGGCCCTGAATCCGTTCACGTACTCCCTACACATAGTGATTCAAAGTTACAGACATCGACAACCCCTTAGCACATGTCCCGTAGCAAAGCCCAACTCATGAAGCCCACTCATTGGTTCCCAACTGGAACCTGAGTACAAACTTCCCCTTTGGACTACCTTTGCATCTCGGGTTATTGGTCTTCTCCGGATCGGTTCTTTACTTCAGTCTATACTTCAAAGTCGGACCGCGATTCGTGTCTTGAGTCCAAGCATCTCGGTTCGGATCGGTCGAGCTACCCCCATCGGATTGGGTCGGGGTCCTCATCCTGTGGCGGTTCGGATCGGTCATCATCACCTCCAAGCGGATCGGGTCGGGTTCTTCAAGTCCAATCGCCATGCATCGGTTCGGTTCGGAGGTGGTCATTGATTGACATAGAAATGTGTTTATTTTATGCTCTTATATCTTATCTTTTGTATATAAATAAATATTACTTGGGTATTGTTTTGTTACTTTTACAGATATTCCAACCCAACCCGCATGCAACCAGAAAAGTAGAGAAATAGAGATGAAATTGATATATATTTACATTTTGAAGAATTGTAGATGAAGATCTCACATCTAGTTGCTGTTGGACAAGAAAAGGATTGATAAAATGGCTTTGCACATCACAAATCAATGATGAAGTGTCAAGGAATCAAGAGGAAAAGAGAAAAGGCCCAAATTTGTTTTATTTATCTAAGGCCCATTTATGTTCTCATTGTAAACTAAGTGGTGATGTAATGACCAGGCCCATTTACCATTAGGGTTAGGGTTTGGCTATCTACCCTATATATACCCTTGTAATGGCATTGTAGCCACCATCCTATCATATATCTCATTCTATTCTCTTCTTCATCAATAAAACTCATTTTTCTTTTTATGCAATTTTCTATTTTTCTTAGCAATTAGTGTTGTCTACACGATTAGATTCGGTAGAACACTATTTGTCTTTTGCATTTCTTTCCGTTATTGATTGACCGTCTGATTAGATTCAGCGGTAATCCTAATTGTTATTTTCTGTTCGTTTAATTATGTTCTGCAATTTTATTTCCATTGTTCTCTTTTATCTTTAATCGTTGAATTTATTACAGATCTGATTAGATTCGAATCTGCAGTAAATTTAATTGCATCTTTTAATTGTAGTTTCACTTTTATTTTATTTTGCAAATCAACCTCTAGCTTCGTCTAACACGCCCAAGAAAAAATAAATAATAATTTTTAATTAAACCTCCCTGTGTTCGACCTGTATGCTACACGCCTGTATGCTTGCAGAATTTATTACAAATGTCGCGCTTTTCTAATTCATAAACTAGCGTCGATCAAGTTTTTGGCGCCGTTGCCGGGGAGGCAACAATTAAATTTTATTATTTATTTAATTTCTGATTCGTATTAGTTTTTATTTATTTTTAATTTCGTTTCTTTTGTATATAGAAGAAAAGAAGATCTTGATTAGTGTTTTGGTACATCAATTCCATTGGTGTTAACATCCACTAAAAAGAAAAAAAAAGAGAAAAAAAAACTTCCAACTTTTATTTGATTTCTTTTCCCTTTTCACTTCCATTTCCAAACTCTTCATTTCTTCTTTTCCAAGTTAAAAAAAAGGAAAAAAAACAAAAAAAAAACTTGTCAATTTGTTTTTATTTCTTTCCTTTCTCAGTTCTCTTTCCAATTTCTTTTACAATTCTTCCCTCTTTTCAACAAAAAAAAAGAATAAAAATCTTCTTATTTATTTCTTTCCATCGTACAGATTCTTTCTTTTATTAAAAAAAAAACAAATTTTCCTTTTTCTATTATTCCTTTCCATTTTTCCGCTGCAAAGGCCTCATACAAAGTTCCTTCTGTTTGTTACTTTTTCTCTTAGTTTCTGTTTTCTTCTCTTTACACTGCCAAAACAACCACCATCACTTCTCTTCGGAACTCCTAGTTTCTCTGTCATTAGTATAACCACAAACGCCTTCTTCTTGCCCCTCCAAATACAACCACTTTGACACCTCGTACCCCACATCAATCACGCAAGTCCCTAACCAAGTTCAATCCCCTTACCAAACCCAGAAATCCCAATACGCCTCCCTCCACTTCTCTGTCTTTCATCACCAGTTCAACCCATACATGTTTGCACCGAGCAAACCGAAATAATCCAAATCCCAGTCGTGTACCTTCAATTTCAACCCCAGTTCACGTACTGCTCAACGCAAGTAGCACACACAGTTCTCATCAACCTACCTCCACCACAAATCACAACTTCTCCAGTCAAAGTAAATCACTGAACTGTCGTCATCACAAACAACGTTCACCAAAGCACAGCCCCATCCTCTTGCCAAATCAAATTCGTCACTAGTTCATTAGCCTGATCTTCAACGTCCACTTCTACCCACACCGAATTGAAATTCCAGAAACCATCCACCTACCCAAAAACCAAAACCGTTCACAACTCGGTTGCAAACCACCTCCTACATCGTCCACTCATCATCCCTCATCTTCAACAGATCCACCAAAATCACCTCGTATTACATCCCGTACCACTGTCAAATCCGCAACATCCCCTCCTAAAATCACAACTCACGCAAATCCACCAGAAATCGAAACCGTAGCCATAATCACCCCCAAAACACTCCAGTTCGAAGTCCAAACAACCCAGTTCGCCGAAAATCCGCATTCACCACCGATCCAACTGCTGAAACCAAATTCAGTTTCGCAACCCAAAAAAAAAAGGCGTTAGTTTTGATTATCGTTTGAAACTTTGTAAACAGAGGAGGTGTGCCCTCTTAGTTCTGATTTTATTTTTCTGGGCAATTTGGTGCTTGCGGAAGAACAATATTGGGGGCGTGATATTATTTGGGCGGTTAGGGTATGATTGCCATTATTTGGCAAGTGGATTTGTTCCAATATTTATTTGGAAAGTGATTTCATACTATTCTGAGAGTGCCAGACACCCATTGTTTCCCTTGTTGAGTTCAATTTCGTTTGTTTTGTTTAGGTTGATTTTTTTTTGTTTTAGTCAAGCTTAGTTTATTTTGTTATTAACTTTTTTTTTTCTAGCTTAGATTTTAGTTTTTTTTTCTTTTCTATTTGTTTAAGTTTTTTTTCCTTCTTTCTTTTATATATATATATATATTTATTTTATTTTTTTATTATTTTTTTTCTCTTTTCCCCTTGTTAGGACTTTCTTTTTCAATTGAAATATCAATTCAAAGGCCAAAAGCAAAGATAGTGTTCAAGAAATCAAACAGGAAATTCAACAGTCAAGTGATTTGCAGACACTGAGATTTTAATCGTTCAGCGTTACTCAGTTGCTTTGGAAGGACCACTACACCCCCACTGTAAAATTTTCTAACCTTATAGGTGCTCTGCTGCGAAAAAAATATACAGATAATTGTTGTAAAAAATTTCTGCAGGGGCAGCGGCTTTGAATGTACAATTTTAATTTTTGCAATTATTTTGTGTGATTTCTGAAATTTTTATTCATTCTGTTAAGGGCAATACCCCAATTCACATAAGGTGAGGGATTTCATCACCCTTTCCTTAGCCCACAAATTGCATTTCATCGTAGAATCTGACTAATAATAACTGTTAGACATTGGACTTAAGGGAGTCACGGGCTCATCTAGGGCTTAATTATATTGTGATAGTTGATTCATTTGGAACGAATTATTTCTTGGTGTCTAGACTACGACAAAGAAATAACCGTTTATAAATATTACGGTGATTCGTAAATATTATATCGGTTGTTACTTTGAAGGTACTTAAACCTTCGGCTGCATTGCTAGGGTGATTCCTGGTGCACCGATAACTCCTGTCCGTTAACTGGCTGAGAAATCTTTTGATCTAAGTAATCAAACACATCACCTTATAATTTTGGGTTAGGAGCCAATAAGGACATAAAACTTCATTGTAGCTAATTTCTGTGCTTGCATTTAACAACAATGAGTGAAAAAAGTGTTAGCCAACAAAATTCTCCTAGGAGTTCTCGAATCAACCAAAATTTTCCACCCGAATTGGATCAAAATCGAGTGAATCAAAAGTTTCCAAACTTTGGGGATCAAAACCAAATAAATCAAAATTTTCAAAACCTCAATATCCAAATGGATAGACCCTTGTCTCTTCGTGATCGATGTTATCCGACTAGGACCGTTCAACCATCTGTCATTGTGTTTCCACCAGCTGAAGGGAACAATTTTGAGCTAAAACATTCTATTATCCAAGGGGTACCAAAATTTACTAGGTCTGAAAATGCTTATGAATTTCTGAGTGAATTTGAATTGTATGCCTCCACAACAAAAATGCAACAACTATCTAACGAATCGATCAAGCTAAGGCTAATTCCATTTGCACTACTTGAAAGCGCTAAAAGATGGCTAAATTCTCTTCCACGACATTCCATAAGAAGTTGGGATGAATTTATCACTGCATTCTTGAAAAAGTTTTTCCCTTTCCATAAAACTCTAAAAATCCGAACCGAGATAAATCAATTTAGTCAAAATGAGGGGGAAACTTTTTCAAAATACTTTGAGAGATTCAACCAGCTATTATATAGTTGCCCTCATCATGGAATTCTAAAAGATCACTTATGTCAAATTGCATATGAAGGGCTAAACTATCAGACTAGAACTCAACTAGAATTAATGTGTGGAGGAGACTTTATGTCTAAAACAGCCGATGAAGCTTGGCGGTTCTTAGAAGATTATTCTGAAAAGGACATGCAGTGGGAATCGATTCGTGTTCCCATTCGTACTTCTACTAGAGGAGTGCATGTCGTGGACCCAAGTCAAATTCCCTTAGAAAATCAAACTCCTCAAACCGGAGAAGGGCTACCCTACTATTACTCTCAAGACCAAGCCAATGCCATAGCTCAAAATAATCCTTACTCATCCACGTACAACCCTGGTTGGAGGAACCACCCAAAATTTTCCTGGTCAAACCCCAATAATTCGGCTAACCCATCTCACGTGCAACCCTTTATTCCCAATCCGAATTACCAAGGTCCACCCCCCAATTCTCAAACCTCTCAAGCTACACCTCAATCCAAACAACCTTATAGGCACCCCAATTTTCAATCATCAAACCAATCATCTCAATCTTCTCAACCATCACAAGATATTGGGCGTCTAGAAAAATAGATGATCTCTTACGAAGCTAAAATAAACTCGCAAGACGCTAAAATGGACCAAATGTTTAATACGATGAAGGAATTTATGAAAACTCATGAGAAGGGAAAATTGCCTAGTCAACCCGAAGTGAATCCAAAGTAAAACTCTCGTGCTGTAAATTCTTGTGAGGACGAAAATCAAAATCCAGTCAATGCTATTACAACCCTTCGATCTGGAAAGAGGATTGATAATAACGTGGACGACCCCGACGAACTTTCTAACTCGACCCCAATCCCCAATCTTGATGACCACCCATTAGCTTCGAATGCCAATTCTTCTAAACCTCAAGTTTCCTTAAATGTTGGCAATCCCAACAGTTCTTCTCCCAGTGTCGGCAAACCCGACCCACCTTTGAAATTCAATGTTGGCAATCCCAACATTTCATCTTCTACACCCCTACCACCTTCTTCTTCGAATGACGAAACTCATCACAGAGTCGAAAAACCAGTAGCTCCTTTTCCTCATAGACTCAACAATAAGAAGAAAGCAGCAAATTTCGATAAAATTTTGGAAATTTTCAAACAAGTCCGTGTGAACATTCCTCTTTTAGACACCATTGAACAAATCCCTCAATATGCCAAATGTCTTAAGGAATTGTGCACACAAAAACGTGCGACCAATGTCCCAAAAATCGCCTTTCTAACTGCAAATACAAGCTCTGTTCTTTCGAATCTTGCCCCAATCAAGTATAAAGACCCTGGCTGCCCTACGATTGATTGCAAAATAGGAAACACCCATATCTCTCGTGCTCTACTTGACCTTGGTGCCAGTGTCAATCTTCTTCCCTATACTGTCTATCGTCAACTTGGACTAGGGGAGATTAAACCAACAAACATCACACTTCAACTAGCCAATCGATCTGTCAAAAAGCCATTGAGAATTATCGAAGACGTCTTAATACAGATCGAACAGTTTTACTTCCCCGTCGATTTTATAGTTCTAGAAACAGAGCCTGTCTCAAATCCCAAAGTTCAAATACCATTGATCTTAGGACGCCCTTTCTTAGCAACCTCTAATGTTGTCATTAATTGTAGGAATGGTCAACTTCGACTTTCCTTCGGGCACCTAACCATTGAGCTAAACATCTTTAATCTCAACAAGCAACCTAGGGATTTTGAGATCGATGAAATTGACATGATTCAAACCACAGTTGATGAAACCCCTAGTGACACTTCTGAAGCCTTGAAAATGTGTCTTGACCATTTCGACTCTGATTTCAACGAACTCGAATACATTTTTGAACTAAACAAAATTCTTGACTCCGACACTTCGTCACCTGAATCTAACCAGGGAATGTTGACCAATGTTGATACACAAGAACTTCCTAAGTTAGACCTCAAACCCTTGCCAACAGACCTTAAGTACGCATACTTAGACTCTTCAGAAACTCTTCCCGTAATCTTGGCTTCTGATATTACTCAGGACCAAGAAGAAAAACTCTTAGAAGTTTTGCGGGAAAATAAAGACGCCTTGGGGTGTGAAATTAGCGATATAAAAGGAATTAGCCCATCAATTGTGGAACATCGCATACATTTAGTTGATGAGGCTAAACCCACACATGAGGTTCAAAGGCGATTAAACCCAAACATGAGAGAAGTGGTCAAGGAGGAGATAATCAAATGTCTAGACAATAACATCATCTATCCCATCTCTGATAGTACTTGGGTGAGTCCGGTACAAGTTGTGCCAAAGAAGTCGGGAGTTACAGTGATCAAAAACGACAGTAATGAACTTGTCCTAACAAAAATCAAAACCAAATGGCGTGTGTGCATTGAATATCGAAAGCTTAACTCAACCACACGAAAAGACCATTTTCCCTTGCCTTTTATTGACCAAATGCTCGAACGCTTAGCGGGACATGAGTACTACTGTTTTCTCGACGGATACTCTGGCTATAACCAAATTCCTGTTGCTTTAGAAGATCAACATAAGACAACCTTTACTTGTCCCTTTGGAACCTTTGCTTATCGTCGCATGCCTTTTGGTCTTTGTAATGCCCCTGCGACTTTCCAAAGGTGTATGATGAGTATTTTCTCTGATATGGTGGAAGAATTCTTGGAAATATTCATGGACGATTTTTCAATATATGGATCATCTTTTTCCCAATGTCTCACTCATCTAGAACTCGTCCTTAAGCGTTGTAAGGAGAAATCACTCGTGCTTAATTGGGAGAAATGCCACTTTATGGTAAAAAGGGGGATAGTTCTAGGTCATGTCGTCTCCAAAGATGGCCTAGAAGTTGATAAATCCAAAATCGATTTGATTGCTAATTTACCTCCTCCTAAGTCTGTCAAAGATGTTCGTTCATTTCTTGGCCATGCAGGATTCTATAGAAGATTCATTAAGGATTTCTCAAAAATTTCAAAACCTCTCTCGAATTTACTTGTCAAAGACGTAAAGTTTGAATTTTCCAATGATTGCAAAACATCTTTTGAAACTCTTAAATCACTCTTGACCACAACTCCCATCATTCAACCTCCTGATTGGACTCAACCCTTCGAACTTATGTGCGACGCTTCTGATTTTGCTATTGGAGCCATCTTGGGTCAGCGTATTGATAAACTCCCTCGAGTCATTTATTACACCAGCAAAACCTTAAACGAGGCCCAACTTAATTACTCAACTACTAAAAAGGAATTTTTGGCAGTTCTCTTCGCTCTTGAGAAATTCAGACCATATCTCATAGGATCCAAAGTCATAGTTTACACTGACCATGCTGCCCTACGATATTTGCTTTCTAAAAAGGATGCCAAGGCCCGCTTGATTCGTTGGATCCTTCTTCTTCAAGAATTCAATATAGAAATACGAGATAAAAAGGGTTCTGAAAATGTCGTAGCTGATCATCTCTCTCGAATTGTGCACGAACATGATAACGACACCCAAATCGATGACTATTTTCCTGACGAACAACTCCTTTCGATCTCTAACACCCCTTGGTACGCTGGCATTGTGAATTATCTTGTCACACAACAAATGCCCGCTGAATGGTCGAAACAAGATAAACAAAAATTTCTCTCGAAAGTTCGAAACTTCTATTGGGACGACCCATATCTTTTCAAATACTGTCCAGACCAAATCATTCGAAGGTGTGTGCCCGATCATGAACACCAAAGTATTCTCTCCTTCTCACATGACCATGCTTGTGGCGGTCATTTTGGAGCAAGAAAAACTGCTGCAAAAGTTTTGCAAAGCGGTTTTTATTGGCACACACTCTTCCATGACGCACTCGAATTTTGCTCTAAATGTGAGCGATGTCAAAGAACGGGTCGAATCTCTAAGCGAAACATGATGCCTCTCAACCCCATTTTAGTGATTGAGTTATTCGATGTTTGGGGCATCGATTTCATGGGACCATTCCCTAATTCATTTGGGAATCTTTACATCTTACTTGCGGTAGATTATGTCTCAAAATGGGTTGAAGCCATTCCGACCAAAACCAACGACAACAAGGTTGTTGTCAAATTCCTCAAAGAAAACATCTTTTCATGCTTTGGTACACCTCGAGCTATAATTAGCGATAATGGCACTCACTTCTGTAATCGTGCTTTTGAGTCCTTGCTCAAGAAATACTCAATCATACACAAGCTGTCAACACCTTACCATCCACAAACTAGTGGACAAGTAGAAGTCTACAATAGACAAATCAAACAAATTCTTGAGAAAACCGTGAATTCCAATAGAAAAGATTGGTCCGTAAAACTGATTGATGCACTTTGGGCTTTTCGCACTGCTTATAAAACCAATCTAGGGATGTCACCATACCGATTAGTCTTTGGAAAGGCCTGTCACTTACCTCTTGAATTAGAGCATCGTGCTCTTTGGGCCATAAAATTTCTGAACTTTGACTTAGAAAAAGCCGGCTCATACAGGAAGTTACAAATCTCTGAATTAGAGGAATTAAGAAATGAGGCGTATGAAAATGTGAAAATATACAAAGAAAGAACCAAAGCCCAACACGACAAAAACATACTTCGTAAGGAATTCAACGTTGGTCAAAAAGTTCTTTTATACAACTATAGACTTCACTTGTTTCCAGGTAAACTCAGATCTCGATGGACCGGACCTTATGTCGTGAAAATAGTATACCCTCATGGAGCGGTTGAAATTGAAAATCCTAGGGATGGAAAAGTATTCAAAGTAAACGGTCAACGACTGAAACCATTTTTGGAATTCGAGTAATACGACGAAGATGACTCTATCGATCTGCATGATCATCCACCATGAAATCAGGTGGTACCCGTTCTTTTTCTTTTCTTTTTTTATTTGTGTTTTTCTGCCTTCGACAGTTGGGACACTGTCTCAATCAAGTGTGGGGGGGGGGAGTCTGCATTTCATCCATTTTCATTTTTCTTTGTTTTTATTTCTTTTATTTTCAGCCATTTAAGTAGGACCATCATACATTTTAGATTGTAGTAACATACCATAATTTTTTTTTTCTGTAATACGACTCATTTTCAATTGATACAGCAAAATAAGTTTACAATTTTTAGCCATTTGATAGTATTTTTCTCTCTCAACTTAGATCGAATAGGAAATATAATGAAAAGTTTTGAGGGATAATAGTGTAACCGGTACATATGGAGATTCTTAGGTGATGGCCATGAAATCTATTCTATATTGTAGACTTTGTTTAAATAAGTGGGGGACTTAAAATACTTATATTGGCTTTTCAAATCTTTAAAACTAAGTTGTGTTAAGTTGAATTCGCATAACTCTCTTTTGTGCTTATATTTTCGATAATAAGAATAATAGTATTCCAAGGGTATCCAACATTGCTTGTATATCGAGCGTTGGTGTGCAAACCCGCCAAGCTCTATCCGACGCGTTGTTGACAAAGTCAAAGTTGGAATATCTTGGTCTCATTTTATGAGATTGGACACCTAAGGATTACCGACACGTTGTTGACAAAGTCAAAGTCGGCCTGCACAATCCGCCAAGCTCTTTACCTACTCTCCGTTAGTCCGCGAGGCAGTGCATGGGTGGTAAACCTTGGTCTTTTTAGTTAGGTGTATGTACTTAATCATAAATCTTAAAATTTTATAGAATAAAGAATAAGCGATGATACCCAAACACTTCTTGACCTTATTGATTTGACTAGCCATACATGAGAAAATTAGAATACCACTTTGCAAACTGTGCCAAGCAAACTAAGAATCTATTTCATGGCTGCACTATGTTATCGACCGAACTAACTGGCCAAACTGGAATTTAACATTTGAAAACTTGATTTATATTGAAAATTTTGACAAGTCGAGGTATCTAAAATAAAATCAACTGATTAGAAATTGTTAACTTAAATTGTTGTACCACTTTACTGAAACAAGTCGTGTTTTCATTTTTCGTTTTTATTTGCATATGTCCATTGCATTCATGTAGTTTCATTAGAATCATAGCATACTGCATTTGGATTTTGTGGGTAGTATCCGCTGAAAACCCTCACGAGACACCACTCGTCCTACTAGGGACACCTAGAGGTTTAACGGCTTGTTGCATACGCTCAATGCAATCGTGTTTCCTACGAAAGTGTGACCTATCTAGTTAGTTTTTCATTTCTTGTTTTACTCGAGGACGAGTAAAAGATAAGTGTGGGGGTATTTGATTGACATAGAAATGTGTTTATTTTATGCTCTTATATCTTATCTTTTGTATATAAATAAATATTACTTGGGTATTGTTTTGTTACTTTTACAGATATTCCAACACAGCCCGCATGCAACCAGAAAAGTAGAGAAATAGAGATGAAATTGATATATATTTACATTTTGAAGAATTGTAGATGAAGATCTCACATCTAGTTGCTGTTGGACAAGAAAAGGATTGATAAAATGGCTTTGCACATCACAAATCAATGATGAAGTGTCAAGGAATCAAGAGGAAAAGAGAAAAGGCCCAAATTTGTTTTATTTATCTAAGGCCCATTTATGTTCTCATTGTAAACTAAGTAGTGATGTAATGACCAGGCCCATTTACCATTAGGGTTAGGGTTAGGGTTTGGCTATCTACCCTATATATACCCTTGTAATGGCATTGTAGCCACCATCCTATCATATATCTCATTCTATTCTCTTCTTCATCAATAAAACTCAATTTTCTTTTTATGCAATTTTCTATTTTTCTTAGCAATTAGTGTTGTCTACACGATTAGATTCGGTAAAACACTATTTGTCTTTTGCATTTCTTTCCGTTAGTGATTGACCGTCTGATTAGATTCAGCGGTAATCCTAATTGTTATTTTCTGTTCGTTTAATTCTGTTCTGCAATTTTATTTCCATTGTTCTATTTTATCTTTAATCGTTGAATTTATTACAGAACTGATTAGATTCGAATCTGCAGTAAATTTAATTGCATCTTTTAATTGTAGTTTCACTTTTATTTTATTTTGCAAATCAACCTCTAGCTTCGTCTAACACGCCCAAGAAAAAATAAATAATAATTTTTAATTAAACCTCCCTGTGTTCGACCTGTATGCTACACGCCTGTATGCTTGCAGAATTTATTACAAATGTCGCGCTTTTCTAATTCATAGACTAGCGTCGATCAGTCATGCGGGTCGGGTCGGAGAAGATGCTTCCCAATTTTCCAGATCGTCTCGTGGATACACTGCTTGGAGGGCGGTTCGGTTTGGATGCCCTTCCTCCGATCCGATCCGGATTGGCCAGTTTCCTATAGCTTCTTCCAGCGATTGTTTACGCCACTCGACGGCGTTTACGACTAATCTAACACTTTTAGACAATCACAAATCATACCATACAGTCATAGCAACATGTAACGTCAACCACAAACATCAAAACAATAACTTGATAGGTTAAAATAGATCAAACATAGCCAAAATCCCATATTTTCCCTTTAGCATGTTTAGGCAAAACTAATGATATGATTACCAAAACTTAGTGAAATTAACCCAAATTCATATTAGAGATTTAAAACATTATTTTCGAATTTATAAATATTTTTCCAGAATTTATTAATGTATAAATTCGCTAATCTTTACTAATTACCCTTAATTAACTGTAATTAGTGTCAAAACAATGTTAATCACTCACCTTAGTCACAAATAAAACCCCAAAACTAAAATGATTCTCTGTTTGGCGATGTTCCCAATGCGACACAGCAGCTCTAGCCTTGCTTTGGTGCTATTTCTCCTTAATTTGATGTAGTTTAAGCCAAAATTTGATTAGAAAGTGATTAGAAGTTGATTTGGGTGTTGGAGGCCATTGTTAGGGTTCCAAGAATGAAAGTGGCGGCTGAAAGAAATGTTTTCTAACCCTAATCAGCCTCTATACATCTCTAATCCCGAAATCCCCTTTGGGCCTTGCTGCTAATTACCCGGTTAAGCCCAATTAAGCTGTTTTTCACCATCTGAAACTTGTTTCAGCCATATCTCCCAAACGGTGAGTCCGTTTGGCTAATGTGACCACTCTACGGAATTGTAAACCATCATCCGGAGCCAATGGAAGTGGTTTCAGGTCAAAATTTCTTTCCAGTCAAAAGTTATGGTCAAAACAAGATCAACTAGGGGCAAAACGGTCATTTAAAAATTAGCAAAAATCAAGAACATGGGAAATGACACCAATAGTCGTCTCCCAAAGTTACATGACCATACAACTTCGTATGTGAATGAAATAAATATCCTACAATCCTCCGATGCGTAGAATGCGGGTCGTTACAGATGGTATACCTTAGTTAGTCATATCCAATCAAGTCTGGATTGATGACCTGTTATATTCAGGTGATTAAAATGAGTAACCAAGGACGAAGAGGTCGAGCTAGTGGAACTTCCACTACTACTGTTCGTAATACTGGATCCCAGGATCAAGGGGAAACTGTGGAGGAAATTACACCAGTTCAGCAAGATAAAAGCTTTGCAACCATTTGTAAAGAGTATACGACTCTGGGAGGGAAAGTTTTCAAAGGGACGAAATCTTTCATTGAAGTCCAAGCATGGTTGAGATCCTGTGGAAGGATTTTCAAAGGACTGAAATTGAACGATGAGCAGAAACGTCTCTTAGCTTCATGGCAACTCCAAGAAGCTGCTGCTATGTGGTGGGATGCTCAGACCACAAATGTTCCCGAGGAAGATTTCACTTGGGAAAATTTCACGGAATCTTTCGAAGCACAATTTTTACTTGCTGCAGGAAAGACTAGAATGTATCGGGATTTCATCAATCTCAAGCAAGTGAACATGAAAATATCCGAATATGAGAACAAGTTCAATTCGCTTTCTTGTTTCGGGCCAGAACTGATCAACACCCCACTCAAGAAAAATGAGATGTTTATTGCAGGATTGAAGGATAGCCTGCATGTTCAGATGATTGGGCATCTCAAGATTCCATTTGTCGATCTGATGGATATGGCAGTTCGTTATGAGGCACTAGAGGGAAAGAAGCCGGCTGCAAAACAACAGACAGGAGAATCCAGTGGTGAGAATTCCAACAAAAGGAAATTTAATCCGAACTGGAACAACAAGGGAATACCAAATATGGGGGAGAAAGCCAAAGAGCGTTACAAAGATACGCAATGCCATAACTGCAAGGAGAAGGGACATATTGCTAGGTTTTGTACAAAGCCAGCAACGGAAAAGCCATAGCAAACTCAGCAACCGGAGCAACCTCAACCAAAGGGAACAAGTGATGCTATTCCCCAAAAGTTTTCATGCTATAACTGTCATCAGCCTGGGCACTTGGTTAGAGACTGTCCACTTAGAGAGGCACATCAACCAAAGGTCTATGCTTTAATGGATAAGTCCTCAACCTCTGGGGATGTGAAAATGGAAGAAGCTTCAACAGGTACCTTAATCTTTTTGAATAAAGGAGTTAATTAACTAGGGTCCGCCTTAGGATAAAATTAATATGGTTGGATTGAATATGGATAATATTCAATCATATTGATATAGGAAATCAAGTTAGAACTTTAAATTAAATAAAAAAATTAGATTTCCTGAAATTAAGGCTGGACTTAAGTATTAATTGGATATTAACTCAGGGAAAGTAAACTGGTTGATTTGTGGAATTAAAACATATTTGTGAGTCCCAAGATAGGGATAATTAATGGGGACTGTGGATAATACTTAACGAAGTTAAGTGGATTGACTAATGAAGTTAAAAGGGAATTTGGACAGATGCATGTACTTGAGCAGGATTAATTCAAATCAATGAAGTGAATGAGGCCTGAGATCTATTTTCCAAATAAAAGCAAGTGTATTTGGAAATTGATGAGAATTTAAGAATGGAATTCAAGAAGTAGTAATGCAAGAATGGAATGCTTTTCAACCATAGTGACAGATATATCCAGTTATGAAAATAGTTGTTAAAATATTTATTGATGTGAGTCGATAACACTAATCTACTATTTACAAATTTCGAGGACGAAATTTTTTATAAGGGGGGTAGAATGTAATGATGTGGGTTTTACACACATCACTGACACGAATATAATTTGATCGTAAGTATCGTATTTACAAATACGAGTTAAATTTCATATTTTTAATATTTTAAAACAGGTCAAAGTTTTAATTGCATTTCTTTACCTGTGTAATAGCACTTATATATATGCATATATCACAACATTTAATAAAATCCATTTTTTTATATTCATGTATGATAGCATGGATTTGATAGCGTTTGTTTTAAATTCATTTACATATGTTTGAATAATAACACTTATTCATGGCAAGTTTAAAATGCCACTTTATTTCACTTTTTTTGTTCATTTTTTTCAAAGGCTTTAGAATTTGAGTTTTTTGAAAATTTCTTGATTTAAAAACTTATAACACTTAAATTAAAATATGCTTTATCAGTTTTTTAAGGGTTTATGTCCTTATGTTTATTTTAGCAAAATTCTTGTTTTTAAAACATGAAGCACTTACATGAAAACATGCCAAAACACATTTTTTTTTTGTTAAAACAAGTTCAATTGAAGATCGTGTTCATAAACCAAAATATAAAGCACCATTCCCTTTTGCAAAAAAAATTTCATGTATGTATATATTTGAATGCACCTTCACTAGTTCTAGGCTAGTAGAGAAAATCTTGAAAGATATAGTTTCACATGGCAAAATCATTTTTGATTTATTATTTTCAATTTTAAAATCTTCCTTGTTCTTACATAGGATTTTCTGAAATATCATTCTCTTTTCATTTTTCAAAGACATGTTCATTTTGTCACAAGGCATATGCCAAAGATTTACAAAATCGTGTGCAATTAAACCTAAGCTTTTACCTACCCTAGATACTCACTTAAGCATAGATTTTCCAAAGATTTTCCATCACATGGCCGATATTCATTGTACAAAGAATTTCAGATTTTATAAAGCCTTGGAAGGCAAGTAAAAGTTTTATATATTTTGTTGTTAAATTAAAGTTGTCATGTGAAAATATGATTTAGAAAAACCTTTAAAAAACTGAGCATATAAGGTACAAATAGGGGTGTTTAAACCAAGAAAAAGATTTGGAGAACATGAGCATTTAAGAGGATGTTTGATGGTAGGCCAATGGGAGGAAAATGGGTAGCATATGCAGGTGATTTCAGTGTGAGTTTAGGATGATGTGAGCCATGCGAACTTAGGATTTGGTACTTAAATTGTGTGAGAAATGTTTTGTTTAAGTTGTCCATCATTTGTTAAAACAAAACTGATTTTGTTCATCTTCCAAAACTGATTTAATGCACATATTTTATAGTTTTCCACCACTATAAATAAGGCACAAGCATACACTTCTCTACACAACACAAACACTGGTATCAGATGAGTAAGAGGAAGAAAATAGACAAGGGTTCTAACATTCAAATGTGAGTAAACCTGATTTACATTTTCTGTTTTAATTCCTGCAAATTTTTCTTGTTGTTTTAAATTATATGATGGACTTGAATCTTTGTGGTATGTTTGTTAAAGTGGTATACCTTGGATGTTTTGCTTGATTTGTATGATGTAGGAATTATAGATTCTTTAGATCAAAACTTAAGGGTTAAAGAGGGGTAATACCTGATGGTACCAGACCCTGTATTTGGTTTGAGAACTCTACAACTTGACCTAAATCAGTGGATCTTGGTTAAGGGATTAGAAATGAGTTGTCAGACCATGTTTTAAACCTGTACAAAATCCTTCAAGTGTTCACATTTGAAATAAGCTCGGCTAAAACCTCACTGGTACCAGAAACTGACAACAACGGGATACTCTCTGTTTAAAATTTTCAAAGTGAATTTTCAAAACTGATTAAAACTCGTTTTGGTTATGTAAACATATTAAGGTAAGCAAATAATGATTTTAGAAGTGAAATCAAGATTTTTCACAAGTTAAATCATTGAGGAATCTTAGATGAACATAAAATGAACAAAGACAAAATTCCGGTGATCCCTTTAGTCGAAGATGATATAAATCGGTATGAAGAAGCTTGGCGATGTGTAGATTGTAGGAAAAATACTGTTGGATTTTTCCATGGCTTAAATCATAGGTTTGAACTAGATTTAGGTATTTGGGATGTTGATGGGTTCACGGGATTGGAAGGCGTCGTGTGTGGTCCTCACTGGATCGAGTGGGCTGGGACTTGGAGGGGAGGAGCTCGCATGGTCGAGGAGCTGGTCGACGGATGTGCAGGCGCTTCAGGTGGTCAGAGGTGATCGGTGGAGTCGGGTTTTTGGAATGAATTGGTGATGTAGTTTTTGGTGGAAAATGGTGGAGTGGTAAAATCGAGGAGGGGGACTTGGTGGTCGGCTCCGGTGAGTGATTGGCGAACTGGAAGGGGGCCGTGACAGGTATGGAGTGGTGCGGTGGCTCATCGTCGGGTGGTGGTGGTGTACACGTGCACGGGAGGAGTGAGGTACAGGTGGTATGATGGTACTTTGGCCAAAGTACCAAGTGGTACTACCAGGGTCAAGGTCAGGACGATGGCGCGCGACATTTTCAAGTGATCTGGGGGTGATCCGGAGGAGAAATGCCGTGATATTCAAATGTGGTACTTTGGTAAAATCAGCTAAGTGGTACTTTGCCAAAAACGTGGGGTATGGGGGGATTTGGCAAGGGGGCGCATGGGATTTTTGAAGTGGTAGTTTGCAAAGGTGGTACTTTGGTGATTTAAGTGTTTAGATGAAGAGTTTTGGATATATTTCTTAAATTAAACTTGTTTTAAATTTAATAAGAGTTGTAATAAAAAGAGAAAAATTAGTATTTACATAAAAATAGAATTTTATTTAAATTAGAAAATCCAGAAAGAAGAAGTGAATCAGGAGAAGAAAATACAGTTTTTGTCAAGAAATGAAATTTAAATACAGAAACTGTAAATTAAATGAAATTATAAATTTAATTTATAAATACAATTAGAAATGATTTTTCTAATGAATATTCAAACTGGAAGTCAACAAAAGAAAGTCGAAACGGTGAAAGATCAGATATTGTTTTGACCAAGGTTGAGACGTCAACGCGGAAAAACTGTAAAATTATTAAATTTTAAATTTATTTTACAATTTAAAATTGGAATTTAATTTATACTGAGTTGTTTAAATTTTAAACAAGGTAAAGAAATCGTATGTGACACATACGATGAGTTTGTCAGTCTCAAACTGTAATTTAAATTTTCCTGGTACCAGTAACTGATCTTGTATAGCTCTACAATTTATAAAATAAGAACTATAAATTATATTTTAATCATATTTTGATGGATAAATTAAAAAGAGAGACTTTATTGATATATAAGCAGAAGAACGAAATCGAGTAAAAGGATCAAAGGGAAATTGACGAGAAAAAACTAAGTATAAAGGTTGTAAAAGAAATGATTAAATTATGATTTAATTTACTTATAAATGGTCGGATTAAGGAATAATGAGGAGAAACATTGTTCTAAAGAAAAATAAAGAATCCATCATACAGATGACGAACAAAACGGAAAGAAAAACCGTATGCGACGCACACAGTAAAATTGGCCGTTTTGAAAAGATGATCAAAATAACCCGATAGAGACCAGATGATCTTATACTGTTTAGTTTGACTGGAATTATATATGCAGATTAGATTATAATCGTGTTAGATTAATAATTTAAAGAGAATTATTTTCGTTAATCATTTCAAAGAGGCCGAAATAAATATTTCACTTTGATTTGATTATACGCCAGCGTCAGAGATTTGTTTGAAGATGGCGATATACAAGGACTATTTTTGAATAGTGCCTTCGGTTTGTCCAGTCCCAAGACAACTTGTATGGACGAATGTCTAACAGAGTATTTCCAAAGGAATCACGTACGTTGTTTTCTTCAAACGTACCAGTTGCTGGCACAGAAGGGAAACTTCTTTAGCCTGACAACCAGAGTATTTTTGTGGAAATCAATTAGTGATCTCCGGTGGTTTTGACGATGTGGCATTCAAAGTAATTAAACAGTGATGATGGAAAGGTAAGTTTAGCCTCAAGACTCACACCCAGGAAATGACAAAAATCGGGCAGGCAGCATGGCTATGTGGGTCGCCCCCATTAGGGTGTATTGTCACCATCTAGAGAATATTCATATTTGTTACTTCTTTTCATTTCTGTATCTCCCGGGAACTACGGTGGTCGCGAAAAAAAGCCGTAAGGTGACAATATATTCGATAAACTCAAGAGAAATGAGTGGTCGGGAATGTGTGGGCCGGGTTGCAAGACGTTCTTGTTAAACCCAGTGTATTCGTCTCTAGAGGTACACGGTCGGCAGGTGGTCCCATACCTTGTCATAGTTGGAAATCCAATTTCCCTAAGCGCCAAGCGGTTTTGTTTGTATACTATATAGGAGAATGTGAGATGCAAGCATTCTTCTAGATTCTAATTTATTTGTGAAAAACTTATAGACACTATGATAATATCTGATTTCAAGTATACCAAGGATTTTGATCTCATAAGGTAAAAACCCGTTCCGTATTTACGGCGTGGTCTTATGAGACATGTTTATTTCTTTAATCTGTTTTTAACTGTTTACTCATACCAGTCCCCTGACTGACCCAGAGTTTATTTTTCTGTGTTTCCCTTAAACTCTTGGGTATTCATAACACTTGTTATGAACAGACAAGTGAATCAGGATTGAATAAACTTGGAAAGCTGAAATGGACCTTCTGTGTGCTGATCTATCTACTGTATAATTATCAGTCTGCCGGTTTGGATATCAATGATATGTATAATTAATGATGTACTATAAATGGCTTGTATCACTAGAGACATCATGCTCTAATGTAATTTGTACTGCTGTGTAATATTACGAAGTATTATCTTTTGAAAATTTCGCTGTGAGATTCTGATGTTTCTGTGATTTTATCTTCTATCTATTCTTATTCTTATTAATGGCACGACTTCCGATGTGTTCGAAAATTGGGTCGTTACAACTTAAAACTGATCTAACGGTCCAAGACCATTTCCATCCCTATAAATAAAGGGGTAGTGCCACATTCTGTTCCATTCAAATCTACAGAGGCAGCAGATCTTTGCCATTTTTCTTCCTCTTCTAACCTAATTTCTAAATAAAATATATTTATGCATATACCAAATCAAATCAAATTCATATGGAATTAGGAAGATAAAGAGAAACAATGGAAGAGGATGCTCAACAATAGATTTCTTCGCTCTTCTCCTTTTTTCTTGCATTTCAACAGATCTAGAATTTTCCTCTTTTTAGATAAACTGTAGATTTATAAGAATTTCGGGATTGTAAGCCTTAAAAGGTAATTGGAAGCTATAGGGTGAGTGGGAAATTTACTAATACAGATATGATGCTTTATCTATTTTGTTTGAATTCAATCTATGTTTTATGCCTATCAGATTTGGTTATTTAAATAATTGTAAATTGTGGCAACCATTGGATCTGATTATAAATATGTTTAAAATTGTCAAGTGATATGTATGATTATGTATAACATAAATTATAGAATTTTATATATTTTCCCCACCTATTCCTACAGTTATGTCATTAAATACGAAATATGTTGTACCTGTTACATAGAACTGTGGATCTGGAATTCAGTCCCATTAGACATAAATTTGTTGTAGTTATGTTCCAGATCTTTAATTCGGTGCCAAAATATGAAATATGTAAATTTGGGTAAAAAGATGAATTTGTGTATTATGTGATTGTAAGAATAAAAGAAATATTCCTTGTTTACATTCAATATTATTGGGTTTTTGGCTTAAGCACTTTAAATTATGCAGTTGTCCTCATTTATAAATAAAGAGGCATTATTTTAGAATCATAAGGAGTATGAAAAAAAGAATTAAAAAGGGAAAAGTGGTGCAAAGGTACACATAAAAATAAATACATGTTTTTGTATGTAATTTGCACCGACTATCCCAAAATAAAAATACATTACATATATTTCTTTTGATTTGGAAATATGTCAATTCCGCAAAATAGGCATGATTTACAATGGCTATGGCTAACGGTCCTTATGAGACATGAAACCTTCTTGGCAAGATTGAATATAAAAAGGGAACGTTGGTTAATTGATTAGACCAAATCGTTAATTTGAGAATAAGTATTACAAAATAATAAATAAATATTAATAACTGCATTGACCGCACAAAGGCATGGTGTGTGTGTGTGTGTGTATATATATATATATATATATATATATGTTATTAGTCTAAATCAGGGTAAAACGGTAAAATATGCATTGTATTAAATGTTTGAAGTTTTGCAATGTTGAATGTTTTTCAGTTATGGAATCATATATGTAAATTATATTCCATACTTAATGAATATATTTGTGGCGACCGTTGTAGTAATTAGTGTAAATGATTGTTATAAAGGAGGCCATAAATAAGTAATTAACAATTGGTTACCAATGTTGAATGTTTGGATAAGATTTAATTATGGAATTATGTGTAAATATTATCCATTTTGAATTAATATATTTGTATTGACCATTTGTAGCAATCAATATAATTAATCTCCATATATGAGACTGCAAATCAATAAATAACCGTTATAACTAATATTGATTGGGGGAAAATAAATGTGTTAAGAAAATGGTTACAATTCATAAAATCATTTAGGATAATTGTTGTGAAACCCAATTAGGAAATTTAAATTATAACTGCACTTAGACATGAGGTTAAACTCAACTTGTGGTGCAAGCCTGCCCGGAACCAACCGGCAAATCCAACAACCACAACAGTTTAATGTGAGGGGTCTAATGCATAAAAATATAAATGTACTATGGCACGAGGTGAAGTTCACTTGTGGTTGAAGCCTTCCCGAAACTGACCGGCAAATCCAACATCCACATGTAGTCTACTTAATGTGGGAGGCCTAGTGCACATATATATATGTGTATATATATATATATATATATATATATATAACAACCAATAAACAAATAAACAGAAATAAAAGAATAAGAATAGTAATTGCCTATTGGGGTATAACAAATAGATAACTTGGGACTGATAAATAATTGCCTTAGGATAGTGCCATAAAGGGCAACAAAAGGGAAATAAAGAGGAAATGGGCGTCGTAAGGGAATTTATGATTGTCGTTTAAACACTAAGTCCAAATTAGGGAGGGGATTAAATAAACATCCTAAGGAAAAAGGAATATAACCTTCCTTATAAATAGTAATGGAAATAGAAAATATAGTTGGAGTTAGTAGGTTAATAATGTAGGATATTATTAACCATATAAACCTGTGACGCAAATAAATGGCGTACTTAAAGTATTTTCGTATAAAGGAACTAAATGGTAATGACTTAATAACGTAGCCTACTTTATCCCAAAAAGGGAAAGGTGTTAAAGGAAAATGGGGGATGAACTAATAACCTTTGCGTATAGTCCGCTTCCTGGGTCCTAAAAGGCTAAGTGACTAGGGTTAAAGAGTCCACTTAGGAATAGGTTTTTTAGTATAAGGGTCTTAAATGGCAGGTGTGTGGGCCTACCCAAACGTGGAAATTAAAAAGGTCAGATATGTCCATCTATCCTACGGGAAGTAGTAAGCGACTAAGGAGGTTATCTAATAAGGTCAGCTAGAAGGTATAACAAACGATAAAATACCTTCTTTCACTTTATGCGGGGTAAGGGTATATGCGTGAATGACGTAAGCCTTAACTAGTGGGGCCTATAGCCAGTGCCCTCTAATTTATGTTAATGTTGAGTATATTATCGAGGGATAATAGATGACCAATAAGTCCGCTTAAGGTCTTAAGTAACCACGGAGAATCCACCCTATCTATCATAAATAGCGAGGCGTTAAATAATAAAGAATAGTAAATGAACATATAGATAGAAATCCCGTAATTAGGGACCCACTCTCGATAAAATTAACCAGTTTGGCTTTGGTACAAAGGCTTCACAAAAATATATGTAAACGTCCTATCTCGGTAATATAATTTGGGAATACTACTTTGGGAAGAGTAGTAGAGTCATGTGTAAGCTTTAACAAGGTTGGTTTAGAATCGCTAACCTTGTCAGGCATACAACTTCGGTTAAACCAAACAGAATATATCTGTGTTATAGTCTGCGTTGTACATTTCTTAGTCACCAGAGCTTGTTGTTCTGACCCCTCCTCATTACAACCTCCCAGGTTTCATAAAGAAGGTCGGGTTCTCACAGATGGTTAAGTTTGGCGTTCGATTCTCCTTCTCTTTCATGCTTGGTATTGGCAAAGTGATTTATTTTGAAAAAGGTTGTAACTTCCCGTATTTTTATGGTATAATAATTAATTTATTTAATTATTTAAATAGTGATTCAGAGAATTAAATGGTTATTGAATTAAATAATACTGAATATTTAATTAATATAATTAATGGAATAATATATTTAATTCTGGAATTGTCAGAAATAGCTGAATTCACGATATTGAGTGAATTGGATTATTTATAATATTTAATTTAGTTTAGAATTTAATTATAATAATGAATTTATATTTAAATGTCATTTGAACGTAAAAATTATATTATAATTATAATCGAGCTCGAAATGGCGTGGCAAATCATAATTTGGCGATTGGAACTTTATGTAATGGCCCGCAAATCCGTACTATCTGAGTTGACTAATAACACCACACGTCCAACTCAAATTGCACAGAAATACGAATCATTATTAGAAAGAAGTTAGAGGATGAGAAATGGAAAGAAAGAAATGTTAGAATAGAAGAACACAAAGAAGACAAATCTCACAGCGAAACGAATAAAATATATTATATAACATAACTTTGGAATACAAAACTGTTTTGTACATATATACATACCATCATCTGAGTACAACATGACATTTGATACGGCGGAAATAACTCTAGATAACTAATGGTGAAGCCTCCTGCTTCCAGCTCCTCTAAGTGTATCTGTAAAAGCCTGAAACACTTGACCTGCCCGTTCAAATTTGGGCTCCCAAGAGTTTAGGAAAAACAAAACAAAATAAACTCTGGATTAGTCATGGGACTGGTGTGAGTAAACTCCAACCATAGAGTTTAATTTCAAAAATCCTTTGAAAGAAAATGATAATAGTAAGACCAGTCGACACATAAAAACGGATGATTTTTACCTTACTATAACCCAAACCATTTTTGATATCAAAATCCAGTAATATTATAATAATGTCTAATCAAATAAATAACCAAATAGTAGAATGCTTGCATCTCACGCTCTACATACTTAGTAAAAATCAAAAAAAACCGCAGGGCGCTTATTGGAGATTGGATTCCAACTATGACAAGGTATGGGACCACCTGTCGTTTGTGTATCTCTAGAGGTGAATACACTGGGTTCAATAAGAACGTCTTGCAACCCGTCCCTCACATGACCGACCACTCATTTCGCTTGAGTGTATCGAATGTATATCACCAACGGTTGGGATTAGCAACCGTTTCCCGAATGGGACAGCATCGAATAGAATAAGGAATTAAACGAATCTCTAGATAGGTGACAATACACTCTAATGGGAGCGACCCACATAGCCATGCTGCCTGCCCGATTTTTGTCATTTCCCGGTTGTCGAGGCCTGAGGCTACGCTCACTTTCTATTCATTGATAGCACAATCACTTTGAATGCCACATTGTTAGATCCGTTAATCACTAGTTGATTTGCACAAATATTCTGGATGTTATGCTAAGGGAATAAATCCGTTGCCACCATATATATTTACACAGACCAACTCATGCGATCATTGGAAATACTTTGTCAGACATTCGTCAATATATGTTCGTTCTGGGACTGAACGAAACCGAAGGCACAATTTTTATTAATACAAAAAGCCCTTGCATTTTACTCCGTCTTCGATTATCTTCATAAAATCTGATTCGCAATGCTACTGCCAATACAGAATGGTTTACAGATAATAATCCAACCGCTCTCTCCATATTGACAACGATGGTCAAAAACTTCAATAGTCTGTGATTTAACTATCGAAGAAAAACAAGTGTTCATCCAACATATCAAACAAATCACTGGGCTCTTTAATTAATATTTCATCAATTACATCTCTTCTCCATTTCCCTATCAATATTTGTTAGCCAAATATTTTCAATAATCATCTTGGCCTCTTATGCCATTTGGAAAACGTTTCCAAATATCAACTACTTTTATTTTCTATATATTAGAAAATATCTCTATTTGTAGTTGAAAACAATTTCAAACACTTATCTCTGTATCAACTATTTTAATTATACTCAGGAAATGTTTACCTTTACATTTCCAAAATTTCATCACTTGAGTTAAAACAAATGTTATATACAACATCGTTACAAACAACCCAAAATATTTTATTCAACCAAATTATTATTCAAACACTTCTCTTCGAGACTGGATCTTGTTTTTTATCAATTAAAAATGAAATCAATCGAGTTGGGGTAAAATTACCTCTCAGACCTTGACTGAAAACATCCTCAACTTCAAAACGACAAAACCACTTACCTCGAATAAACACACTATAAAACCCAATTATTCATTTTTAAAACATGTATATGGTTCGCTTTCTATTTCTAATTTATAGATTTCCCTTTTGTTTTACAATATTCTATTTTTGATTTCGCTTCCTTATCAAATTCAATATATATTGATAAATTGATTTCGACTATCAAAATTATCTTAAAAATATTCTAACTCCTTAAATTTCCGGAAAAAGTCGCCATAACCTCCCTTGTACCGGGAGCTCCGGGATATTTCAATTAGCCTCCCATGGCCTTCACCAATCCAAAAGAAAAAGAAAATGCCAAATGGCTTGCCGATACGGCGCATAAAACCTCATATATGTATTTAAACATGTACCTTCTTGTCGGGCACATAAATAAAAATCTTCATATACTTCATCTCATACCTGCTCAACCAATATTTACCTGTTTTCCAATTTATCCCACTTCATTCGGTCATTCCTGACTCAATTTGCTAATTTCTTCTTTAATTTTGTCAAATCCCTTTATTTTGAACATACCATGTTCAAATATATTTTAATTCGCTTATAAACAAGTAGAATTTCATTTCTAACTTGAGTTTCAAACTCGATTTTGATTTCGAATATGAATCCATAAAACCAATTCACTTATCCAGCGCCAATTTTCAATTCAAAACTCGATTAACTATTTATTCTTGAAAATTAGTTAAATCAAGTTAATAACTAAAAATTTGATTTTTGTTTCAAAAATCATTTCACTTACTTCACTGGAGTTCATATTTATTTTATATCTCCAGTGTGGATTTTTCTAATGGAAAAATTCGGAATTTATTTCTTTAAAATCTCTTTATTTATTTTAAATAAACCATTATAGTTTTAAAACGATTTTAGCGCTGCTTTTCTAAAAATTTGATTTTGACATAACTCAAAATCTATTCGACGAAATCCAGATTTTTCCCCTCCATTAGAAAACTATTATCAAATCGGTCCTGACGTTTCTTGTTTCAAAGAATTCCGACTTCAATTGAGTTCTGTATACTCAATTGAAGTTTGAAACACCAATTTATGAACTGCAGTGCTGTGGCGAGTTCGTTTTAATTATATTTATATATTTGAACGTTTTAAAACTTCGTTTATATAAATTCAACTCTATCCTGATATATTTTTGTTATATATCAAATCCAT
The DNA here is from genome assembly GCA_030737875.1 of Allium sativum. Lineage (NCBI taxonomy): Eukaryota > Viridiplantae > Streptophyta > Magnoliopsida > Asparagales > Amaryllidaceae > Allium > Allium sativum. Next base: position 23,518,264 of record CM060918.1, on the reverse strand, counting down.
TTTCCAATTCAACATAATATTTCCGATCTATTTCACTTCTATTTGAAATTCTTTATTCAAATTTCAATTCACTTCTATTTTTCAAATTCTATTTGAATTTCTATGTTCGAATTTCCTTTATTCAAATTCCATTTGAATTTTAATGTTCAAATTCTATATTTGATTTTCCTTTGAATTTCATATATTCAAACTCCATTTGAATTTCTATATTCGAATCCCCTTTGAATTTCTATTTGAATTCTATATTCAAATCCCATGGCTTAAATTCCATTTCACTTGTAATTTCAAATTCTATAGTTAGACCCATTTGAATTTTATTTTCAAATCTCTATAGTTAACTCCATTTGAATTCTATTTATTCAAATCCATTTGAATTCTATTTACTCAAATTCTATTTGAATTCTTTTGAATTCGAATTTCTGTATATTCAAATTCAATATATTCAAATTCTATTTAAATTTTCTATGTATAAATTCTATTTGAATTTAATTTTCAAATTCCATTTTAACTCTTTAAATTCTATACTCAAAGTCTGTTTCTATTTGAATTTTTATATTCAATTTCTTTAAACAAGTCTTGATTTCAATTCCTTTTGAAATTGATATTTCTATATTTTTTTTAAAATAGATTTCCATTTTCAGTTTCACACTTGTATTTTTATTTCTGAATTATCAAATGATAATTCTTTTCACTTCATTTATAAACTTCGTTTATAAAAGAATTATTTATAAACTTCGTTTATAAAGGAACTACTTGTTTTATTTTTTCAAAACAAGTTTTTTTTTTATTCCATTCAAATTTCAAATTCTATTTAAAAATAGAATTTTCCCTTTTAATCTCAAATATCCTTTCCACGATATTTTAAATAAATTAGCACTTAGCCCAGTGATATTTAAAACAATCAAATCACCCAATTTTCAATCATTTTATTTTTAACGCGTCATATATGAATATATGAAATCAAACAAACAGATAATATATTTTTGAGGAATCCAGTTGGATTCCTCCAACCTGTTTTCCTGCATCCACAGACGTTAGTCAACATAGTAATACCCATCCTGCTTCGTGGCAGGATATCGTGGTAAAAAGGGGATCCACTTATATACGTGGGCGTAGGGTCATCCTCTAATGATACTGCGGGCATCCGCTAATGATACTGCGGGAACAATCCAATCACCAAACCAATATATATGTAATAGTCAACCCTAAATAACTAATATTTTTAAATCAACCAGAAAGCATTTCAAACAAGCATCAAACAATTATTTTTAACGAATAAAAAAAATTCTAAATAAAAGGTGAGTGAGATTTACTTACATTGATTTATTATTTGCGTTGAACATCCACTGAAACATATTATATAATTTCACCGCGATTTCTACATACGTCTGTTTTCCAATGTAAAACAATGATAAAATTTCAGTTATCGAATTATACTAATTTAATTTAATTAATTACTCATGTATAAACTAAATTCCAATTTAAACCTTAACTGATTTGTCTACATATATTATTTCTTTCCTAACTGCTGGGTTTTGAACGACTATTGACTTTAAGTTTAGATATTTCACTTATCTAAATTTAAAATCTTATATAATAATTCACTAACTAAATTTCCCTTTTTATTTTCCAAATCCCAAACTAATGGTTAATGATATTTTCATTTAACAGTATACACATTTTTAGTTTAAACTAATACACTAAAAAAAATACTTCCAAATAAGAATTCACCTTCTGATTCTGCGATATTGCCAAAGGCCTACCTAAATCCCACAGAACTCGCTAAAACCCCTGAAGCCATCTTAACTATGTTGACCTTCCCAGTAACCAAAATCAGATACACAGACAAGTCCCCGGTCTCATACAGTGAAGCCAGCGAGCTTCCCATCACCACTTTCCTGCAACCGTGCCAACCAACCCGAGCTCCAGTCACACCCATACCCTCATCGCCTATTCCAAATCCATCCTCCTGAAGTTCGTCATCTTTCTTTCCATCGCACCATTTTTTCCTCAACGAAAAAATCACCCAGTACTCACAATAGATGTTACTGTTCACAACAACTTTGAAACAAGCCTCAGCTCTCCCTTCGACTTCGCCGAAATCGAGCATGAGACAACCCTAGGTCACGGGTTCAAATCGAACGCCAAACTTCCACTATCGCGATGCCCAGCGAGCTGTCCTTATCGCCTGAATCATGCTTAAGAACTCCAGTTTGATTTTGATTTCGCCTTCTTCTATTTTTTTTCTTTTCTTTAGATTTCCTGTCACTCGATTTATGCTTGTGTAAACAAAGAAGAAACTGCGGCTTTGATTTAAATGCTGAAGAGGGATAGCGGAATCAAAGAAAGTGGTCGGGGTTTTGATTTGAGAAGATGCGTCTTTGATTTTTTTTTTTTTTTTTTTGATTTTATTGTGTAAAAAATAGATTTAATGGAGAGGAAGGGAACGAATTAGACAATCATATTCTCACTGAAGCTTTCAGTTGATTTGAAGAAAAATACAGGGGTCACGATGTGTATATATAAACGAAGAGAGGAAACAAAGGTACGAAGGCCGTTAATTGAGTGTTGGTTAGATATCAAAGCTGGGAGGCAATCTATACAGCTCGAGGAAGGAACCAGACTGTGCGAAATGAAATGTTAGGGTGGCTGAAAGTGATGTTCATTAATTTGATTTGATTTCTATTTAATGCGATTTGGAATAAATGGATTTTTACCTTTTTTTAAATAGATATCGATTTGATATCGATCCTCTGTACTGATCAAATAAATCGGGGTTTAAAATTAAAAATCGTGAACTGCTATTTTAGCGTACCGACCGTCGTTCCAATGTAATAACACTATCCTGAACTGAATTGAATATATTTTGATATTTAATTTGAACGTATATAGAATAATCATTTTAAATCGATATGAATTAATTCACTAGTAATAAATTATTTCTATTCTCGTATTACAATAATTATATATATATCAAAAATTAAATCCTATATCGATTATTGCTCGATAAAAATTCTTTTATATTATCAATTCAATATTTAAAATCATACTAAATATTTAAATAAATTGTTCAAAAATCCTGGGTCATTAGACTTTAAATGAATATACAGAATCCGTTTTAAGTCGGATTTCTGTGAAACAAGAAACGTTCGGAGCTGGTGAAGTATATTTTTCTAATGGAAGAGAAAAATCGAGATTTCATTGTGTAGATTGTTAGTTATTTCCAAATCAAATTTTCGAAAAGTCGCTATAAATACTTTTATAATTTATAATGATTTATTTATTTTATAAATGGATATATATATATATATAAATTGAATATTGAATTAATCTGGATTTGAAATTTCGAGTTATGAACTCAAATAGGAATATTTTGGAGTTGTATTATATTTTATGTGAATATATACGATAATATTAAGTTATTAATATTAAGTTTAATTATTTTTAAATATATTAATATTCAAATGGGTTTACTTAGAGCTTTAAAAATAGCCATTTTTGCAAACGGCCTCCGCTTTCGATGAAACTAATTTTGTTGGATCCGGAATATTAAATTACTGTTGGATTTCAATTTCCATGATTTTTGGAGTCAGTTTGTGACTTTGTGGAATTTAAATGTGAAAAACGGTCAATAATTTGACTTTTGAAATATGTTGTGTGAGCAAACAGATTCAAAATTCGACGAAACAAGTTTCCTTGGATCCGTAATATCAAAATATAGTTGTACGTCCATTTTCATCGAATTTGGATATTGTACGTGATCATAGAGATTTTTAAACAATAAATACAAACAACGATTGATTATATTTAAATATAAAATTGAGTAGAATGTTATTTTGCTTTCCCTATAAATACCACACTATCCATTCCTTAACCCTAGTTTTTCTCGTTCACTGGTCAAAGCATATTTTGGCCGCCAGTGTTCTTTACCCAAAACTAAACGTGAAAATCCAACTTCAAAAGAAAATCGTTCTAAATTCAAAGGAAATGAAATAAATCATGAAACAAATATAGTTGGATTCATGATAGGATTATCTTCGACCTCATACTAATTTTTCTGCGTTCATCATCTGTTCCTTTCGCTGGAATTTGCGAGGCGCAACATAAGGTTTGAGTTTTCAATAAATTCAAGCAACGATTCGATCTCTGGGAATTGTATTCGGGTTTATGAGCTTAAACCGCGTCTAGTTGAGAACTTTCCGTGGATTTCGCGTTTATAAAGTTCGCAAGTTTTAACTGTGAACCACAATGGAGCCTTGAAATCACGAAACAGAAGATTGCTTCGAGTTGTACGAAATGATAATTGAGTTAAAGAGGAGACGAGGAGGAATCATTTGTTGTTTTTAGTTTTTAATTCCATGAGCAAAATGGGGAAGCGACGTTGGATGAAAGAGGCGTTGGGAATATCGTAGGAAGAAGGAAGTTATGAGATGTTCAATTGAAGAGGAGAGAAGTATTCAGCTGTTAAACAGTGATTAGAGGTTATAAACATAATTAGAATTTTTATTTAATTAATGGTAAAGTTGTTTTTCCCATTTTCAATGAAAGGTTGGAATAAGAAGTTGGAAATACATATGCAGGTGACGGGAAAAATGTGGATGGAAGAAAAGGACGTGCGAGTGGGTATTAAGGGGGATGGGTCGTTATAAAATGGTAAGGCCCAAGCAAAGGATAATTAGTTTAATGATTAAAGGTTTTAAATTGTCCATAATATTGCAAACTGTATAATTTTTCCATACATCATCAGAATTGGACGAAATAAGATCTGCTAGGATCTGTGGATGAGAGCTACACAATGGAACTGACTGGGAGTGAATTGGAGCTCATTACAATTTACGGCGAAATTAGTTGTCTGTCTGAATCAACCGACATTTATCGTTATTTAACGATGATCGTCCAATGTGAGAAAAACTCCCTAACTCTGCACAGTTATATTTTTATAACGTATTTTAGAACTGACAAATGATGGTTAATTGTTGTGTGTTGATTTTTTGGATGATTTATTAATTGATTGGTTGAAATTATAGATCTAGTGATATATATACAAATATATATATCGTTAATCAAATATTGAATCTATTGATCAGAATATTTCATATTGAAATGAAAGTAATGTTAATTATATTTTTTAACATCTACAGATGTAGGGAAACAGGTTGGAGGGATCCAACTGGATTTCTCAATATTTATAATATTGTTTTTTTCCATATATTGTGATATATGAGGTGATATATAATCTGTTGTTGATTATATGCGTTTGGATGATATTGTTCATGGTTATTTGGTATTTTAAATACCATAATAAATTTCGGAATGTATAAAGGGAATTTTCAAAGTGTACATTGAAAATAAAATATTTATAAAAATAAAGAAATTTATAAAAGGAATATTTATTTAGAAAATAAATAGAATTATAAAAGGGAATATTTATAAAATGAATAGAATTTTATAAAAGGAAATGTTTATAAAATGAATATAATTTTATAAAAGGAAATATTTAGGAAATGAATAGAGTTTTATAAAAGGAAATATATGGAAAATAATATTAAATGGAAATTTGTTTTAACAGATAAATGGAAAAAATTAATTTAAATTAGATTTTAAATAGAATCTGTTTTAACAGGTAAATTGAGAAGATTAATTTATAAATAATGTTTTATAAATTAAATAAAATATTTATCATGTGATAAATGAAATATATAAGTCTGAACTTATATAGAGAAGTAGAAATCGGTTTTGACACTGATATTTTAAATGGAATGTAAACTCAGCATTTATAAAGGGAAATATAAATGTGATTTAAGTGTTAGAAATAAAAAGGTGATTTCGTATGAATAATTCTATAAATAGAAGTATAAATAGAATTTTGAAATGGAATATTATTTTAAAATACGAAATCAAACATAATGAATGATATAAAAGAAATATTTTTCACATTCTATGTGAATAATGGATTAAAATAAATATTTTATAAATTTAAACATTTATAAGGAAAATTGGGTTAAGAAATAGGAGTACTTTTCACTTACTGTTTCTAATCAAGATTTATTTATTTATTAATAAATTAGTTATTATTTATTTATCCAAATTAATAAATAAAAGTTATATTTAAGTTATTATATTTCGGAAGCATGGGATTATAACACTATTGTTATAATCAAATGATTTCTGTAAAAGAAGTGGATTCGTAAATAGAATCCGAGAGTTACGTAAGGAAGTTTGTTAAAGATTTAAAAGGTGAACTTTGTCTATTTTGAGGTTAGAAATGTTGTTCAATTAATGTCTGAGAGGTAGTTATACCCAACTTCATTGATTTCATTTTTAACTAAGGAATGGTTAAGATTCGATAGTGAAGGTTGGTTAAGTGATTAATGAGTGTTATGGTTTGAGTTGGCATAGCGATGTTTTATTTAAACATTTGTTTAAATCCAAAGAATTAGTTTTGGAAATGTTTTCCAAATAAGAATCAAAAATGTTTCTAATATAAAAAAAATAGAAATGAGAGTAAATATGGAAACGTTTTCCAATGATTAATAACGTATATTTTCCAAATTTAGAAAATAAGAATTTACGAATATATGGAAATAGGAATAGGGAAATCGATAATTGAAAGACAAATTAAATTAAAAGGGATCAGTGGTGATTAACGATTTGCTCGGTAAGATTTCCATTTGGAAATACGACCGTTGTTTGTACACATGTTTCCCTTTGATAGTTAAATAACCGACCATCAAAGTTTTATTCCATTTCCGTTGTCAATACGAAGAGATGGGGATCAGATTTATTATCTGAAAACCACTCAGTATGGGTATTAGTATTTTGAATCAAATATGATGAAGATAATTGAAGACGGAGTTTGTGCAAGGGCTATTCTGGAAAATCCTAGGCAGAAATTGCTTAAGATGGGTTTACAGAATAGTGCCTTCGGTTTGTCCAGTCCCATGACAACTTGTATGGAAGAATGTCTGATAGAGTATATTTAATAGATCACGTAAGTTGTTCGCTTCAAACGTATTTACGTTAGTAGTGGAGAAATTCGTTTCTGCTAACTTTATACCCGTAGTATTTTTAGGGAAATCAATTTGTGATTTGGCGGGTATGACAATGTGGCATTCAAAGTAAATGAAATATGACCTGCTAAAGATATGTTATGGACTCAAGCCTCATCAACCGGGAAATGACAGAAATCGGGCAGGCAACATGGCTAAGTGGGTTGCACCCAATTAGGGTATATTGTCACCATCTAGAGAATATTCATGTTTGTTACTTCTTTCGATTTTGTATCTAATGGAAACGGTTATGCTGGTATACCAACCGTAAGGTGACAATATATTCGGAACATTCAAGAGAAATGAATGGCCGGTCATGTGTGGCCAAGTTACAAGACGTTCTTGTTGAACTCCAGTGTATCACTTCTAGAGTACACTGATCGGAAGGTGGTTCCATACCTTGTCATAGTTGGAACCCATTTCCAAATAAGTGCCCGCGGTTTTTGATTATATATTATGGAACGTGATATGAAAGTGTTCCACTAGATTGCTATTTATTAATTTAGACGTTATTATAATATCAGAAGAGTGTGAATTTTAAAAGATTGTTTTGGGTTATCACCAGGTAAAAACCATCTGTATTTATGTATGGATTGGTCTTATGATTATATATTCTTTTAAAAGGATTTTAAATGTTAAACAAATGTTTGGAGTTTACTTACACCGATCACATGACTGACCCAGAGTTTATTTTGTTTTGTTTTCCCTAAACTCTTGGGTGCCCAATTTTGTACAGGCAGTCAAGTAGTCGAGATTTTATAGATATACTTAGAAAGATGGGGCAGGAGGCTTCAGGATTATATAGCTATTGTTTATTTCCGTTGTGATGTAAGTGTTATATATTCTAATGATGGTATTTATATACAAAATGCCAGATTTTTATTGCAAAGATATGTTGTATACTATATTTTATTCATTCCGCTGTGAGATTCGTGTTTACTCTTATTTTGTTGTTATGTTATTCTCCTTCTTCTATTCTAATTTTCTATCTTATCCATTCTCACCCTCTAACTTCTTTCTATTAACGTTCCGGTATTTCCGATTCTTTAATAGTCGACATGGGGTTGTGTTGATTTTCAAGGTCAAAAATTCACGTTCGTTACAGTGGTATCAGAGCTGAAGGTTAAGTACTTACCTTAGTTCTGTGTCGTGACTCAGTAGAGATGGGGTTAGCAATACCCTAGATTGAGTTTGAGTGTGTGTGTGTATATATAAGCACATATTTGTTATTTGATATAAAACGGTTTTATATTGTGGAGATTTATTGGTTGAGTTGTTTAGGAACTCTTGTCGATCAGTTTGATCCACTGTATCCATTGGGGTTCATAAACACTTGAATATGATGAACCGACACTTTATGTTTTGAAAAGAGGGAAAATGAAATAATTTTATCCAAATTATATTTTGATACAAAAGTATGATTAATATTTGAAGTAAGATCGTGTATTGGATGTGTTGGTTGTGATTATAATTAGATAAGATTATAATTGAAACGGTTATGTAAATAACCAATCAAAATTCGTATAAGTGCTATGAATTGAATTAAAACTGAACTTAAACCAAAATCGAAATTTAAAACTTTAGGGTTTGGAAAGGTGTTTGTAAATGCATTTGGATTAAGTATATGAGAATTTTAAAATCCTAGGAGATTTAAAATTGTTTTACAAGCATTGTGAATAATATTTTGAAATGTATTTCAAAATGGAAATGTTCAGAAATGGTTTTGAAGGTGATATAGTATTGAACTCACTTCGGTCGCCGGAAAATAATTCCGAAGATGATCCGGACATCATCGGTGTTCATTTTCGAGTTTCTAAGTGACAGATTACTACCAAAGATTTTGTTTTTGAATTGTTTGAGGAAACAAGTTATTCAGAAAATCAAATGTTTTTAATTGTTATTATGATTTCAAATTGATTTGAAATAAAACCCAGGAATTTAAATTCTGAAATTTAAATTTAAACTTATGAAGTTAAATAGAATGAGATGGTAAAAGTAAATAATAAATTGGAATTTAACTTGAACTAAGTTAAATAAAACTGGATTTGATTAGAGAATAATCTGGAATGGAATTGAGTGATAAGTTAAGAGTTTGGAATTTGATTTGGAGCTAGAGTTTGAGATGGAATTTAGCTTGATTATAAGAAAATGGTTTTGTTTGAGGATATATTGATGGGAGATCAATTGGAATGCTTGCGTATATGCCAAAGCCATAGTAAAAGGAAGGATTGATATGCCCGACATAAAGGTACCAGTTTATATTTTGTATTGGGTATGAGATTTATGAGCCAGTTTGGAAAGCCGTTTGGCTATTTTATTTTCTTTTAGACGGGAGAATGCCTAGAGAGGCGAGTTGTTATTGTACCGATTGAGCCGTACAAAGGAGGCGCTAGCGATTTATTTAAAAATTAAGATGTTAGAAAATTTTCAGGATTTTTGAAAATTTTAGTTATTCAAAATAAGTTAATATTTAATTAAAATTAATCGGTTCAGTTAAAATTGAAATTTAAGAAGTATACAAATAATTTTTAACCAATCAATAGGGTTTGATTTCTAGCTTAAATGAAATTATTTTTAAGGGGGGAAGAATATAACGTCCCGTATTTTTACAGCATAATAATTAATTTATTTAATTATTTAAATAGTGATTTAGAGAATTAAATTGTTGTTGAATTAAATAATATTGAATATTTAATTAATAGAATTAATAGAATAATATATTTAATTCTGGAATTGTCAGAAATAGTTGAATTCACAATATTGTGTGAATTGGATTATTTATATTATTTAATTTAGTTTAGAGTTGAATTATAATAATGAATATATTTTTAAATGTCATTTGAACGTAAAAATTATATTATAATTATAATCGAGCTCGAAATGGTGCGGCAGTTCATAATTTGGAGATTGGAACTTTAAATAAATACATAGAATCCGTTTTAAGTCGGGCTTCTGTGAAACAAGAAAGTTCGGAGCTGGTGAAGTATATTTTTCTAATGGAAGAGAAAAATCGAGATTTCGTCGTGTAGATTGTGAGTTATGTCCAAATCAAATTTTCGAAAAGTAGCTATAAAATTCTTTTATAATTTATAACGATTTATTTATATTATAAATGGATTTATATATATTGAATACTGATTTAATCTGGATTTGAAATGTCGAGTTTTAAATTTAGATAGGAATATTTTGGAGTTGTATTATATTCCATGTGAATATATATAGTAATATTAATTTATTAATATTAAATTTAATTATTTTGAAATATATTAATATTCAAATGGGTTTATTTAGAGCTTTAAAAATAGCCAATTTTGCAAATGGCCTCCGTTTTCGACGAAACTAATTTTGTTGGATCCGGAATATTAAATTATTGTTAGATTTCAATTTTAGTGATTTTTGGAGTCAATATGTGACCGTGCGGAATTTAAATGTGAAAAACAGTCAATAATTCGACTTTAAAAATATGATGTGTGAGCAAACAGATTCGAAATTTCACAAACAAGTTTCCTTGGGTTCATAATATCAAAATATAGTTGTATGTCCATTTTCGTCGAATTTGGATATTGTATGTGATCATAGAGATTTTTAAACAACAAATACAAACAACGATTGATTATATTTAAATATAAAATTAAGTAAAATATTACTTTGCTTTCCCTATAAATGCTACATTATCCTTTCCTTAACCCTAGTTTCTCTCATTCACTGGTCAAAGCAGTTTTTGGCCACCGGTGTGCTTTACCCAAAAACTAAACATGAAAATCCAACTTTAAAAGAAAATCGTTTTAAATTCAAAGGAAATGAAATAAATCATGAAACAAATATAGTTAGATTCATGGTAGGATTATCTTCGACCTCATACTAATTTTTCTGTATTCGTCTTCTGTTCCTTTCGCTGGAATTTATGAGGCGCAACATAGGGTTTGAGTTTTCGAGAAATTCAAGCAATGATTCGATCTCTGGGAATTGTATTCGGGTTTATGAGCTTGAACCGCGTCTAGCTGAGAATTTTATGTGGATTTCGCGTTTATAAAGTTTGAAAGTTTTAACTGTGAACCGTGATGGAGTCTTGAAATCGCGAAGCAGAAGATTGCTTCGAGTTTTACGAAATGATAACTGAGTTGAAGAGGAGATGAGGAAGAGTCATTTGGTGCTTTTAGTTTTGAATTCCATGAGCGAAATGGGGAAGCGATGTTGGATGGAAGAGGCACTAGGAATATCGTACGTGGAATGTCTGGAGGAAGAAGGGAGTTACGAGATGTTCAATTGAAGAGGAGAGAAGTATTAAGCTTTTAAAAGGTGATTAGAGGTTATAAACATAATTAGGATTTTTATTTAATTAATGGTAAAGATTTTTTTTTTCATTTTCATTGAAAGGTTGGAATAAGGAGTTGGAAATACATATGCAGGTGACGGGAAAAATGTGGATGGAAGAGAAGGGCGTGCGGGGTGGCATTAAAGGGGATGGGCTGTTATAAAATGGTAAGGCCCAAGCAAAGGATAATTAGTTTAATGATTAAAGGTTTTAAATTTTCCATAATATTGTAAACTATATAACTTTTCCATACATCATCAAAATTGGACGAAATAAGATCCGTTAGGATCGTATGGATGAGAGCTACACAATGGAACTGACAGGGAGTGAATTGGAGCTCGTTACAATTTATAGCGAAATAAATTGTCTGTCCGAATCAACCGACAGTTATCGTTATTTAACGATGATCGTCCAATGTGAGTAAAACTCACAAACTCTGCATAGTTATATTTTTATAACGTATTTTAGAACTGATAAATGATGGTTGATTGATGTGTGTTAATTGTTTGGATGATTTGTTAATTGATTAGTTGAAATTATAGATCTAGTGATATATATACAAATATATATATCGTTAATAAAATATTGAATCTATTGATCAGAATATTTCATATTGAAATGAAAGTAATGCTAATTATATTGTTTAACATCTGTGGATGCAGGGAAACATGTTGGAGGGATCCAACTGGATTCCTCAATATTTCAATATTTATAATACTTATATATATATATATTATGATATATGATGTGATATATAATTTGTTGTTGATTATGTGTGTTTGGATGATATTGATCATGGTTATTTGATATTTTAAATACCATAATAAATATCGGAATGTGCAAAGGGAATTTTCAAAGTGTATATTGAAAATAAAATATTTATAAAATCAATTTTTTTTTACAAAAGGAATTTTTATTTAGAAAATAAATAGAATTATAAAAGGAAATATTTATAAAATGAATAGAATTTTATAAAAGGAAATATTTATAAAATGAATAGAATTTTATGAAAGTAAATATTTGGGAAATGAATAGAATTTTATAAAAAGAAAATTTTGGGAAATGAATAGAATTTTATAAAAGGAAATATGTGGAAAATAAATATTAAATGGAAATCTGTTTTAACAGATAAATGGAAAAGAATAATTTAATGTAGATTTTAAATAATATATGTTTTAACAGATAAATCGAGAAGATTAATTTATAAATAATTCTTTATAAATTAAATAAAATATTTATCATGTGATAAATGGAATATATAAGTTTGAACTTATATAGAAAAGCAGAAATCGGTTTTGACACCGATATTTTAAATAGAATGTGAACTCAGCATTTATAAAGGGAATTATACATGAGATTTAAGCGTTAGAATTAAAATGGAGATTTCGTATGAATAATTCTATAATTAGAAGTATAAATAGAATTTGGAAATGGGATATTATTTTAAAATACGAAATCAAACTGAATGGATTATATAAAAGAAATATTTTTCACATTTGATGCTAATAATGGATTGAAATAAATATTTTATAAATTAAAACATTTATAAGGAAAATTGGGTTAAGAAATAGGAAATCAAATGGTTATTTGAATGAGATAGAAATAAGAGTTAATCGAATAAGTTATTCGAATAGAGTTAATCGAATATTGGTTATTCGAATAGAGTAAATCGAATATTAGTTAACCGAATAAGAGCTAATCGAATAGAGTTATTCGAACAGAGTTAATTGAATAGACTTAATCGAATAGAGTTAATCGAATTAGAGTTAATCAAATATTAGTTATTCGAATAGAGTTAATGAATATTAGTTATTCGAATAGAGTTAATCGAATTAGAGTTAGCCGAATATTAGTTATGGAAAAATAGAGTTAATCGAATATAGTTATTCAAAGAAAGATTATCGAGTATAGTTTATTCGAAGGAAAGAGTTATCGAATATAGCTATTCAAAGAAAGATTATCAAATATAGTTTATTTGAAGGAAAGAGTTATCGAATATAGTTATTCGAAGAAAGATTGTCAACTATAGTTTATTCGAAAGAGAGATTATCGAATATAGTTTATTCGAAGAAAAGAGTTATCGAATAGTTTATTTGAAAGAGAGTTATCGAATAGAGATTTTTCGAGAGAGAATTATACGTTGAAATTCGATTTTATCGAATTCAGGAAAGTACTTTTCACTTTCCATTTTTAATCAAGAATTATTTATTTATTAATAAATTAGATGTTTGTTTATTTATCCAAATTAATAAATAAAAGTTATATTTAAGTTATTATATTTTGGAAGCATGGGATTATAACACTATTGTTATAATCAAATGATTTTTGTAAAAGAAGTGGATTCGTAAATAGAATCTGAGAGTTACGTAAGGAAGTTTGTTAAAGATTTAAAAGGTGAACTTTGTCTATTTTGAGGTTAGAAATGTTGTTCAGTTAAGGTCTGAGAGGTAGTTATACCCCAATTTGATTGACTTAATTTTTAACTAAGGAATGGTTATGGTTCAACAGTGAAGGTTGGTTAAGTGATTAATGAGTGTAATGGTTTGAGTTGGCATAGAGATGTTTTATTTAAACATCTGTTTAAATCCAATGAAGGAGTTTTGGAAATGTTTTCCAAATAAGAATCAGAAATGTTTCTAATATAAAAAAATAGAAATGAGAGTAAATATGGAAATGTTTTCTAATGATTAATAACGTATATTTTCTAAATTTAGAAAATAAGAATTTATGAATATATGGAAACAGCAATAGGGAAACGGATAATTGAAAGACAAATTAAATTAAAGGGGATCAGTGGTGATTGATGATTTGCTCGGTAAGATTTCCATATGGAAATACGACCATTGTTTGTACACATGTTTTCCTTTGATAGTTAAATAACCGACTATTAAAGTTTTTGACCATTCCGTTGTCAATACGAAGAGACCAGGATCAGATTTATTATCTGAAAACCACTCTGTATGGGCATTAGCATTGCGAATCAAATATGATGAAGATAATTGAAGACGAAGTTTGTGCAAGGGCTATTTTGGAAAATCCCAGGTAGAAATTGCTTAAGATGGGTATACAGAATAGTGGATTCAGCTTTTCCAATCCCATGAAAACTTGTATGGAAGGATGTCTGATAGAGTATATTTAATAGACCACGTAAGTTGATCGGTTCAAACGTATTTACGTTGGTAGCAGAGAAATTCGTTTCTCCTAGCTTTATACCCATAGTATTTTTGGGGAAATCAATTTGTGATTTGGCGGGTATGACGATGTGGCATTCAAAGCAAATGAAATATGATCTGTTAAAGATACATTATTGCCTCAAGCCTCATCAACCGGGAAATGACAAAAATCGGGCAGGCAACATGGCTAAGTGGGTCGCACCCAATTAAGGTATATTGTCACCATCTAGAGAATATTCATATTTGTTACTTCTTTCGATTCAGTATCTCCCAGATACGGTTATGTTGGTATACCAACTGTAAGGTGACAATATATTCATAACATTCAAGCGAAATGAATGGCCGGTCATATGTGACCGAGTTATAAGATGTTCATGTTGAACTCAAGTGTATCGCTTCTAGAGTACACTGATCGGAAAGTCGTTCCATACCTTGTCATAGTTGGAATCCATTTCCAAATAAGTGCCCATGGTTTTTGATTATATATTGTGGAACGTGAGATGAAAGCGTTCCACTAGATTGATATTTAGTTAATTTAGACATTATTATAATATCAGAAGAGTATGAATTTTAAAAGATTGTTTTGGGTTATCGTAAGGTAAAAACCATCCATGTTTATGTGTGGATTGGTCTTATGATTATTCTTTCTTTTAAAAGGATTTTAAAAGTTAAACAAATGTTTGGAGTTTACTCACACTAGTCACATGACTGACCCAGAGTTTATTTTGTTTTGTTTTCCCTAAACTCTTGGGTGCCCAATTTTGTACGGGCAGTCAAGTAGTTGGAATTTTACAGATATACTTGGAAGGCTGGGGCAAGAGGCTTTAGGATTATATAGCTATTGTTTATTTCCGTTGTGATGTAAGTGTTATATACTCTAATGATGGTATTTATATACAAAATGCCAGATTTTGTATTGCAAAGTTATGTTGTATACTATATTTTATTAGTTCTGCTGTGAGATTCGTGTTTACTCTGATTCTGTTGTTATGTTCTTCTCCATCTTCTATTCTAATTTTCTATCTTATCTATTCTCACCCTCTAAGTTCTTTCTATTAACATTCCGGTATTTCCGATTATTGAATAGTCAACATAGGGTTGTGTGTCGATTTTCAAGGTCGAAAATTCGCGTTCGTTACAAAGGTTATTGCTTGGATTAATACTAATTTATCCTATTTTGTTTCTGCTTTGAGTTATTTTATTGTAATCTGGTTACGCTCGTGCTCATTTATTGCAGGTACCAGATATACGCTTTATGCTTGGATGTGTTCAAGTTTTGATTTTTGTCCAAATTTGGGTGCAGAAAAGTGTAGGGTGTTACAATGAGTAGACCAGATGACATATATGAGTATTATTTGGAGCTTCGTAGGTGGATTAGCACAATGTGACATCTTTCCTATTTATACCTGTATTATCTTTGTTTATCTCGCCGTATGACACTATAGATTCTTAACAATGTTATATATCTTTGTTAGAGACAAATTATTCATTTGAGTTTTTTGTATCGTTTAGATAGACTTTATTGCTGGTATGTATAAATGTATAAGTCTACATACTCTGATTCGGTGGTTTATATTGTTGTTATTGTCTTGTTTGTTTTATATTTGAGATTGTTACTATTGTATGTTATCTGATGCGCTATGAGATATATGACAAGTTCTATGATTGAGTTTTATGTTCTCTTCTATCAGTTTGAGTTTATTTATCGCTTATATAGACTTTATTGCTACTCTGTATAATGTATAATTCTATATACTCTGATTACGTGGTTTATATAGTTGTTATTATCTCACCCATTTTATATATGAGAATGTTATTTTTATATGTTATCCGATGCGCTATGAGTTATATGACAGGTTATGTGATTTAGTTTTATGTTCTCTTCTTTCTCTTCTTTTATTTCCCTTTTTTCTTACTTTCTTTTATTTCTTTCTCTTGACAACCGTTATGCATAGATCAGGTGTTTGTACAGTGCAATATTTAGTTGTATGAGCACCGGTAGTGAGCAGGTCGTTATAAACTCCTTTTTATATTTGAGTAATAATGTATTTTTATCATGCAAGGTTTTACTCAAGTAGGCTACAGGTTGTTTTGTGATAGAACAACTCCTACAATATTACCACTGGCATCACATTCAAGGATAAAAGGTTGGTTAAATTCTGGTATAGCTAATATAGAGGGTGGATCAGATAGTGTTTCAATTATCAAAAGCTTGCTTTGATTGCTAAGTCCATTTGATTATGTCCTTATTCAACATGCTAGTCAAGGGATCAGTCCATAATTTTTAATAAATTTCTTGTAATACTCGGTCAGTACCTAAAATCCCATTAAGGCTTTCAAGGTCATTGATAATGGTCATTAAACAACTGCCTGAACTTTCTATAGATCAACAACTAACCCTCATAAAGAAATAATATACCCTAGGTTTGTTTAGAAAACCTACACTTGGATAGTTTGATTACTGGGAAGTTTTGTTATAGGGTTTTGAAGGTGGCTTCCAATAATGAAGATGCTCAACCCAATTTTTGTTGTATGCTAAATTATCAAAAAAAAAAAAACATTAACACAAATTTTCTCAAGTATGGTTTAAAAATATGGTTCATCAATCTTTGTAAGGTGGAGGGTGCATTAATAAGTCCAAATGGCATTACTAAGAACTCATAATGGCCTCTGTGAGTCTTAAATGCAATCCTGTGAACATTTGGCTCGTGTATGCATATCTGATGATATCATGACTTTAGATCCAACTTTAAGAAATAAGTAGTTCTCTGAAATTCATCAAATAGGTCCTCAACTAGGGGTATGTAGTAGAATTTACCATTGATATTACAAGAGTTTAGGTTGTGGTAGTCAATACATATTCTCCAGTACTATTCCTTACCATTATAACATGAGATGAATAAGAACTGTTGCTTTGTCGAATGATTCCAGCATGTAATAACTTATTCACTATCTTTTCTAGATCATCCTTTATGTAGTGGTAATGCCTATATGGTTTCAAGTATACAGGTTTGCTATTAGGTAGTAAGGGGATCTTGTGATCATATATTCTTGTAGGAGGAACGGTAGGATTGGGGGATTTTATTTCATGGCAGAGCTTTGGGAGGTTGTCAACTTTTGGTGGTAGGAGTAGTGATATATTTTGTACATGGTTGGCTTGAAAACAGGTAATCATCATGGCCATGCTTTCTTTAATCATGGTTTTCTTATCAATAATTTTCATTTCATCTTGACTAATGCCTTGCCACACATATGGCCATGCTTTCTTTGATCATGGTTTTCTTATCAGTAATTTTCATTTCATCTTGACTAATGCCTTGCCACACATAAGCCTTGATATTGTAATTGAACTTAACCTGCAACTGCTCTAAATTCAAAGTCACTTTTCCCAGATTTTTAATCCATTGTGCACCTAACACTACTCGACAATCTTCCAATGGGAGCAATAATAAGTCCATTGGCATCTTACAACCTTGGCACTTCAGTAGCACACTCTTACATATACTTGAACCATTCAACTTCTCCCCATATGCTACAGTTACTTCATATGTTTTGGATTTAGTTATCTTGCGTCCTAACTTTTTGGCCAATTGTTCATTGATGAAACTATAAATGGAGCCTGAATCTATCAGTATTTGCTCTAGACTTAGTTTAATAATTCCTTAACTTTGATGGTAGATAATGCAGGGATGCTACACATGACTTGCAAGGTGATGGCTAGGGTTTGTTCAACCGTTTTATCCCCTGCCTCATCTGACTCGCTACTCTCATTTCTTCATCTTCCTTGAGTGACATAACTCCTTTAACTACATATGCATGTGGCGTTTTGCATTTATGGTCTTTGGTCCATTTCTCTTTGCAACCAAAATAAAGATACTGTCTACTCATTTCATCAAGCTGACCAGGGGTTATCCCTTACTTTTAGTTACATTATCATGAATAACATCACTTCCTTCCTTTGATGCAGTGCTAAAAACAGGGGTGATCGGTTCTTTGGGTTAAGGTTGGGGATTAACAGTGTTGGTTTTAGCGTTAGAGGAGGTAGTATGGGATGTTTATATCCTTTCTTTGTAGACAAGGTCTTGCATTCAAATGTATTGGAAAGTGCAACAACTTATTTGAATCAACTGGTCTAGATGTCAATACATCATACTTTATCTCCTCTTTTAGTCCACTAATAAATCTGTCCAGTAAAACCTTTAGAGGTAAAGTTTTAGTCACTTCTAGCAACTGCTCAAATTCGTTCAGATACTACCTTATAGTGATGTATTTAAGGCTGTCAATGGATGCTTTTGGATATGGATAGTGCCATATCTGTATCCATATCCGAATTTATTTTCGGATATCCGTATCTACTCAATTTTCGGATACGGACGGATATCAGATATTTATCTGCTTCGCCGGTAATTAATAAATTTAAGAGTATAAATTAAAAAGTTTGGATAAACATAAAATAAGCTTTATACCAACGTTTATAAAAAACCAGAAAATAAAGAAATATGATGATGAAACATTGTTTTATACTAATATTCAAAAGCATATCCAAAAATATTCCAAAATTAAACACTAAAATTACCATTTTTCATTAAAAATGGACAAAAATTTATATTATAGTAACATCCAATAGTTACAAAATAATTATAAACTCGATTTTTCTATTTTAAGTATATATTTATATATTACATCAATTAGCCGGATGGATATTTTTCGGATATGGATACCACTATAACCATATCCGTATCCGAAGAGTTTCTCGAATATCAGATATCCATATCCGCTTTTCGTATAACGCCGGTTAACATATATTTTTCATATTTTCGGATACAAATATCAGATTTTTTGGGTATTCATTGACAGTCCTAGATGTATTGTTTGAGTTTAGATAGGGTTTCATAGGGTCTTTCCGTGTCTTTTAGATTAAATCTTACCAATATTTCATCCTTAAACACTGGCCAGTTTTCATTATGATTCATTATATTGGTATGCCAATGATACTAGTGTAAAGCTTCTTCAAATAAAATGAACATATATCCACCCAATATTGTTCCTCGGTTCGTTGAAATCTAAAGAACCACACCACTTGTCTTAGCCAGTCGGTAACTCTTTCTTCTCTAGAAAAGACATGGAAGTCAAGCATTACAGATGATATAGGGTTGAATAATTGGAGTTAGGATAGTCTGAATATATGTTTTGGGGTACATGTAGTTTACGATGATATGGAAGCGCATTTTGATGGTTTCTTGGAGCAGTTGGTGGTTTTCTTGGTGGTGGGTAAACTGGATTTTGTGTAGGATAAAGTAATGAATATTGTGGGGTTTTTCATAGTTGAGGGGATTGTTAAAGTAGGAAGGTATTTCTCATATTTTGATCAATTCTTTATGGTAGAATAGTAATTTCTTGAATGTATGCGGTAATTCTTGGGGCTAAAATAGAACGTGGGTGGTGTGGGAAGATAAGTTGGGTAATATGGTGCTGATGTTTGCATTTGTGGAGGAAGAGAAGGTGCATGTGGTACAACAGGGGGTCTTGCTGAGGTGGCAACTAGAGGAAGTGGCGGTGGAATTGGCCTATTCTTGATGTGCTGAATATCAGTACTCTAAAAGGTGACAGCATTTTGAATTCCCTTAAAGTTAGTGTGTAGGTCATGATTTGAATGCTCCAAATTCCTTAAAGCACATGTGGTTCGATTGTTAATCTCTTCTTGCCTCACCCATGGATTAGTATCTAAATTGAGATTTAAGGATTAAGATGAGTTTTTGATGAGATGAGGGTCGAACTGGTTGTCAGAAGTAACCACAGTCAATTTCTCTAATGCCAAGATGGGAGGCTCAACATGCTCTATATCATTAGCCATGGATAACGACGGCTAAGTTCTCAAGATTTATGGAGAAAATGTGCAAAATAAAGAAGACGAATGATTTTCATGGAGTGTTCGATGAAACACCGAAAGGAAATTTGATGTAAATTTTGAATGTAACAAAGTTTGTGACGATATGAATTGAGTATTTTATACTTGTATTTGTTGAATCGATATGAACAAGATTTGATGATATATCAAAAGGCATACAGCTGATTTGTTGAGTTAATCAACAAACATCAGTTCGAATTTACCTAAGGGGATCAGGGTTTCTTTGAGGTAAACTTACATTACATGTTATCCATGCTATTTTCAAGGCTTATGTAATAAGAAAAGTAAATACCAAAAATTCAAGCAAGAAAATGGTGTAACAAGCTTAAGGAATTACAAAATTACTTCAGTAAATAGGCAAATGAACTGTATGTGTGCAATTTGTAAATTGAACTGATATTAAAGATTAAAAGATAAAGCAAGAATGAATTGCAAATGAGTAAAATTACATGTCTAAACTGGTAATGTTGATCAAGAACAAGAAAAGCTTCATTATCAAGTACAACGAATTCAATGAGAAACTGCAGTGAAGTAAAGATCAAGGTAAATATCAAGTAATTTAGATATTAATGACTAGATAAGGAATCAAAAGAAATAAATAGTAAATGAACATAAGAAACAATTATAACTTGAACAAAGTGATCAACAATTATCAGGAAATTGATGTTATTGCACTGGCAAGAGAAAGGTAACAATTATTATGAACTAGCTTTAGGATTTTAGTTTTTCAGACATATAATCTAATGCACATACACTCATATATGTACCCGAGCAACACCATACAACTCACATACATGTTTAATAAGCCCTACTCATATGCCCATATTATTATTTACCACAAAATTCTCGTGTGTTAGTTGTGCACATGCGCAGTCTGATACACAGATACAGTGAGCATCCATGCACCACTACCTCTGTTTTCCTCGCCTGATGCATGTAACACCAGTTGACATCACCTGCCATCGACTATGGCACTTCTCTATCATCTTCGATGAACAGAGCTTATCCATGGTAATTTCCTTCCTTCCAATCTGCACGCAACCATCATTCTTTATCAAAACCATGGTAGTCAATGTCTGGTTCTTACATTATATCGAGAGCCATTGTAGTAAAGAACAATGTGATGTAATAAAATTAAACTAAAGGAGGTATAAAAGAAACAAAAAGATTGGGACTTTATTAGAGTTTTGATGACCGAAAAAATATAAGAGGAAGTGGAAGAAGAAGAAGAAAAGTGTGGCCAAATAGGGTATTTTAATCTGTTTGTACTTCGGTTTGTTTTTCGGTTTTTGTAAACTACACACAACCCATCCTAGTTTTTGATGAGATCGGGGTCGGACTAGTTGTCAGAAGTAACCACAGTCAATTTCTCTAATACCAAGATGGCAAGATGGAAGGCTACACATACTCCAGATCATCAGCCACGGATAATGACAATCAAGTTCTCAGAATTTATGGAGAAAATGTGCAAAATGAAGAAGATGGATGATTTCATGGAGTGTTTGATAAAACGCAAGGAAATTTGATTTAAAATTTGAATGTAACAAAATTTGTGAGGATATGATTTGAGTATTTTGCACTTGCATTTGTTGAATTGATATGAACAAGATTTAATGATATATAAAAAGATGTACAAGCGATTTGTTGAGTTAATCAACAAACATCAGTTCGAATTCAACAAAGGGAATCAGGGTTTCTTTGCGTGTAAACTTACATTACATGTTTCAGGGTATATATATTAAATAATAGTAAAGCCGAACCTTTTAAATCTCTCTCCTTAATGAGGAATTTTCTCTTTTCTTCTTACTTCTCTCAAGATATTTTATTTTTAAATTATGTTGGCACACTTTTTGGTAAAAGCTGTCACACTGAATATCTGGATAGCATCGCGCTCAGATATGGAGAACATTGTCAGAAGACAGGAAGCGATTTGGTCAAATTCGCATCATCAACAAAGAACTGCCCAGAACTCCTACCAGATGACCTTTTCTAGGCCCGAGAACAGCAATTACGGAGCTGAGCTTTCTAACTGTTGTAGCTCTCTGAATTAGCTTCAGTTTGAGCTTTGGTTTGGCTCAATCTGACTTACGGTTTGAAAGTTATGCCCGTTTCCGTGAATGGGTGTAATCTGGCAATCATTTGGATGAAGTGATGAAGCAACACCTCCTGGACCGGATCACCCCCTTTGGCTCGTGGGCTCCTCCTTGGTTGCACACACCGGATCGATCCCATTAGCTCGCCCACGGTTGGATCGCCCCCCCTCGATTCGCACTCCTGCATCACGATCTGACCCGCTCTGCGTCAGCTTCAGCACTCGAGCACCACGACAAGCTCGGCTCGCACTGTCCAATCACGATCCGACCCGCCTGGATGTAACGCTGCGCATAGATCTTGACCTATTCTTAAGGCTACTCCTGCTCCTACTTTTACGGATCGGGTGCCACGTACCCCATCACGAAACGGTTTTCCCAGAAGCTCTCCTACAGCTATAAATACACCATTTGAAGGCATTTTCTGGGATCTTTTGGCTCTAACTGGCTTCCACCATTGCTCTCTGAAAAGCATTTTCAGCAGCAAAGGAGCCAAATTCCACACTACAACACGAGGATTTCATGTATAATCTTCATTTTTTCACTTCTTTTCATTATAAACACGAAGATTTCGTGTATAAACCGAGAGAATTGTACTTGTAACTTCTTAGGATTTAAGAAGAGATAAAGTGGACGTAGGCTTGGTTTGAGCCGAACCACTATAAAAATCCTTTGTGTCTCCTCTTATTTTACTACTTTTTCTGCATTTATTATGTGATTGTGAGGATTTCACACCGCATTTGGGTGTTAGGCACAGATTTTGGTCTAACAAGTTATTTTATCACTTTACATTTATTTACTATTTCTCTCACATTATCTTACTTTTTCTAACATTATACATTTTGATATAAACATTTCAGAATTTACACAATTATTTAATTTCAATAAGCTTCGATTATTTTGTATTCAAGTCAACATATCTAAATTAATTACAAAACTCAAAATTTAAGTTATTTAAATAAATTTAATTAACTAATATTTTTAAAAAATACTAAAAATAACTAAATCATGTTTTCCACTTCAAGAGCCTACACTTAAAAACTTTTTTAATCATTTTTGTTTCTCTCAATTCTTTTATAATATTTTACATTTAGTATCATATTTTACAATTAATTACGTAATATTAAAAATATTTGAATAACTTTTAAAGAATATTATTTATTAATTCGCTTAATTAATTACATCAAGGTAAACTATATTCGTATTAACAAAAATGAAGAAAACCAAATATATAAACGCTTCAATCACATAATATAAATTATACAAAAAAATAACTCTCATAAGTTCAAAGTTGAATTCATTTACATTAACATATTTACCATGTATAGCATTGTAATATTAATGTAAAATGCCTACATTTTAAAATTATAACAACCTGTATTTTTGGAACCAATTTAAAATTTATGTTTAATTGATTTTCATAGAAATTAAATATTTTAGATGAATTATTTTGAGAATAAACCATTTAAAATTTATTTTTAATCGAAGTAAGAATGTATAAATTTAAAGTTTAATTAATGTGAACTCAAAATGGCGCGATAGTTTGAAATTTTGATTTTAAACTTTGAATGAATGTATAGAATTGAATATAAATCAGAATTTGATAAAACAAGAAACATTGGAACATTTTGAGTTTTAATTTTCTAACGAATGTAAAAATTGAGATTTCACTTTATAAATTGTAAGTTATATCTAAATTAAAATTTAGAGTAGCCGCTATGGAATTTGTATATATGTATATATATAGCCCTTAAAAATCGTCATTTTACAAATGACCTTCGTTTTCAATGAAACCACTTCCATTGGGTTCAAATTGTCGTTTGCATGTTCGAAGACAATTGTAATGGCGTGTTTTGTAAGGTATAATAATTAAGTTATTTAATTATTTAAATAACGAATATATTAAATAAACGATAGTTGAACGTATAAATTTTAATAATAATTATAATCGAGCCCGTAACGACGCGGCAGTTCGTTATTTGGCGATTCGAACTTCAACTTAATACACAAGATTCGTTTTAAGCCGGATTTCTGTGAAACAAGAAACGTGTGGAGCTAGTGGAGTATATCTTTCTACTGGAAGAGAAAAATCGGGATTTCGTCGTATAGATTTTGATGTACGTCCAAATCAAATTTCAGAATAGTCGCTATGGAATTCGTATATAATTCGTAACGCTTTATATACGTTATAAAAAGGGATTTTCAACGTAAATTGAATATCGATTCAACCTGGACTTAGAATATGAAATATATAATTATCCTGGAGCCGTATGATATTATATTGTGAATATATACGATAATATTGATTTATTAATATTTAATTAAATTGTTTTAAATATATTTATATTTAAAACGGTCTAATTAGAGCCTTAGAAAATAGCAACTTTTGCATACGAAGTCGGAATTCGACGAAACCAGTTTTGTTGGATCCGCAATATCAAATAATTGCTAGATGTCAAGTTTCGTGATTTTTAGAGTCACTGTGTGGCCGTACGGATTTTTAGAGTGAGAAACGTCAGTTTTTCGACAGTTAAAAATACGCTGTGTGAGCATACGAAGTCGGAATTCGACGAAACCAGTTTCGTTGGGACCGTAATGTCGAACTCTAGCTACACGTCCAGTTTCATGATTTTTGAATATCGTATGTTGTCGTAGAAATTTTTAAGGACCAGATACGAGTATAAAATCATTAAAATAAAATAGAAAATCAATAAATAAAAATATCCCAACTTTTCTTATGGACAATATGAAGGCCACACACACATCATTTCCAACCACAGACACTACCAACCCCAATCCCAAGTATAAAACCCGTCTAAGGGTGCACAGCAAACAAAGTCGAGCAAAAGAAAAATACAGTGAAAACCACCTCTCAGAAAATCAATAACAAATGGAATAAAATTCCAGAAATCCTAATACATATGAATATGATATCCTGGGAAGTTTCTCTTCAAACCGATATGCCTTTTGTTGGATGCGATAGCATTTTGGGGTCGGAATTTTTAGACGCAGCGGCCTAGGGTTCCACAAATCAGGGTATTGGAGCAGCGATTGGTAAATTTGATGTTGGATTTGGGTTTGGCGATGAAAACCACACCTACTGGTGGAGATTGGTGATGTTCGGTGTTGGTTAACGTCGGTTGGCTCCCGGTAGCAGCGTCAGGACCTAGACGACGCGTTGGATAGGGTGGCACCGAGATGTGTTTCGAGGAGATGGGTGGAAGGAGGATGAGGCGCTGAGTTGATTGGTGGAGGTCGCGACGTGTGTGGGTGGTCAAGAGGGAGGAGGACGGAGGTCAAACGGTGGGTCAAAGTTGGATTTTCGTATGTTTATACAGGAGAAGGTGGACGGGAGGATTTGGATCGTGGAAGAAGGATATATGAATGCGGGTATAGGCCTTAGAGAAGGGAGATGGGCCGGTAAAATTGGGTAAAGCCCGATTTAAAGGAATTCAAAGTTTATTTAAATCTCGGTATTGTATTTACTTATTTAAGCGATAACTTGGTCATATGAAATCAGATTGACGAGCCGTAAGTTGCGTTGGGATCGTATGGACGAGAGCTTCACAATGAAGCTGACTGGAAGTGGATTGGTGCCCGTTACTATTTATAGCAAAATAAATTGTCCGACTGAGTCGAATAACGCAAACCGTTATTCAACGGTTAACGCGTCAATGTGAGTAAAACTCACCAACTCTTAACAGTTTATAATTTCATGTTGTATTGTTAGAACTGTTAAAATTTGTCTGTTTGACTGTTTGTTGATTGTTTGATTGAACTGCTAGTCAGTTAGTTAAATTTCTATATTGATTCTGTTTAACAGAATATATCATATGGAACTGAAAGTGATGTTATCTATATTGTCTAACATCTGTGATGCAGGGAAACAGGTTGGAGGAATCCGACTGGATTCCTCAACAGTTATTTTATTGTTTTTCATATATTGTTATATGATATGATATAAAATCTGTGGGAAATTATATGTGCTTGGATGATGTTGAACATCGTGATTTGATATGATTGAATACCATAACATACCGAATGTTGATAAGGGGATTTTCAATGTTTATATTGAAAATGAATCTTATTTATAAAATTGATAGGATTTTATAAAATGAAAACATTTATTTAATTAGGAAATAAATAAATGAAAAAGGAAACATTTATTTAGAAAATAAATGAAATAAAATAGAAAACATTTATTTAGAAAATAAATGAATTTGAATATAAAGGAATATTTATTTAGGAAATAAATATAGGAACATTTATTTAGATTATAAATAAATGGAATAAAGGAATATTTATTTAGGGAATAAATAAAGGAACACTTGTTCGGAAAATAAATAGAATTATACAAGGATAGATTTAAACACGTGCTTCGCACACAAGTATAACACGATATGGATTTTAAGGAGATATTAAATAGGAAATCTATTTTTAATAGTTAAAGTAAGAAGATTTAATTTATAAATAATGTTTTATAAATTAAATAAAATATTTATTGTTTGATAAATGGGATATATAAGTTTGAACTTATATAGAAAAGTAGAAATTGTTTATAACACCGATAAAGTAAATAAACGCTGTTAAAGGGAAATCCTTAGAAGGGGAGAAACGTTATTAAAAGGACATTTATAAAGTGAAGAACCGTTACTAAAAGTAAATCTTTATAAATGGATAAACGTTGTAAAAAGGAAATCTTTTGAAATGAATAAACGTTATAAAAAGAAGTTAATCGAATTTAGTTATTCGAAATGAGTTATTCGAATTAGATATTTGAATAGAGTTAAACACGTAAGAGTTAATTGAATATTAGTTATTCAATTTGAGTTAATCGAATTTAGTTATTCGAGAAGAGTAAATCGAATTAGTTATTCAAAGGAGTTAATCAATTAAGTTATTCGAATTAGTTATTCGAAGGAGTAAATCAAATTAAGTTAATCGATTAGAGTTGAGTTAATCGATTTGGGTTAAGTTAAGTTATCGAGTTAAGTAATCGAGTTAAGATTTATCGAGTTAAGTAATCGAGTTAAGTAATCGAGTTGAGATAATCGAGTTAAGAAAATCAAGTTAAGTTAATCGAAAAAGTTATTCGATAAGAGTAAATCCATTTAAGTTAATCGGATGTTAGTTATTCGATAAGAATTGACACATTTAAGAAAATCGAATATTTGTTATTCGATAAGAGTTAATGAAATAGAGCCAACCAAGAAGAGTTATTCGAATATTAGTTATTCGATAGGAGTTAATCGAAATAGAGTTTATCGAATATAAGTTATTAAAAAGGGAGAGTTAATCGAATAGAGATTTCTCGAAAGAGAGTTATACGTCGAATTCGATTATAGCGAATTTGGGAAAGTACTATTTACTTTCCAGGGTTTAAATCAAGATTTAGTTATTGATTTAGAAATTAGGTGTCTGTTAAATTATTCGAGTTAGGAAATAAATTTATAATTTAGGAGATATTTTAGGGGTAGGAATTATAACGTTATAGTTATAATCAAACGTTGTCATATAAGAAGTGGATTCGTAACCTGAATCCAAGAATTTGCGTAAACAGATGATTGTAAAAAGTGAGTGATGAGCTTCATCTATTTCACAGTAAAGGACGTTGTTCAATTAAGGTCTGCGAGGTAATTATACCCCAACTTGATTGACTTCAGAATTGACAAAGGAATAGTTGTGGTTCGATCTAAAAGGTTGATCAGGAATAAAGTTAAGGAATAAGCGATAAATGGATTAAGCGAAACGATGTTTTATACAACGTTCATTGGAAATCCGTAAATGAGTTTTGGAAACGTTTTCCAAATATAGTCAGATATGTTTTCTAAACATAGAAAATGAAATGTTTTCATGATAAGAATTTAGGAAATAGAGTTAAGCAAATTCAGAAACTGACTGGAGAGGGTAAGTTGAACGGTTTTCTAAGTGACGATCTGATGTTGGTTTCGACCTTCCGGATTGATACTTAGAGAATTGTTCTCATACTAGTTACAGTTAGGGACTGATAGATGTGAAATAATAGTGATGTGAAAATAAGCTATGGAAATGTTTTCCAATGATTAATAACATATATTTTCTAAATACATGAAATAAGGAAATATGAACATATATATGTATATGATGATTGATCGATCGAATTTCCATTTGGAAATAAGATCGTTGTTTGTACACCGACATGTTTTCATTTGATAGTTGAATCACAGACTATCAAAGTTTTGACCCTATTTAAGTTGTTAATATGGAGAGACCGGTTGGATTATTATCCGAAGAACCACTCCGTATTAGCATAAGCGTTGCGAATCAAGTACGCTGAAGATAATTGAAGACGGAGTGAAGTGCAAGGGCTATTGTGAAAAGCCTAGGTAGGATGGATTCACTGAATAGTGCCTTCGGTTTATTCAGTCCCAGGACAACGTATATGGACGAGTGTCTGACAAAGTATTCTTAACGAATCATATATGTTGATCTCTTTAAATGTATTACGTTGGTGGCGGAGAAATTCGTTTCTCTTAGCTTGTATACCCGTGATGCCTTGAGAAATCGATAATGATTTGGCGGGTATGACGATGTGGCATTCAAAGTAATTGAAGAAATAATCTGTCAAGGTGATAAACGTGACCTCAAACCTCACAACCGGGAAATAACAGAAGTTGGGCTAGGCAGCATGGCTAGTTGGGCCATACCCAAGCAGGGTGTATTATCACCATCTAGAGAATATTCAATTGTACTTCTTTATAATCTATTTCAATGCTGTCCCTTATCGGGAAGAATTGTTGCTGATCCCAACCATCGGTGATAATATATTCGTTACACTCAAGCTAAATGAGTGGACGGTCATGTGTGGCCGGGTTGCAAGACGTTCTTGTTGAACCCTAGTGTATCTCCTCTAGAGTACACTGATCGGAAGGTGCTCCCATACCTTGTCTGTTGGAATCCAATCTCCAATAAGCGCTCACGGTTTTATTTGTATACTATGTATGTGGAACGTGAGATGCAAGCGTTCTGCTAGATTGATATCTATTTGTATTTAGACCTTATTATAATATCAGAAAGATATCCTTTATTTAACCAAGTGTTGGAGTTTTATTCACACCAGTCCCATGACTGACCCGGAGTTTATTTTGTTTGTTTTCCCTAAACTCTTGGGTGCCCAAATTTGTACGGGCAGTCAAGTAGTCGGGATTTTACAGATACACTTGGAGAGCTTGGAGCAGGAGGCTTCAGGATTATAGCTATTATTATTCCGCTGTGTTGTTAAGTGTTGTACTTTGAAATGGTATGTATATACGAGTACTGATCTGTATTTCAAAGTTATGTTATATTTTATTCGTTCCGCTGTGAGATTCGTGTTTACTCTGATGATGTAAGTTCTTCTTCTTCTTCTATTCTATTAGTTCTATCTTTTCTTCCTCACCCTCTACTTTCTTTCACTAACATCTCGGAATTTTCGACTCTCGAGGAGTCGAAAATTTCCAGCCGTTACAACAATAAACATCGATACCTTTTGAGTTGGACAAATTTGGTCTTTTTCATTTGATATATGACCAAAATATACATACGGATGAATTTGGACTTGAGACCACTTTCGTTGAGTTCAAAATGTAGTTTACGTGTTCTAAAACTATAAACTTCGATATATTCCGAGCTTCGGAGTTTCAGCGCTTGGGTTGGATCATGGTTTGGCTAAACCTAGCCTATCTTATAATCCCCAAATCAACCCTCTCCTTCCATTCATTCAAACACTTAGCCAAAAATAGAAAATGAGGGAGGGAATGGGAAATTAAAATTCCCTAAGCCCTAGCTTAATCTTGCAGCTCCAATTCTTGTTGCAATCAAGTGCAAATCAAAGGAGAAGCTTAGGTAAGCTCCTCTCCATCTTCACCATTTTGTTTTTCTTTAATTTCTCATGATTTCCTAAACCTAATTCCTAGAAAATCCTTTCATATGATCATATGTTGTTGATTCTAGTGTTTTTATCGAAGAGAGGTTGTTCTAGCTCGTTATTGGATCGATTTCTTATTTCTAAACAAACAAACGTGAGTTCTTCATGAGTTATTCATGAACTCACATCTATGCCAAGAGCCTAGAGGCTTGTAAATTGTAATTTAGTGTTCATTTGGGTTTACATATACATAAGAATGGGTTAGATAAGTATACACTTTCCGGTTCATTAGTTTATATTCCATTGAATTGAAAATTATGATTGGAATTGTCCACACAATCTAATTCATATGCTACTAGTTGATTTGGCGATACTGCGAAGATCCCTTGTCGCACTGGCAAGTTCTAAGACTTCACAATTCGCTTATATCGCATTTGATTGCTTTGATTAGAGAATTTAGTCGTTTTGGAGTACATAATCAAAATCATTGCAATCTTATGTATATATGTTTGTGCATGTGTTCATGAGTGGTTTTGGCGAGCCTTAGGGGCCTCATTGGCACTTAAGAAACCATCACCATTGATCCGGGCTTGTCCGAGGTCGATTGCACATTCATTGGAAATCAAAATGTTTAATTGCTTCAGCTCAGACGTCTAACCAAAATAGGTCAGACGTCTGTTTAACCTCTGGGGAAAAATAAAAAAACTACTTACTGTCAGGTCAGACGTCTGCCCAGAGGGGGTCAGACGTCTATTGGCTATTTTCTGGTGCTGACCGATGGAAACCACCGTCAACAGTTTAGGTCCATCGAGGCTCTTTCCCGGTCGAGTTTCAGCCCATTTCGCCATTGTTTGTGACTTTTCAGTTTCTTTAATTCGCAGATTTCAGCAGCCCAATTCTTATGAAATCGTTTTATAAATCATCAATTAAAGAATGGTGGAGTGGAAATCAATGGTGAGAACTCTCTTACTCAAAATTTTGTATAATTATTTATTTTTATAACTGTGTATATATATATATATATATATATATAGTTTGCCAGTGATTGCAATATTTGTTTGTTGTTTGATGGATGTTTATAGTTTTAATGTTATCATTATTAAACTGTGACTATAAATGTCTATAAATAAAACATTTATATTATAAATGATTGGGATGACAATTAACCCTCCCGTCTCCCGAATATTAGATAATTTCACATGGATTGTGGTGTAAATCCCATACGGGTATTGAAACGATAATTTTACATGTCGCCCAATTACGCAAATAATGATTATTGGATGTTGATTGAAAACCCTACACGGGTCTGGTGATGATAATAACTTCACACATCTCCCTGGTGTTTAGTTGTATGTCAATCGATTGATTGACCGTATTAAGCGTTATTTAATTATTTAATGCTTATACAGTTGCCAATTTGCACTTTGGATGTGAATTGAATGTTTAATAGCTGTTTATCGCTATTTTGGGAATACATGTGATGTATGGCAACCATATAAAATAAAATTATATGGTAATTGATTGAGTCTGATTCCAATTTATAAATAACGAATATTTTAAAATAATATTTAGTGAAGAATCAAAATATGATTTTTGATGTCCGATTTTGGATAGACATGGAAATATTGAAATACTCCAAGTTTGAAAAGACAAAAAATATTTTGGGTTTGTCAAGAATGGTGTCTTCAATAACACTGTTCTTAAACCCAGTTGAGAAAAGAATAAATCTTTTAATTAAGATTTAATGAAGTTTTCCAATTAATAAATATAATTGGAATTAAATGGTAGTTGATTTTGAATTCATTGTGAACGATGTTTTAAAAGACATTAGTTCTTAAACCTAATTAACGGTGAAGTTATGATTTGGAATTTATAATCTTCTAATTAAGATTAATAGACTCTTCCAAAATAAAAATTTTCCAACTTAATATGTTAAATTGGAATTGAGTGGAATTCGATTTAGTGATAATCAGGATGAGCTTCTGTGAAGGAAGGCGTTTACTATTTATGGAATTTATAAAGGCCTAGCCGTTATTTCCCTTATAGTATTAGTCTGATATGGAAATTTATATCGATTATATACTGTTATGAATTCCGTAAAGGTTCCATTTTTATGGAAGATGATTTTGGGTTTATCGTGAACTGTATTTTAAATGAAATTGGTTATTTAACCCAAGTAAAGACAGGATTAATTTCCTAAACTTGAATAATCATTAAGTAATGATTTTTGAGACTAAAACTAAGTGGAGTTTTAACGAATATTTAATTAGACTGAAATCTGAATAAGGCAAGTAAATTTACTGAATTCAAGAAATGTTTGAGAATGGAGTGCCACCAGTTATGCTCCATGCGATAGTTAAATCTTTAATTATATTTGAATGTTAAGTGGTAATTGAATTTACCGATAACACCATGGGTATTAGATATGAAGTACTACCAATTTTGCTCCATGGGATGAATTGGTTGGGACTGGGATAATAAAATGAATGATTACTTCGGTAAGGCTCGTAAATCCTGACTATTTTGAGAAACCTTAATTTGGGTTTAAGTTTGTTAAAAGATAACATAAAATGTTTTGTAATGGTTTTCAAAGAAAGATTTAAACAAGTAGTTTAAATGAATTAAATCTTTGATAATATTTTGGGATTAATTCCCAATATAATGAATATTTGAACAGAGAATATTCCGGATTGGAATGAGGCGTATGATGTGTTTTTATAGCACTTGATTATAAACTACGCGAGTTATTCGAAAAGACCGGGTTTTAACCCAATTTTAATAACTGTTACGACGATTAAAAGTCAACGATGAAGATGGTGGTTGAAGACCGGAGATCCTCGGATCGTATGGATAATTACTGATGTTTTGATTGGGATGCACACCCAAGACAAGGTAATAAGTGGTGATCGTCCCGACGTACTTGGATATCGACCGGATAAGCGAGGGCCTTTCTCCTGTATTGGACATACGGGACGAGGAATAAGGTGCCTCCGGTTTCGCTCAGAACTAGAATGAACTTGTGAATGGATTGTGTCTGACATTGTATTGTGTGCTATATTCATTTATCTCTACTAAATATATATCTGTTTGGTGGCGGAGAATTTATTCTCTTGCTTAACACTCTTCTCTGAGACATGCGAGCTTAAATGTTATATATTGGCAGAAATCAATGGTATGGTATGGATTGACAATGTGGCATGCTAAGACGCAAATGATTAAGGCTTTTGTTGAAAAGCAGGGCCTTGTGGATGATGATCAAAGCGCGGCTTTAAGTAGCATAACTTTGTGTATAGCGTTAATTCGTGAGCCTCACACCTTGGTATGAGTCAAAAACGGGATGAGGACCTCAGGGAGGACATGCGTTTCTTTTTAGCTATGGGTGTTGTCATAGTATGGAGCCCAGACATTTTTACTTATATGGATGATGGATTGATTGCGAAGCGCCTCGGATATAGAGCCGACTAAAAGGCTCGAGTGAAAGGTCTGTTAGGACTGGGAAACGTATTGTTCAAGAATAAATAATCCACAAACGTTAGGTATGGACCGGCCCTGACGGTAACCAAGGGCTCACCAGAGTCTGAGTCCTGAGGCATTTGCTAGAGTGTCTCGAAACCAGTGAGGAAGATCCCTTGCCTCGACTCATAGATGGGAATACAATTTCCAATACGTGACTTTTCGGTTTTAGTTGTAAACCTATATAGTGACACAGTAGGATGGGTACTATGTCGTCTATGATTGATACATTTATATTTGAAGTTGTTTTTGACACTATACACTTATAGTAATATCAGAATAAATTGTTTTAAAGTGTACCAAGCATTTTTGGCTATTATAAGGTAAAACTCTATCCTCCAGCTTGCGTTACATTGTGTGATGGGACCTGAGTCTTATAATAGCTTCATTTTTCAAAAAGCATTGCGTTGTTTGTCTTTTGGCATTCTTGGGAGGAAACCCGTTCCGTGCTATACGACGTAGTCCCTGCATTTACCCAGCATTGACATAAAGTTTATAACTGTTTTAGTTCTCACACTAGTCCCATGACTTACCCGGAGTTTATTGTTTCTACCTAAACTCTGGGTGCCCATATTTTCCACACGGGCAGTCAGTAGTTTTCGTTCTGCAGATTTCTATTTAATATGATCCTGGTTTACAGCCGAAGCTATATTTAGAAAACTTTGTATATGTGTATTTCTTTCAGTTGTGTTAGTTGATATATTTCCGCTATGCATTTTATTTATACATTTTATTTCCGTTGCTATGTAAATTATTAATCTCTGATATTGTATTTTCGCTGTGTAATATTTATTCATACTCTGATATATTCTTGTACTCTGATGTAAATTATTGTAATAGCAATCAAATGTTCTCATGTTTGTGTTGTGATGCGTCGTGTTCTTACGCAATATGCGCTTTTCCGTCTCTTCGGAGATCCGAGGATTCGGACCGCTACAAAAATTTAGTTAGTTATTTACAAAACGATGTATAATATCACCTAACATTGTACATTCAAGTCAGTATATTTAAATTAATCATGTGATTTTGAATTTAACAAATGAATTCAATCAATAAATTATTTTTTATTCATATAATTAATGCTAAATGTGATGTTTTAAAATGTATACCACGTTCATATCAAAAATAGCAAAATTATTTTTTCTTTCAAATATAAAGTTAAATAAGCCACACAGTATAAATAATATATGTGGATAATAATAATAAAAATTAATATATTATATACTTATCTCAATAAATTTATTATAAGTTAAACAAAATAATTTCCACTTTAAATACCTTCATTTTAACATTTCTATTATTATTTACTAACTATCCTCAATTCTTTCGTGATATTGTATATTTCAATCCATATGTTTAAACTACTCATGAGATCTTAAATTATAATTATTTAAATAACCATAAAGAGTATTTAGTCCATATTTTCTAATAACTTCTAAAAATATACGTCAACTTTACTATGTATATTCATATTAGAAAAGGTTATTATTCATGCAATTGTAAAGATTTATAAATCATATAACATGAACGATGTGCCAGATAAAATTTCAACTCAAAAAGTCAAGCCTATCTAAAAAACAATGAAATTATCACAACTAAAACAATAATGACAAAGTTAATTTGTAAATTAACCACGATTAATTTATATCAAGAATTCACCATATATTATATCATAATTTTTTTTTGAACATTAGAAATTCTAAAACAAATTTATACATTTTTTACAGATTTTTTTCCTTCAACTTTTCCTATTATGCTACACAGTTAAACAAACTTCGTAATTTTACAGTTAACTTATTTTAAAAAATATATTAAATAATATTTTCAAATTCATCTAACAAATTACTAACATAGATCAATTTCAACATGTATACTTAAATTAATAAAAGCGATTAAAAGAATTTTCAAATACATACAGGAGCATATTGTTTTCGTAAGGTATAGAATATAAATTACACATAAATAATAATAATATTTTTAAGGATTAATTGACAGGAATAATCCGAAGTTTGACGTGTCTTCCTATATTAATCAAAAGTTTGGATTATTTTTATATAATCCCAAGTTTAGGGGGTCCCTTCCCATATTGATCCCGATGACTTATTAACTTGTTGTAGCCGGTTATCAAAATTAAATTCGTCTTCCCCAAACGATTTTTCTGGAGTGGGAAACTAGTTTGGGAAAGACGAATTTAAGTTTGATAATCGGCTACAACAAGTTAATAAGTCATCGGGATCAATATGGGAAGGGACCCCCCGAACTTGGGATTAATTGAAAATAATCCAAACTTTGGATTAATATGGAAAGACACGTCAAACTTTGGATTATTCCTGTCAATTTATCCTATTTTTAATTAATAGTTTGTGTATTTTACATCAAAGTTCATCGAATATTTCATATGAAAGTTCTCAATATTTTAACATCAAAATAATAAATACTATTTTAATAACATTTTCATGTGCTATGCATGAGTTACACACTAACGTAACAAGAAAAGAAAATACCATTGATTCAAGCAAGAAAATGGCGTAACAAGCTTAAGGAATTGCAAGAATTATTTCACTGGATAGGCTAATGAAATAAAACAAGTGAATGTGTGTAATTTTTAAAATGAACTGATATTAAAGATTAAAAGTTGAAGCAAGAATGAATTGCAAATGAGTAAAATAACATGTCTAAACCGGTAATGTTGATCAAGAATATGAAAAGCTCCATTATCAAGTACAATGAATTCAATCAGAAACTGAGGTGAAGTAAAGATCAAGATAAATATAAAGGAATTTAGATATTAATGACTAGATAGGGATCAAAAGCACTAAATATTAAATGAACATTAGAAATAATTATAACATGAACATAGTGATCAACAATTATCGGGAAATTGATGATATTGCACTGGCAAGAGAAAGGTAACAACTATTATGAATTAGCTTTAGGATTTTAGTTTTCACACATATAATCCAATGCATATACACCCATACATATACCCGAGCAACACCATACAACTCACACACATGATGCAATAAGCCCAATTCATAAGCGACTGCCTCTGTTTTCCTTGCCTGAGGTTATGTAACACCAACTGACATAACCTGCCATCGACTATGGCACTTCTCCTACCATCTCTAATGAACCGTGCTTGTCCATGGCAATTTCCTTCCTTCCAGTCTGCACACAACCATCATTCTTTATCAAAATTATGGCAATCAATGTCTGGTTGTTACACTATATCGGAGAGAAGAGACACTGTTGTAAATAACAACATGATGTAATAAAATTATACCAAAGGAGGTATAAAAGAAAATAAAAGATTGTGACTTTATTCAAAAAAATTATGATCGACAAAAATATAAGAGAAGGAAAAAGAAGAAAAGTGTGGCTAGAAAATGGATTAGGGTATTTTAGGAGAGCAAATCCTCTGTACCTAAATTTCTCTATCCCTCTATACTCAAAACCCCTTATTTTCACATTTTTGCAATTAAGCCAGAGAAAGAAAAAGGCATAACTTCAAAGAGGAGGAAATCAGGAGGTCGTGATTGGTTAGATATAGGGGATAGGTGATTTTGGGTACTTGAGATTTCATTTCGTATTTTAGCATGTTCGTACTTGGGTTTATTTTTTGGTTTTCTTTTCAGTTGGGCTCGAAAACGTAGAAAAAATGTTCTCAGTTTTATTTATCGAGCCCATAAAATGATGATTTTTGATTTCTTTATGTTTTTTCAAAATTGAAAATGGCAAACTAATCGAGGTTTAAAAATAGGAATTTGCAAAATTTAATTTAGAAAATTTATAATTTACACATTATGGGATTGGTTGATTGAATAGAGAGAGAGATACGAATTTAGATTTTCTTTATCAAAAATTAAGGTAACGGTGTGATATTGATGTTATATAATAAGTAAAATTGGCGTATATGATTTTGATAATTATTTTGATGTATGTAAAACAATTTATAATACATGAATATAATGTGTCATATATTACTTTCATTCTCGATCCTCTTTTTTTTTTTTACAAATATTAGTGACAAAAACTGCAAATTAGTAGACGACGATTTTAAGTCTTAGGAACTTGAGTTGTAAAAACCGAAAGAGAAAATTAAATGAAGAAGGAAGTAAAAATAAAATAACATAATTTGTATAATACGGAATGATAAAAAAAATACACCAATAGCGATTTTTTCAACAAAACAATGGGGTACGAAAGCTAAATCATGAAGTGCTAGTAGAGTCAACATAAAATAAATCAGAGGCTAGAAATGACAATGGGACATGTTGGGGTGGCATTTTTATTCCCTGGACCAACTCCAGATTTTTTTGAACCATGTCCTAAACTTACCCATGGATCATGTGCGAGTTTGGAATTTTTCCTTATACGCAGATCCCGTACAGATCATGGCAGACTCGAATCCCCTTAAGATCCGGTAAAATTGTGTGCTAATACACATAAATTTATTTATTTGTATTTTTTCATTAAATGATAAAATAAATACAAGTTATAATGTCATTAAAATGATAATATAATATAATAAAATGAGTTGTACAATAATAGTTCAAAAGGTATGTATTTATTATTATATAATGATCACTGATGTAACTTAACATTGACCTTCCATTTTACAAGGCAGTCACACTTTGAAATTCTTGCTATTGGAGTGCTCAGGACTTGAGTATGGACTTGGAAAAATTTGGAGTGATTTGGACAAAGTCGCGAAATTCAAGAAATAAAACTTGGAATTTGACCAAGTGTTTTGAGACCTATATGTATCCCCGAAAAACTTCTGGAATGATAGGAATCATGGAGTTTCGGGATAGGTGTGGAAATTCACTAAGTAATCCCAAGATCGGTATATTATCCAAAGACTGATATTCTTATGGGATATCATATCCTCGGTTTGGCAAGGATTTACTAAGGTTTTCAGGATTTGCTTTTATACTTCGTTTGTTGGATTGGTATTGGCGGCACCCTTCTGGATCAGTGTAAAGTCGAAGGAGTTTCCAGGATCGATGATGGCTAATTTGTGTCCCTTGATACGAAATGGAGGATGGCAATGGAATTAAGGCATTTAGAGATGGCGTGGAATTGGCTAAGGCATGGTGGATCGATACCCATCCCGAGATTGGTACCGATCCCGATGATGATTTTTTGGGTTTCGAGCCCACTTTCTCCAGCACCTATAAATACCATTTCGGGTACAGAGTAGGGTTTGAAAATCTTCTTTTGTCTGAGCTCAGGATTCTTGGACATAGAGACTTTTAATGGCTTCTCTCAAAGCTCCATGCACACTTTGGAATCATCTTTGGACCTGTGAACTTCTTCCTGGATTTGGCTTGGAGATCTCAACACTTGACTTGCTACTTGGACTCTTTTGTACTTTAAAGCATCAAAAAGATCTTTTAAACATTAGAGAGCACATGTTGACACTAAGAAAAGACTTTGCTATCGCTAACGCTTAGTGTTGTAACCAAAAGGATTGTACTTGTAACCATACAATACAAATATACGAAGTTACAACAAAGTTGACGTAGGCACACTTATCGAACCACTATAAATATCTGGTGTTATTTACTTTTTCTACATTCTGTGACTGAATCATTTGGATTTAGGTTTTAATCTAGGATGTGACAACTTTCCCACGTCAACATTTTATCATGCCAAGAAGGGACAAACAACCGTTGGATTGCTAAGGAATTTGGATTCCCTGGGATTTAAGAATGATGAAAAGGAAAAAGACTAATGCTACTACTCAGGCTGAAGGAGTTGGACTGGAGGAAGCTAGGAAGTTTCCTCTACCAGGATCCCTCCATATATCTAACTTGGGAAAAAATTGATGGAGTGATTAAGGATTTGTATACATGCGTGCAACGAAAAGAAGAAGTTCTTAAAAGGCAAGAGGAAATGATGAATACATTTCTTACACAGATGGAAGAATTTGGAAGCTCAACAGGCCAAGTAACTCAGGCTAAAACTAGCGTGCAATGTGCTCAAGATTTGCAGGACTTAGGGGTAGTTCCCTCAAATCATCCCCAGCTGATCCGGCTTGACTAGGGGGCTTCTCCCCCAATTCTAAATGATGTTTTGGTTGGTCAGACTATGGGTTCTGGAGTTGGAATCATGCCTCAACTGCTGGTGCGTGAGGGAACAGATGCTGGAGGTGCTCCTACGACTTCGGAATATCGGTTTGCACCTATGACTACTCCTCAGGTCAGGGATGAAGTAGATGTTCAGGTTGAAAATCAATGAACGACTCATGTTAGATTAAAC
This sequence comes from Allium sativum, assembly GCA_030737875.1. Classification (NCBI taxonomy): domain Eukaryota; kingdom Viridiplantae; phylum Streptophyta; class Magnoliopsida; order Asparagales; family Amaryllidaceae; genus Allium; species Allium sativum. Next base: position 23,478,067 of record CM060918.1, on the reverse strand, counting down.
ACTGGGGGCATAGGTGCAGGATTGGAAGATTGGAGGCAATTCCTTGGGAATGGAAATCAAATTTTGGATGTGATTCGATGGTTTACTCAAGGCAAAGCATCTCACTCATATCTGGACCATGTTAATCATAACCTATTCACTCAAACTATCAAGAATTCTCAGAATCCACTGGATTTCAGGTTATTGGTTTTGGATGCATATAATGGTAGGAAGGATCCTACAATTTACTTGATGCGTCATATGCGCCATATAGAAGTGCCAGCGGCGTCAGATAACGCTATTGCAAAATGCTTTCCACTTTAACCTGCAGATATTGCTGTTATGTGGTTTCGGCTGTTGGAATCAGAAAGTATTGGAAGTTGGAATATTTCGGTTGAAAGGTTCATTGAACGGTTCATAGTCTACATCTCTTGACCCAAGAACGTTATGACTCTTACAACAATCAAGCAAAGGTCTGGAGAAACTTTGCAGAAATTCTTGTAAAGGTTTAACGTGGCAGCGACGGTGGCTGATCGACCAGACCCTTCTGTGGTTTTAATGGATGTTGTTTCTGGAATTTTGGACAAGATGGATTTTCAAGTTCTCGCTTCAGCGGGATCCACTAAGGAACCTTGGTGAATTTTACTTAGAAGTGGACAAATTTCTGAGGGAAGAGAATGCTAGAACTGATAAGGAAGTTATCAAGGTTAATATGGTTAAGGGCAAAGGATCATCCGAATCTGGCAAGGATATGAATAAAGGCAATGGAAAGGTTTCATTTGGGAATGATCAGAATGTGTTTCAATGGAGGGAGCCCAAATTCCCTTTACACACGGAAGTTACTTCTTCTTCGAAAGAAATATATTTAGATGTTCACCCAACTGCTCCCTTCATAAAGCCTCCCAGGAAGGAGCCGACTCAGAAGAAATGGATTTTGGTAGACTGTTTGTTTCGTGAGCTTGATGGCCATAATACAAACGACTGCAGACATTTTCAAGATATGATTGGGGGAATGTGTCAAGTGTGGCGAGCTGACACAAAATGTTAGGAATCTTATTGCAGTAGCGGAACATACACAGCTACCCGCTCCAGCTCTAGATAGGAATGAGCCAGGACATGGCCAGCATGGATTTATCATTGATTGATTCGGATTTCTCCAGACTTTCTAGAATTGTGGCTTTTGAACTTTGGATTTTGGTCGCTTGGAATTTGGCATTTCGGACTCTAGATCTTTGGTTTCTTGGATTGTGGATTTGGTCCGTTGGTTTTCCTGGCTTTCAGATACGGCTCCTATGTTTTCTGCCTTCCGGATGTTGGTTTTTTAGTTTTTTATGTTTTGGTTATGGATGGCTAAGTCTGCCTACCTATGTATGGAATCCAGTGGGAATTCTAGGCATGCTCCTTGTGGATGATAAGCCATCCACCTCCTAGTTAATGATTTTATAATAAAAAATGGCTATATTGGCTCACTTACGAGTCACGTACGGGATTAGGATGTAGTCCCTAGGCGTGCTCTATCCTCGACTATAAATCGTTAGGCTTTCTTACGGATTTATAATACTTCGCTTGTATGGACTATACTTATGAAGTATAAAATCAAAAATTAGAATTTTCTAACTATAAGGACTCGATGAGTATAGACTATGCTCATCAAGTATAAAACTCTTACATTGATCCCAAAGTATGGACTATGCTTAGGAAGGACTAGGCCATCTTATCATGACATGGCAAGATTGCTTAGTTAAGGCTCAAGTATGGACTATAATCGATTGGATGTGAGTTGTTTTGTCAAGACTTGGCAAAATGATTCACTTAGTTTTTTGTAGGTACGGATTATGCTTACTCATGATAGGCTTGGTGAGGCCACATATTTATAGGATTGCTCTAGCTTTCTAAATACTTAGATTCAGATTTTGGAAATTCTGGATTGACTTTCTGTTATAACATGATCCGGAGTGATCGTGGATTTTCTTTGGAATCTGGTTTTCTATTAATATGATCCGATGTGATCATGGATTTCTAATTTCTGATTTTTGGTTATTAAATTTCTATTTGGACATGCCTCGGACAATGGTTTCTGGATTCGTGGATTTCTAGATAAGAAAAAAAACATCTTCCATAAAAAGGTATGTTTTAGAGGGACAAATGTTGACCGCTATTTTACACGGAAGTCACGCTTTGGAACTATGGCTACTGGAGTGCTTAGGACTTGAGTACGGACTTGGGAAAACTCTGAGTGATATGGATGAAGTCACGAAATTTGTGAAAATTGGAAATTTTAGCTATGTTTCAGGATCGGTATGTATCCCCGAAATACTTCCGGATCGATAGGAATCACAGAGTTTCAGGATGGACATGGAAATCCACTAAGTATCCCCATACCGGTATAAAATTTTGTACCCTGGGATTGGTATTCTTGGTGGCATGAGATTTCGTATCTGCAGTTTGGCATGGGTTTTTATAAGGCTTTCGAGATCGGTTTTTAAACTTCGTTTGTTGGATCGGTATTAGTGGTACCCTTCTGGATCGGTGTAAAGTTGAAGGAGTTTCCATGATCTGTGATGACTAATTCATTTCCCTGGATATTAAATGGAGGTTGGCAATGGAATCAAGCATTGCTAGAAAAATAAGCTACAACATCGGTTTTTGGTCGATATCTAAGTGTTTTACGACCTATGTCTTTGCGAGTGTAGAGAAAGGTCAAGATCTTTCACGTCGGTTTTTGGCTGATGTCTAGGATGGCTTTATACAATGTTTTTATTAGGATATCTGGTGTCTAAGGTGGCTTTATACAATGTTTTTATTAGTCTTGTTTTAATTAGCCGATGTTTAGGTGCTTTTGGACATCAATTTTTTGAGTTATTCCAGATGTCTATAGCTTTTTTGTACATTAGTTATTTGATAATAAACTGATGTCATTTCAATTATACATATCAGTTTACAATAACTATATGATGTAAGCAACTGAGACTAACGTCACATAAAAAATGAAAATGATGTCAAATAGCAAAATACATTACTTTCAACAATATTCACCTAAGTCCAATATTTAGAACATTTTAAACAACCCAGACATGAATCCAAATAAACAGAGTACATTACTTCCCTGCCTCTCAAGTCAAAATCAACCTTAACAGTCACATTACATTTTTCCTTGGATGAATTCATAAGATGATAAAAAACTTTATGTTTTGTCTTGTATGAATTCGAGAGCCGCATGGTCCACATCAAGCTCTTGCATTGTGTAGGATTTCCTTATCTTGGTCGCCCACTAAAAAGTGCAATACAAAAATTAGCACAATATTATATATATTGATCCAAATATCTTACTATTTTTTAATCAAAATATAAAATAGGTTACCTTAAAAGACATCTCCTTGTCTGAAATCCATGACTTATCCATATGTTCGTATGACGAAGAGCAACCTACCTGATTGTCATTTTAAACATAAAATGACGTAAACAAGAAGATTGTACATAAACAAGTATAAATTTAATTTAAACATTAAAAGTTGTTGTGGAACAGACTAACCTCCAAAGTCAAAATTTTAAAACAAAATTTCACGTGCTTCTAGCTTCGATAGCTAAAATCTTTAAATCTTCAAACTTGGGTCTAACCCGAGCGTTCCATGCAAAAACATAAAACACTCGAGTCAGGATTAACCTTACTTCTAGTAAATCAACATCAAATAAACACTGAAATATAATAGTTAATCCTAGATTCAAATATATGTCATATGAAAAATATACAATTATATAGTATTGTTCTATATCAGCTATATTTCAGGGACAAGTGGTCACGGAAGCCTACTACATGTACATGTGTGCACTACCTCAACTTTCTGGAAACGACGGTGTATTTCTAATCTATATAGTGTTTGTTCTATATCTATTTTTTTTCAACCAAGTGCATTTTTGATCTTGAAATGACAGTGTATAGAGGTGAATGGTGACAAAAAATTTATGCACATGCACACTTACTTCCAGTTGACAATATCTAAGCATGGGATAGTACACGGCAATGCCAATTCATAGCAGATAAAGAACACAAACAAGCACACAGACCATCAAGGTGCATATGTCTAACATTATGGGAAGTAGGCATGGGCATGGTAGCAAATGGCAATTCAAAAATTTTACATAGATAAACAATGCATTTATACGACAAGTTTACTAAATTATTGAATCAGTTTACTTTAGACAGCCATGTACAAGTTCACATTGAAACTGCCATGGTTAAGCTTCATTCATATAACATTCTAGAGATGATCAAGCCCTTTATAATGAAGCAATCCATGAAGTTTTACTCCATGTTTTAAGTAAAAATCCAACAGTAAAGTTATATTCAATTTCTTTAAAAGTGTGCTACAACTTAATAATGCTACAATTAAATTTCTTCCTGTTAGTCTTAACTTATTAAACAACAAAACAGTATTCAAACCAAAGGATGAAAAGGAAACATATGGGTGCAATAAGGAATAGGGGTCTCAAGCACAAAACCAGTGTAAACCATGAATAAGAGAACCACAAGGCAAACCGCATAGAGAAGTTTTAACATGGCAAAATAAAGACAGTAAGGCTGAATACAACCCATACGTGGACAACAGCCGAATCTATCATCGGTGCAAACATGCAAACTAAAGGAACAATCCCAAAATACTCCATATATATATATAGAGACGTACATGCGTATGTATATTATTTTTTTTGAAAATACTTATGTGTGTATATATATATATATATAAGTTAGTTTTGAGCTTAGGTGTTTTCATGCTAATACTGTAGCTCAAGACAAACTGTTTTATGCTAAAGTTTTAATTGAAGTATCCCCTGACAAACCGCTCCCAGAGACTGTTAAAGATAGAATTGCGGACGATTATGAGGTTGAGGTGAGAGTTCGCAATGGTTAGACGCCTGATATATGTACACTATGCTACTCCTTTGGTCATATACATGCTAATTGCACTTGGAAACTAACTACTCCTGCCTCTACTCTTGTTCCCCTAACTGATCGAGTTCCTCTTCCATGCCCTAATATGAAATGGGTTTGGAAAGCTCCTGTTACCAACTCTGCTATAGTTCCTCGGCAGCCTATTCAGAAATCTCCATGTAATGATGAAATAATGGATAATAAAGTAGATACTTTGAATAAGGATACTGAATATGATGGCATTTATTGGTATTCAGATGATCGCTCATGGCTCCATGATGCTTATGGAATATTGAGATACGATCCTTATGAGAATGAGTACTATAAATATGTAATTAACATTGAGGATGATCTTAGAAGATTGGAATATCGGGTTGTAGGAGATAGTTTTGAGCTCATTCAGAAGGGCAAGCTAGGTGAAAAGAACGGGTCTTTGTTCCTTGATTCTACTTGGGATTGGAAGCAAGAATTTCGTAGTCCTAACCTGTGTTATGTACCTAACCTTGCTATAATTTTTCTGAGTATGTCAATGTAACAGGTAGTGATGCCTACAGTTATTCCACCGTTGCTGGGAATTAAATGCTTAGGTCCATTTTAGTAGCTGAAGTACTCTGTTTCTCTCTTGTATTGTAAAGCTATAGTGTTCTGGCACTTCGAACCAGAGGATGTTACTATGCCTGTGCAATACTCCTTTTCTAAGTTCCCTTTCTAATAAAGTGGTACAACCAGTATAAAATCGGTTGGATTTGCTATACACACACACACACACACACACACACACACATATATATATATATATAGAAACCAAGGTTAGAACAACACATACAAGTGCAGCAGTTAGTGAAACTTTACACAACAGGGTTAACAAATCAAGACAACCATCGTAATTCAGTTTATTGTTGTTGTTGAAATACCGGAATCAAAGTGAATCATGAAGGGAAACTCACGTACAACAGTGATTGAAGGAAACAACCACTCCAAACTGAAGCGCATCAAGCAAAGAGCTAGAACAACTAGCCAAACAATTATAAATAAGCACAGAAGTATAATCAGACTAATGATGACATGGCAGTACTAGTAGCACTTAAATCTATAGTAGGGTCTACACTTTTCACTGATCATTTTATACATAGCAACGACAATTAGTGACGCGTGACTCCAATGTGTAACAGTAATGACTTGTAGAGGAAAGAGGAACAATGCACAAGTTAAATGAACAATATCACAAACAGTAAGTAAAATGGAAAAAGGAAAATACAATAAACAACCTCGGTAATAGGTATGCAACCGAATCAGTAAGGCAATAACTAGGCTTTACAAAATCATTTTTTTCAAGAAAGTGCATTTCTGATCTCAAAGTGACAGTGTATAAGGGCGAATGGTGACAAAATTTTCATGCACATGCACACTTACTTTCAGTTGACAATATCTAAGCACGGGATGGTGCACTTCAATGCCAATTCATAGCAGATAAAGAACACAAACAAGAACACATGTCATCAAGGTGCATGAAACACCCCACCTCCGTTAAGGTCACTCACAAAGGGAATGCCTTAACTTTGGTGGAGTGTTTTAGGTAAAAGATGCAGATAAATTACAAGACAGACAAATAAAGCATCGGAAAATAAAGTCATTTTATAAACAATGTGGTTCAGTCAAGTTTTTACAACAATTGTCTCAATCATACTTAAAAGTAATACATAGAACTTCTGTCTTGATTCAAAAACTTCCAAGTATAAAAGAAGCATAAAAATAACAATGATATTCCCCAATAAAGCATGAACCAGCCATAGCAGTGGAAGAGAGAGTCCAAAGCAATACATCAACTATCTTCGAGCTTGGAAAGAAAACTGAGCTAAGTGGTGACATTTCCTCCCTGTGACCCTGGGGGGAGGGAACAGAAGAAAAGAGGCGAAACAAACTAGGTCAGACATAAGTCTGGTAAGTCCAGTAACTTTCAGCATGTAAATAGGCAAAAGCATCATGACACGAATAAACTGAATAGAAGACAATACCGTGATGACAAGGATAACAAGATAACATATGATTAGCACAAGATATGATAAGACAAGATAAACTGAATGCACTTCTACTCTTTCTCTGTTTCGCTACTACCTTGTTATTCTGATTTTTATATCTCTGCACCACCTAACTAGTGTACCAACTAGTAATCTGTATAAAATGATAATATGATAACATGATCCCATTCCCCGCAATTATGGTAGCCTTCAAGTGTACATCTAGTATGAGGATCTTACCTCAATCAGCCTAATTGCCATGAAGATGTTAGATGTACCCTTACTATCCTATCGATCGGCTCCCTACATGTGTTAATGTTCCATGTGTCTGTGTCAATCGGTCCTCTATTGTGTGTAGATACCCTGTGCTGGTCCCACCATAAGGTGTATCAATCCTTATAATAGCAACCCGACACGATTCAAGATGCACAGTGTATAACTACTGGTACCCAGTGCCTGCTTTTTCCCACTCCGGAGTACGTGCATGCCCGTAATCCGTCGGAACCTACACTGACGTACCCCCTGCCTCTATTTTGACCGCTTATAATCAGCCCAGTAATCGTGCCCCACCCTGCCTAGTTTCAGGGTACCTTGATGCATCTATGTGGGTTACTGCTGAAATGGGTCCCCGTTACTAGGGTTTCTTACTGGTTAAGTTTGTGGGCCTATATTTACTAATATTACCCACCAACCCGATATGTACTTAACGCCTCCCACTGATTTAAACATGCTTACTTAATGGTTAAGTTTGTGGGCCTATATTTACTAATATTACCCACCAACCCGATATGTACTTAACCCTCCCACACATTATGTCATATTAGTTAATTGTTGTCCATTCATGTTAACTTAACCCACTCACTCATCATGTCATGTTGGTTAAGTGTTTCTTATTAACCCTTCTCACTCGTCATGTTGGATTGGTTAAGTGTTTCCTATTAACTTAGCCCCGTTCATTCATCATGTTATATTGGTTAAGTATTTCCCATTAACTTAACCTCATTCGTTCATCAAGTTACATTGGTTAAGTGTTTCTTATTAACTTAACCCCACGCGTTAATTATGCTGTATTGGTTAAGTGTCATCAATCAATTCAAGTTAACTTAACTTACCCACTTGTCGTGTTACATTGGTTAAATGTTGCTTTCTTATGTTTACTTAACCCTTCCCATTCATCATGTTATATTTGTTAAGTGTTGTTCTCTCGTTTTAACTTAACCCTTCCACGCATCATGTTATATTGGTTAACTTAACCCTGCTCACTTGTCTAATTAACATGTTATAACGGCTAAGTGTTCTAAACTTACTTAACCCCATCTTCTTGTCTAATTAACATGTTATAACAGTTAAGTGTTTTATATTTACTTGACCCCATCTTCTTATCTAATTAACATGTTATAATGGTTAAGTGTTGCCTTAGTTAACTTAACCCACCATTCTTAACATGTCTTGTTCATTAGCATTAACTGATTTATTAATGCACCAACCTCTCAATTAGATCTATGTTGTTGTGGTTGCTAGATGTGCCGGGCAGTTTTACACCACAGTTCAATCTAACCTCGGGTTTTTCTTGGGCATGATGCACTAACCTCTCACATTAGATAGGTGTTGTTGCGGTTACTGGATGTGCCGGGCGGTTCCGGACAGTTTTACACCGCAACTCAATCTAACCTCAGGTTAGACATGTTTATCTTTTAGCATATTTACCATACATGTCCAAATCTAGATTTTATATGCTAATTTTCCCAAATTCACAAAACTAGTCATGTTCCAATTCTCAAGTTATACCTCAACAAAGCTAATTTCAAGTTAAGCCCCACAAATTCAAATTCAAGTTATTACTCAAAATAGGTTACATCCAATTTTCCCAAATTTGCAATACTAGTCATGCCCCAAAAATCACAATATAGCACATGCCCTAAGATTTAGACATATTGCACCGTACAAAATATTCTCCCAAAAACCCCTAATCATGATTCACAATATAAACTATGCTAAATTATAGCCTTTAATTACAGTGCATGCCAATTACCCAAAATGCCAATTTAGGCGTGTTCACATTTAACAGTTATCCCTATCTTACTATAGGTTTTCATGCCTAAGCCATATATCACTATGCACAATAATCTCCTTCTTCCAAGTCATAAACTATCATATATAATATGCCCCAATTTTTGGTCTTAAACCACAACCTGTACTACGCCTTATATGTTTACAGTTCAATTTACGCCCTAAATCCCAAGTCATATGTCCAATATACTTATTGCCTCAAATCTCAAATCATATGTTCGATACACTTTAAGTTTTAAACACAACATGTGTTATGTCCTCAAATCAATTACAGATCAGTTATGCCCATTTATACATAATTTAATATTTTTCCCAATTTTGGTGCTGGTCATGTCCAAATCATATATTATGCCCAATTTTAGCGCTGGTCATGTCCAAACCATATATTATGCCGAATTTTAGTGCTGGTCATGTCCAAATCATATATTATGACCGATTTTAGCGCTGGTCATGTCCAAATCATATATTATATCCAATTTTTCCCAACGTACGTTCATCTCTTATAAGATTTGACTCAGGGTCGCAGTAGCCTGGCTATAAAAACAAAAAGGGAAGAAGGAAAGTAGAGACAAAGAATGGACATAATAATATCAAATGAGATAGATCCAATGGATATAGTAAAACATATAGAAATAGGCATAATCTCAGATTCAAATTTATTACAATGTCAGGACCACAATTAACTATTTATTTCTGAAAGTAACATGAACTTACAAATTACATAACGGTCTTGAATTCTAGGATCTGATTTTTGAATTTGATTAGCTATTTCTTTGATGCAGACTTTGACTGTTAACTTGAAAACTCTAATTTGATTAATTGAGGTGGAGGCTAGGTCACTTCAGGTTTTAGCAGCATATAAATGCTTATGAATTCATGTGGGGAAAACAGTAGGTTTAGGGGTCTTTTTATAGGTGTATAGGGAGATTTAGAGCCTTCAGATCAGTCTAGAAGTCATCAGGATCGTTCACAGCAGAAAAATACGTCACACAGCGAATCAGGGAGTGACACATCAGCCAAAACACGTTGGTCTAGAAATTTCGTCCAGATTCGGAAAAGGGGTCGACACCCTATAGGGGGGTCGACACCTATGTCGACTCCCCTATAGGTGGGTCGACTCCTATGTCGACTCGCCTTAAGAAGGTCGACACCTATGTCGACTCCCCCAGGGGGGGTCGACACCTGTTGAGCGAGAATTTTCCCGCCTACTTCCCTTTGGGTGATTTCAAATTTTAGACCTGTTTTGAACCTTCTGTACTTATAATATTCATATATAACCTTCCTAATGCGTATACAAATTTCGTAGGCTTATAACTTCTTCATACGGAGTCCGATTTACGCAAACTCAGACTCTATCTTAAGCAGAATTCCGAGACGAATGTAATGGCGCAACCCGTTTCCTTTAATTCTTCTTTTAAAGATTAATTATTCTTTAATTCGTTACTTTAATATCCATAGGAAATACGGGGTGTTACATTCTCCCCTCCTTTAAAGGATTTCGTCCCTGAAATCTCCAAGTCAAGGAGAATGTATCCTAACATCCAACATCCATCTACTCAACCATCAATCCATGCATCCATTGTCCTTAAAATGTATCTAATGCTTTTCATGAACATATGCATAGTGTGTGTATCCCTGTCTAATGCAAAATCAGGCGGTCTACTAATTCAGTTGACCTCCTTAATGCGAATTATGTCAGTGCCATGAGTCCATCATGTATGCAATTATCCCTCATCGTACTTTGTAACTCTACATGGGTACACAATCATTCATACAAATGTAACATCCATATGATAACACATCAAGTTTTAATTCACATATATAAAAATTCACTCATGCATATGCAATATGAAAGTGACTGAGCCGATCTAGTGCCTAATGTGTGCATAGGCACCCACGAGCAACCACTAGCGAACACTTACATCCACTTGCATCCACCAAACATAGCATATTTCAAACACATGTTTACATCCATTGGCTTCTACCTAAGGATCGGGGATAGGATCGAGAGGATATACTTAAAAGATAAAGACTAGCAAATAAACTTTACAGAAAAAGAGAGATCAAGGATATACCCCTAGAAAGGGTATGATGCACTTATCTAGTCTTCAGTCTTCTAAGTCGCATCTTCTTGAGCTTCACTCTATATTGCTCTGACTGTCTTAACTTCACTATTTGCGTAGCTTCTTAATTTCTGTTTCCAAAATATGCATTGGAACTCATCTCACTGTCGCCTCTCATTCCACCTTTTCTTCTTATAGTATACTTGGCACTACAACTTTTGTCGTGTCATGCTAACATTCCCAGAACTATCTCTTGAAAATAAACAGATGCTAACCATGTTACCGAGTGTACATACTAAGATGATTAGATTCTTCTTCGTCAATCTAGTAAATGGGGTCGATACCTTCATAAAGTCCTTAATTAACTTCCTATATTAGCCTGCTAGTCCAAGAAAGCTTCTTACTTCTGTTGCATTCCTTGGGACCTTCCAGTCTTGCACCGCAACCACTTTTGCGGGATCTACTGCTATCCTTACTTTGGACGCCACATGTCCTAGAAACCTTACTTCTTCTCTCCAAAAATGACATTTTTGGAGAACTTCACCTTAAGTTGATGCGCTAAGAGGGTATCTGAGACTTCCCTTAGATGCAAAGCATGTTCTTCCTCATTCCAAAATATCATCTATGCACAAGTGAAGTGAACCATCTACATTTGTAACGAAAACGACTGGAGCACCCCATTTAGAAATACTTCGCCTTATGAACCCTTTTTCAAGTAACTCTTTTACTTGTTTACTGAGCCCTTCCTTTCCCTTGGATTCATGTGTCATACAGGTAATGCAACTAGCTTTGCATTGTCAACTAGATATATGCGGAAGTCTATCTCACGTTTTAGGGGACAAACCCCTAACCTAATCAAAAACATCTGCGTACTCATGGACTACTCAAATGGATCGACAATCATCGATAGATGCATCAAGTGATTCTAGGTAGCTAATACAAACTGATCCCTTAGGATCGCACGAAACCTCGAGGGTATTCCCAAAGCAATTCAAAAGTCTAACCCCCCTCCTTTCACAATTACTAGCTAACCAATCCGTGCCTAGAATCAACCCATAACCCATGAAACCAAAAACATAAGCATTACACTTAAACTCAATACTTAACATAGCTATTCTCAAATCCTTACAAACCAAAGATAAATGAGCCGAACCACCAACCGGATTTGAGACAATAATGGGATCCTCTACTATACAAGCTCTAGGGTGCAGAGACTCAACTATGGAAGCAGATATAAAGGAATGTGAAGCGCTAAAATCAAAAAAGTAATAACAGGATGATCAAAAAGAAAAACTAGACTTTTTCAACAGAACCTCTACTAACTCTCTCTCAGGTACGCTGGCGATGAGAGCATGCACTTGCCCTCCTAAAAATCATGTCCTTTGTTCTTGCCCTTGTCCTTAATTATATGACCCGTTATACCATAATAACGGCACTTCCTCTTGTCTTAGATTTTTCTATTCTTTCCTCCTTTGTGAACCAAGTCCATATCCATGAATTTCTCATCCTTGGGTTGTGCTCCTTAGCCAAACTCCCTCTTTCTCATCTTTGCCATCCTTATGTGGCTTGTTGACAAGTCTCTTGAAAGCTGCCTCCATCGCACGGAAAACCCTACAAAGCTTGAAAGAAAATTTGCCGCAGGTAAAACTACTACGGCTATATAAGGAAAGTTGGGCATTTCTTCGCCCTTTGACAGGTGTCATAGTCTCATCAAGCCTACGGAACCATGCCGATGAGGTTACGTCCCAGAAAGCCTGGAGCCCCGGAGACTCAGTAAAGAAGGAAAAGAAGGATTCAAACAGAGGATCAAAAGATAATGCATATGGCTTTGGGGAATATGCCTTTAAAACAAAACTTTTCTTTAGAAAATGCTTCTTTTAAAATCATTTTGAAAATAATTTTTCAAATCTTTTATCTCATCTTGTAACCTTCAGCTCTGATACTAAGTGAAACACCCCACCTCCGTTAAGGTCACTCACAAAGGGAATGCCTTAACTTTGGTGGAGTGTTTTAGGTAAAAGATGTAGACAAATTACAAGAAAGACAAATAAAGCAGCGGAAAATAAAGTCATTTTATAAACAATGTAGTTCAGTCAAGCTTTTACAACAATTGTCTCAATCAAACTTAAAAGTAATACATAGAACTTCCGTCTTGATTCAAAAACTTCCAAGTATAAAAGAAGCATAAAAATAACAATGATATTCCCCAATAAAGCATGAACCAGCCATAGCAGTGGAAGAGAGAGTCCAAAGCAATACATCGACTATCTTCGAGCTTGGAAAGAAAACTGAGCTAAGTGATGACATTTCCTCCCTGTGAACATGGGGGGGAAACGAAAGAAAAGAGGTGAAACAAACTAGGTCAGACATAAGTCTGGTAAGTCCAGTGACTTTCAGCATGTAAATAGGCAAAGCATCATAACATGAATAAACTGAATATAAGATAATACCGTGATAATAAGGATAACAAGATAACATACGATTAGCACAAGATATGATAAGACAAGATAAACTGAATGCACTTCTACTCTTTCTCTGCTTCGCTAGTACCTTGTTATTCTGATTTTTATATCTCTGCACCACCAAACTAGTGTCCCAACTAGTAATCTGTATAAAATGATAATAGATAACGTGATCCCAATCCCCCGTAATTATGGTAACCTTTAGGTATACATCTAGTATGAGGATCTTAACTCAATCAGCCTAATTGCCATGAAGATGTTAGATGTACCCTTACTACCCTATCGATCGGCTCCCTACTTGTGTTAATGTTCCATGTGTCTGTGTCAATCGACCCTCTCTTGCGTGTAGATACCCTGTGCTGGTCCTACCATAAGGTGTATCAATCCTTATGATGGCAACCCGACACGATTCAAGATGCACAGTGTATAACTACTGGTACCCAGTGCCTGCTTTTTCCCACTTCGGAGTACATGCACGCCCGTAATCCGTCAGAACCTACACTAACATACCTCCTGCCGCTATTTCAACCGCTTATAATCAGCCCAGTAATCGTGCCCCACCCTGCCTAGTTTCAGGGTACCTTGCTACATCTATGTGGTTTACTGCTGAAATGGGTCCCCGTTACTAGGGTTTCTCACTAGTTAAGTTTGTGGGCCTATATTTACTAATATTACCCACCAACCCGATATGTACTTAACCCTCCCACTGATCCAAACATGTTTACTTAATGGTTAAGTTTGTGGGCCTATATTTACTAATATTACCTACCAATCCGATATGTACTTAACCCTCCCACACATTATGTCATATTCGTTAAGTGTTGTCCATTCATGTTAACTTAACCCACCCACTCATCATGTCATGTTGGTTAAGTGTTTCTTGTTAACCCTTCTCACTCGTCATGTTGGATTGGTTAAGTGTTTCCTATTAACTTAACCCCGTTCATTCATCATGTTATATTGGTTACGTACTTCCCATTAACTTAACCTCATTCGTTCATCAGGTTACATTGGTTAAGTGTTTCTTATTAACTTAACCCCACGCATTAATTATGCTGTATTGGTTAAGTGTCATCAATCAATTCAAGTTAACTTAACCCACCCACTTGTCGTGTTACGTTGGTTAAGTGTTGCCTTCTTGTGTTAACTTAACCCTTCCCATTCATCATGTTATGTTGGTTAAGTGTTGTTCTCTTGTTTTAACTTAACCCTTCCATGCATTATGTTATATTGGTTAACTTAACCCTGCTCACTTGTCTAATTAACATGTTATAACGGCTAAGTGTTCTAAACTTACTTAACCCCATCTTCTTGTCTAATTAACATATAACGGTTAAGTGTTCTAAATTTACTTAACCCCGTCTTCTTAACTAATTAACATGTTATAATGGTTAAGTGTTGCCTTAGTTAACTTAACCCCACCATTCTTAACATGTCTTGTTCATTAACATTAATTGATTTATTATTGCACCAACCTCTCACATTAGATCTATGTTGTTGCGGTTACTGGATGTGCCGGGCAGTTCCGGACAGATTTACACCACAACTCAATCTAACCTCGGGTTTTTCTAGGACATGATGCACTAACCTCTCACACTAGATAGGTGTTATTGCGGTTACTGAATGTGTCGGGCGGCTCCGGGCAGTTTTACACTGCAACTCAATCTAACCTCGGGTTAGGCATGTTTATCTTTTAGCATATTTACCATACATGTCCAAGTCTAGATTTTATATGCTAATTTTCCCAAATTCACAAAACTAGTCATGTTCCAATTCTCAAGTTATACCTCAACAAAGCTAATTTCAAGTTAAGCCCCACAAATTCAAATTCAAGTTATTACTCAAAATAGGTTACACCCAATTTTCCCAAATTTGCAATACTAGTCATGCCCCAAAAATCACAATATAGCACATGCCCTTAGGTTTAGTCATATTGCATCGTACAAAATGTTCTCCCAAAAACCCATAATCATGATTCATAGTATAAACTATGCCAAATTATAGTCTTTAATTACAGTGCATGCCAATTACCCAAAATCCCAATTTAGACGTGTTCACATTTAACATTTATCCCTATCTTACTATAGGTTTTCATTCCTAAGCCATATATCACTATACACAATAATCTCCTTCTTCCAAGTCATAAACTATCATATATAATATGCCCCAATTTTTGGTCTTAAACCACAACCTGTACTATGCCTTATATGTTTACAGTTCAATTTACGCCCCAAATCCCAAGTCGTATGTCCAATATACTTTATGCCTCAAATCTCAAATCTATGTTCGATACACTTTATGTTTTAAATACAACATGTGTTATGTCCTCAAATCAATTACAAATCAGTTATGCCCAATTATACATAATATAATACTTTTCCCAATTTTTGCGCTGGTTATGTCCAAATCATATATTACGCCCAATTTTAGCGCTGGTCATGTCCAAATCATATATTATGCCCAATTTTAGCGCTGGTCATGTCCAAATCATATATTATGTTCAATTTTTCCCAACGTACGTTCATCTCTTATGAGATTTGGCTCAGCCTCGCAGTAGCCTGGCTAAAAGGGAAGAAGGAAAGTAGAGATAAAGAATGGACATAATAATATCAAATGAGACAGATCCAATGGATATAGAAAGACAGATAGAAATAGGCATAATCTCATATTCAGATTTATTACAATGTCAAAATCACAATTAACTATTTATTTCTGAAAGTAACATGAACTTACAAATTACAAAACGGTCTTGAATTCTAGGATCTGATTTCTGAATTTGATTAGCTATTCCCTTGATGCAGACTTTGATTGTTAACTTGAAAACTCTAATTTGATTGATTAAGGAGGAGGCTAGGTCACTTCAGGTTTTAACAGCATATAAATGCTTATGAATTCATGTGGAGAAAACAATTGGTTTAGGGGTCTTTTTATATGTGTATAGGGAGATTTAGAGCCTTCAGATCAGTCTAGAAGTCATCAGGATCATTCATAGCAGAAAAATACGTCACACAGCGAATCAGGGAGTAACACATCAGCCAAAACACGTCGCTCCAGAAATTTCGTCCAGATCTGAAAAAGGGGTCGACACCCTATAGGGGGGTCGACACCTATGTCGACTCCCCTATAGGGGGGTCGACCCCTATGTCAACTCCCCTTAACGGGGGTCGACACCTATGTTGACTCCCTGTGACGGCAAGGAATTTCGCTCGATCCGAATCAGTCGTTAAACCGATCTAGACCGTTCGAAACCCTTGATCGTTTGAGAACACGACAAAATAGAACGCAGACGGAAGAATATTTCATTGTTATTACAACAATTCATCAGATACAAGAATATATAGAGTATAAATGAATAAATTACATTTGATAAATATCAGAGATTACAATAAATTACATAGCAGCGGAAAATAATACAAAGCACAACTGAAGGTGATATACGGATACAGAGCTTTCCGGATATCATTCCAGCTGTAAATCAGGATCATGTGAATATAAATCTGCAAAACCAAAACTACTAGCTGCCCGTGCGGAAAATAAGGGCACCCAGAGTTTAGGTTAAAACAATAAACTCCAGGTCAGTCATGTGACTGGTGTGAGAACTAAAACAGTTATTAATATTGGTTTTAAAGTTAGGTAAATCAAGGGACCACGCCGTATAACACGGAACGGGTTTCCTCCCAAGAATACCAGTGCATAGAACAAACAGCGCGATGCTAAATAAAGAAAAATGAAGCTGTTATAAGACCCAGGTCCCATCACACAATGCAATGCAAGCCGGAGGATAGGGTTTTCCCTTATAACAGCCAAAGCATGCTTGATACGTTTAAAACACATTATTTGATACTATTATAGGTGTATAGTGTCAAAACAATTTCAATCATAAATATCAATCATAGGCGGCATAGCTACCATCTACTATGTCGCCATACTAGTTCTACAATTAAAACCGCAATATCACGTATTGGAGATTGGATTCCGTCATGAGCCGAGGCAAGGGGCAAGCTCCTCTCCGCTTCGAGACACTCTAGCAAATGTCTCAGGACTACGCACTCTGGGCAACCCTGGATCGGCTGGGCCGGTCCTCACTTACGTTAGAGGATTGGCAATTCCTGAACACACGTTTCCCGGTCCTTACAGACCTAATATCGAGGCGACTCATTCCAACAACCACAAAGGTGAAAAGTATATAAATGTCAGGGCTGGTAAGTCACTGACACCACCAAAGCTAGAAAGAAACGTCGTGTTCTCCCAGCGGTCTGTATCCCCTTTTTGACTCATACCGAGGTGTGAGGCTCGCGAATTCACGTTATACACAAAGTTGCCACGTAGGCCGTGCTTTGATCATCAACCACAAGACTTTGCTTTTCAACAGAAGCCTTGATCCATGCAACTCAGCATGCCACACAGGCAATTCATGCCATGCGAATGATATCTATCGATATATAACCTCTAAGCTCGTACGTCTCAAAGAAGGGCGTTAAGCAAGAGAATAAATTCTCCGCCGCCAAACAGATATATATTTAACAGAAATCAATCAACATAGAATAAAATCCAATGTCAGACACACAATCCATTTACAAGTCCGTTCTGGGTCTGAACGAAACCGGAGGCACTTTCCTCGTATATCCGTCGATCTCCAAGTACGTCTGGACGACCACCAACTGATTCCCTCATCTTGGGTGTACAGCCCAATCAAGATCATCAGTAATCACCCAAACGATGTAAAGACTTCCGGTCTTCTACCACCGTCTTCATCTTCGACATATCGTCGAATCGGTTATTCAGAATGGGTATAAACCCGTACTTTCCGAACAACCTGCGTATATTAAAAACAAATGTTACAAAAACACAACACACGCCTCATTCCAATTCAGCAGTCACTAACCGCAAATTAGCAAGCGAACAATTTCCCAAAATATTAACCCCGAAGGCCGAAACCAACATCAGATCAATATCCAGGAAACCATTCGTCTTAACCAACCTACAGCTAGTTTCTAAATGTCATATCCTTAGGGAAAGGTTCCCATTAATTTTATTCAAGATAAATTCTTTAAAATTTATCCTTTAATCTTCCTTTGGATGTCATTTCAAAACCAAATTATGGTTTTTCAAACTAGTCGAGATTAGCGAACCATACCGAAGTAATTATTTATTTTATTTCCCAATCCCAACCTATTCATCCCATGACGCAAAACTGGTAATACTCCATATCTAACACCACGGTGTTATCGGTAAAATTAATTACCATTTCACGTTCAAATCTAATTAAAGATTTAACTATCGCTTTGGAGCAAAACTGGTGATACTCCATTCTCTCTCATTGGCCAAATTTGATAATTTAAATTATCAATTCACATTTCAATCTAATTGTAGATTCATTAAAACTCCTTTTACTGGGTTAAAGAACTAATGTCATTTAAAACACAGTTCACGACAAACCCAAATCACATCCTATTTCTTATCGGGTTAAAGAACTAGTGTTATTTAAAACACAGTTCACGATAAAGCCATGAATCCATTCTATTTAAACCCATTTCAAACCCAATTTATTTATTTAAAAATAAATGGGTTTTAATTTTAGTTCAAAATTAGTTCATTTCGATAAAAATCTATTTTTATCTTTTCAAATGTGGAGTTTTTTCATCCCAATTTTTCCCAAATCATTTCTTATGATTTTACACAAATTATTACTATTTTTAATAATTTAATCAAGGCCCATACAGTTGATTTCCATCAACGGCCATCGAACTGCACTTACAGCGACCTTTTTCAAATTTGATTTGGACGTATATCCAAATCCAACCGTTAGATTTCAAATTTCTAATATTCGTTAGAAAGCTCTTTTCGATACGAACCCAACGTTTCCGGTTTTAGGAGAATCCGACGGTCGGATCTCCCATAATGTCCGTTTGAAATAAATGGTCGAAATTCAAGAACTACCGCGGCGCGGCGCGTTCTATTTAGGCCATTATATTATATATATAATATATATAATATATATTTCGTCGATTTCTATTTAAAACGGAGTTTATAAATAGTTTTAAATTCGTTTCAAACACAATTTCAACTTCCATTTCGATTCAAATCAAAATTGAATTTTTCCTTTTAAATTCGTTTTAAAATTCATTCCTATTTAATTCAAATTTCAATTCAATTTGAATTCATTTCAATTCGTTTTCAATTCAATTCGAATTCGTTTTCAATTCAATTCGAATTCGTTTTATATTCGATTCAATTCAAATTGGTTTCTATTCGATTCAATTCAAATTGATTTTCTATTCGATTCAATTCAAATTCGTTTTCTATTCGATTCAATTCAAATTGGTTTTCTATTCGATTCAATTCAAATTCGTTTTTTATTCGATTCAATTCAATTCGTTTTCTATTCGATTCAATTCAAATTCGTTTTCTATTCGATTCAATTCAAATTGGTTTTCTATTCGATTTGAATTCAATTTCATTTTCTATTTAATTTAAATTCAATTCGTTTTCTATTCAATTTGAATTCAATTCGTTTTCTATTCAATTCAAATCAAATTCGTTTTCTAATCAATTTAATTCAAATTTCATTTCAAAATATTCGATTTCGAAATCACTTTTCAATATTCATTTTAAAATGAATAAAATCGATATAAATATCGTTCACGTCAAAATGGCGTCAATCTAATCAACACGACTTCATATATTTCTATTTTCAAATGTTCTATTTCAAATATTTCTTTTTCAAATATTTCCTATTCAAATATTTCTATTTCAAATATTTCTATTTTTAAAATATTTCGTTCAACACATGACTAATCTCAACCGATGAGTACTGTCAACACATGAACCTTTATTTTATATTGATAAAGATGTAAATTTTATTATTAAAATATTTCGTTCAACACATGATTAATCTCAACGGATGAGTACGGTCAACATATGAACCTTTATTTTATAATATTCTTTATTTTCTAAATTGGAATGAGGCCCAATCAATCACCATATAATATTAATTATATGGATTTTCATACATCACACATACATAATAGCATTGAAAAATAATCAACCATCAACCAAAGTGCACTACACTGTATAAGCATCAAATATAGATATCTAACGCTTATAACAGCCTGTCAATCAATCGGTCGACATATTTAATCAATCAGGATGAGTGAACTTCAAATTTCATCCCAACACCCATGTGGCGTTTCAAACAATCAAACACAGATTTTATTTGTGCAGTTGGGCGATGTGTAAAATTTATCGTCCCAATCAATGTCCTTCAAATAGGTGTACATAAACAAACCGTCCGGTTTGTAAATGAAAATTTTATTCACTTCCACATTAAAAATTATATTTTTAACGATAAAATATTTTATTTCAACACATGAATTTCTATTCAGTTCATTTACACAATAAAAATGATATTTTTATTTTTCTAACATATTTTAGAAAATTTCGGCGGCATAACAGCATGATACTAGAAACGGGACAAGGCCTAGCCTTATCCCCGGTCTAGTGAAGGCCCACGCCATTCAAACATCAATCAAATCAATTTCATTTCACCAAACAATTCAATTCAAACCAAATAATCTAACCAACTACACAACCAAACAATTAAACAAACAAGCCATCCATGGTCTGTGGATGACGGGTGTCGGGTGTTGCTAAGCACCGTTTGCATCCTAGTATATATATAACTAGAAAAAGAAGTTGAAAGGTGAGAAATTCTCACCAATAGCTATCCAATACCACGACTCTTCATTTATAGAAATCTTCATTGTTCTCGCCTTTTTGTCATCTTCGTTGCCCGTATTCACTACATATGTAAAAATCGAATTTTTACTTCGCTTTTCAATATATAAAAATTGAATTTTTACTATGTTATTCAATATATAAAAATCGAATTTTTACTATGCTATTCAATATATAAAAATCGAATTTTTACTATGCTATTCAATATGTAAAAATCGAATTTTTACTTCGCTATTCAATATATAAAAATTGAATTTTTACTATGCTATTCAATATATAAAAATCGAATTTTTACTATGCTATTCAATATATAAAAATCGAATTTTACTATGCTATTCAATATGTAAAAATCGAATTTTTACTTCGCTATTCAATATATAAAAATCGAATTTTTACTATGCTATTCAATATATAAAAATCGAATTTTTACTTCGCTATTCAATATATAAAAATCATATTTTTTACTATGTTATTCAATATATAAAAATCGAATTTTTACTTCGCTATTCAATATATAAAAATCATATTTTTATATTATTGAAAATCATTT
The DNA here is from genome assembly GCA_030737875.1 of Allium sativum. Lineage (NCBI taxonomy): Eukaryota > Viridiplantae > Streptophyta > Magnoliopsida > Asparagales > Amaryllidaceae > Allium > Allium sativum. The sequence goes on along the minus strand of CM060918.1, from coordinate 23,456,258 downwards.
CTTTTTACTTTGAAAAATCATACTTCTCATTCGTAAAAATATAGACTTTATTATGATAAAAAATCAAATTTTTATTCTTTGATAATTTATATAAAATTGATTTTCCTATTTTTACATAAAATCAGAATTTTAAACACAGTTCTATACAATAAAAATCAGATTTTTAAACCCTAAGTTATAACTGATTTTATTAAATAAAAGAAATAATTAAAATTATAAAGCCTTACCGTTATCGGAGGAGGTGGGGGTCCCACTATCGGACTGACGGTCGGAGAGGACTGCGCAGGGGGTGCTGAGGCGTGGAGGGGTATCGCGAGGCTAGGGGGTGGCTGCGTCGGTTTCTTCGATGGGGGGGGGGGGGCTCGAGAGGAGGGAGAAACGAGGGCGAGGTGGGTGAAGGGAAGGGGAGGTCGGAGATGAGGAGGGGGGTGCGCCAGCCTCTGGCGGCGGCGGCGGTGGGCGACAACCCCATTTCCGTCGATGCCCCTTTTTTTTTCTCTGTTGAAATGAATATGAACGGGGGGGGGGGGGGCAAAGGAGATAAGGGTTTTTATTTTTTTTTATTATTTAATTATTTTATTTTTCACCAAAAAACAACTTTTATTTTCGACCTCAAAACGAGGCCCACCGCCTGTCGTCCATAGCGTTTTACCCTCATTCCGAACACAATGGGATATGCATCGTAAGCTGATTCGATCGTTTCGATCAGTTTCCGTTAAAATCAACATATAACTCTATATATTGAATTTGAACGCGCATTTCAATTTACTGGGGTCACATACTAACTCTAAAAATTGCAGAAAAATATTTTCTAGCTTCATATTGACGATACGGTCCTAACAAAACTAGTTTCGTCAAATTCTGAGACCGTTTGAAAAATGGCCAATTTCCAGTCGATTAAAATCAACTAAAACTGGTCAAACACGTTTTCCTTTTCCATGCTCACATATTGATTCGAAAAATTATGAAATTTGGAATCTAGCAATAATTTGACATCGCGGATCCAACAAAAGTGGTTTCGTCGAAATCCGAGGTCGTTTGCAAAATGTCTATTTTTAAGGGCCTGAATTCCATAACGACTATTCAGAATTTTCAACTGGACATATCTTTTGATTCCCGCTATGAAATTTCGATTTTTCGGATTCGTTGGAAAGATATTATCAATTAGATCCTAATGTTTTTGGTTTCACTAAAATCCGGATTGTTTTGCACCCGGTACATTCAATTGAAGTTTGAAATCGAATTATCGAACTACCGCGCCATTTTCAATTCTATTTATAATTAAAATAAATATTTATATTCTAACGACGACGTATATAATATATACGTCGAATTCTATTCAAAATAAATTTTCGTCGTTTCTATTTAAAATAATCTATTTTAAATGTTCAAAATTCGTCGAAGTTGCCAAAACAAAAATTTTAAACTGGCTCAGATTTTCGGGTTATTACACTCCCCCAAGGGAGTTTCGACACCTGTTGAGCGGGAATTTTCCCGCCCACTTTCCTTTGGCTAATTTCGAATTTTAGACCTGTTTTGAACCTTCTGGACTTATAATATTCATATATAACCTTCCTAGTGCGTATACAAACTTCATAGGCTTATAACTTCTTCATACGGAGTCCGATTTACGCAATCTCGGACTCTATCTTAAGCAGAATCCCGAGACGAACGCAATGGAGCAACCCTTTTCCCTTAATTCTTCTTTTAAAGATTAATTATTCTTTAATTCGTTACTTTAATATCCACAGGAAATACGGGGTGTCATAGTGCATATGTCTAACATTATGGGTAGTAAGCATGGGCATTGTAGCAAATGCCAATTCACAAATTTTACAGAGATAAACAATGCATTTATATGACGAGTTTACTAAATTATTGAATCAATTTACTTTAGATAGCCAAGTACAAGTTCATATTGGGATTGCCATGGTTAAGTTTCATTAATATAACATTCCACAGATGTTCAAGCCCTTTAAAATGAAGCAATTAGCGAAGTTGTACTCCATCTTTTTAATTAAAAATCCAATAGTAAAGTTGTATTCAATTTCTTTATAATTATGTGACAACTTAATAATGCTACGATTAAATTTTCTTCCTGTTATTCTTAACTTATTAAGCAACAAAACAATATTCAAGCCAAAGGATGACAAGGCAACACATGGGTGCAATATGGAACAGAGGCCTCAAGCATAAAATTAAAATAAACCATGAATAAGAGTACCACAAGGAAATTGAACAGGGCAGTTTTAACACAGCAAAATAAAGGCATCAAGGTTGAATACAACCCATGGACAGTAGAAGAATATATCATCAGTGCAAATAGGCGAACAAAAAAAACAAGCCTAAGATATTCCATATGTATATACACATGCATGCATATGTATATAGATTTATAAATTGAGTGCGTGTAAATATATACATTAACCAAGGTTAGAACAAGACATACAAGTGCAGCAGCCAATGGAACTTAATACAACAGGGTAAACAAATCAAGACAATCATCATAACTCAGCTTACTATTGTTGAAATACTAGAATCAAAGTGAATCGTGAGGGTAAACTCACCTACAGCAGCGAATGAAGGTAACGACCACTCCAAACTGAAGTGCAACAAGCAAGGAGCTAGAGCAACCAGCTAAACAATTATAAATAGGCACGGAAGTGTAATCACACTAATGATAACACAGCAGTACTAGTAGCACTTAAATCTATAGTAAGGTCTACACTTTTCAGTGATCATTTTATACATAGCAAGGACAATCATTGACACATAACTCCAATGTGTAGGGTTAATGACTGGGTAAGAAAGAGGAACCATGACACATGTTAAATGAACAATATCACAAACAGTAAGCGAAATGACAAAAGGAAAACACCAGAAACAACCTCAATAATACGTATGCAAGTGATTCAGCAAGGCAATAGCTAAGCTTTACAAAATCTTTTTTTCTTTCAAACAAGTGCATTTCTGATCTCGAAATGACAGTGCATAAGGGTGAATGGTGATAAAATTTTCATGCACATGCACACTTACTTCCAGGTGACAATATCTAACCATGAGATAGTACAACAACGACAATTCATAGCAGATAAAGAACACACATAAGCACACATGCCATCAAGATGCATATGTCTAACACTATAGGTAGTAGGCATGGACATGGAAACAAATGCTGATTCACAAATTTTACAGAGATAAACAATGCATTTATATGACAAGATTAGTAAATTATTGAATCATTTTACTTTAGACATCCAAGTACAAGTTCATATCGGGACTACCATGGTAAAGATTCATCCATATAACATTTCAGAGATGTTCAAGCCCTTTAAAATGAAGCAATCCGCGAAGTTGTACTCCATGATTTTAAGTAAAAAATCCAAAAGTAAAGTTGTATTCACTTTCTTTAAAAATATGCTACAACTTAATAATGTTACAATTAAATTTTCTTTAACTTAGTCTTAACGTATTAAACAAAAAAACTGTATTCAAGCCAAAGGATGTAAAGGCAAAACATGGGTGCAATAAGGAACAGGGCCTCAAGCCCAAAACTGGTATAAACCATGAATAAGAGAACCACAAAGCAAATTGCACAGGGCAGTTTTAACACAGCAAAATAAAGGCAACAAGGCTGAATACAACCCATAAATGGACAACAACAGAATATATAATCAATGAAAACAGGCGAACAAAAGGAATAACCCAAAATACTCCATACATATATGCACAAACATGCGCATGTATATAGATTTATAAATTGAGTTTGTGTAAATATATACAACAACTAAGGTTAGAACAAAACGTACAAGTGCAGCAGTCAGCGAAACTTGATACAACGGGGCAAATAAAACAAGACGACCATTGTAATTTAGTTTACTATTGTTGTTGAAATACTGGAGTCAAAATGAATCATGAGGGGAAACTCACCTACAACAACGATTGAAGGCAACGACCACTCCATGCGACATTGGATTTAGTTGCTATGTTGGAGCTGGAGCACGTAGATCTGAATCGCCGAGGAGGTTGTAGTGGCTTGTGATGACAGGGAAAGGCTATGACAATTTTTTTTGGAAGTGGAGCAAATGATTTAGGTGGCTTCCATTATCGAGGATTTGGGGGAAAATGAGGTCTCGGTTGAGCGAAGAAATTGATTTTTTTTTTTGGTTAATAAGGAGGGAATAATTGTACGAGTTATTTTCAATTCTTTTAAACAGAGTAATAGACAATGGATATTTTAATAAGTGATGTCCGTGAAAACTTTTAATATCAATAAAAAAATATCGATGTTAAAATTTCCTTTAACATCGGTGGTTTTAGAAACCGATGTTGTAGCCTACTTTTCTTGTAGTGAAGGCATTTGAAGATGGCATGGAATTAGCTAAGGCATGGTGAATCGGTACCGATTCCGGGATTGGTATCAATCCCAGTGATGATTTTTTGGGCTTCGACCCTACTATATCCAACACTTATAAATACCCCATTTCGAGGGAAAAGTAGGGGTTGAAAATCTTTTTTTGGCTGAGCTCGATATTCTTGGACTAGGAGACTTCTAATGACTACTCTCATGACTTTATGGACTTTGAAATCATCTTTGGACTTGTGAACTTCTTCCTGGATTTGACTTGGAGATCTCGACACTTGGCTCGCTACTTGGACTATGTTGACGTCAAAAGTTGGTCACTAGTGACAATCAACTCCGAATCATGCGTAGAACACATGAACAATAATCACAGAGTGCGGTAAAGTAAATAAAACAAGGGACACATAAGACTTTATAGTGGTTCGACAAAAAAGTGCATACGTTCACTTTATATATTGATTTGCTTTTGATTACAAGTACAATCTGTTTTTCTATTTGACGAAAGTGAAGATGAACACAAAATCGTTGTGTTCAGAAATGAGTTTGCTATTTTGAGAGTTAGCCATAGAATCTGAGCTTGAGAGAGGAAGCTTTTGGCCAATGTCCAAGTTCCTTTTCTGTTCTTGGTATGGATGTATTTATAAATGAAGAGGTAGGCTGATTGAAGTGCAACGTGACTTGCCTCTTTCGCGAAGTCCGGGCACATGGAGCTCGATCACTTAGTGTTATTGCGACTGTGGGACCCAGTCTACTGCTAATTAATAATAACCTTGAGAATTGTGGCTTGTGTGGCACTCAAGATGAGGTGTATCAAAAGTAGAGCTTTGGATGGAAGTGTTTGACCGCCTTTAATGCCTTGAGAATCGGGCTAATGAATGACTTGTCTGAATATTTCCACGTAGATCTGGAGATATCTAATCGATCCGACCTTTAGGGAAATGTTTGACTTGGTCGGTCTAGAAGAGCGATTAATAAGGGTATGAGATGTCGCTGATCGAGTGAAACTGGCTCAGCCCAAATTTTATTCTGGCTTTCAGAAGCAGGAATCGACCGCTGGGTCCGTCGGCGAGTTTTTGACACTGGACTTCGATCCGTGACATCTTTTCCCAAAAATTGGGTTGAAACCTTTCCCCTCAGAATACATCCTTCTTGGTAAAGGAGGTGTGTTCTGAATATTGCATTGGAGTCAAATGTGCAGGCAGCTATGGTTGCACCGAACCATATTATAGCAAAAAATCCGACGATCTCAATGGTTGAATGAAGACCCGAAAACAAACGATCGGTGTAGATCTTATTAAGGCCAAAAAGTGACAATCATCGAGAATCGTATTAAGGCTGAGAGTGCTATGAAATTAGTCGACAACTTTGGCCGCAAGATTCAATACCTATTGAGATTGTGAAGACCGTTCTCGGTTTAGAGATGGCTTTGGACTTGATTGGGCGAGTATTAACTATACTCGACTTTAAAGAGTTGGTGAGCAGTAATAACACTTGGCTTAGAGGAGTGGCGAGTATCATCCATACTCAGATTATGGTAGTGGCGAGCATTATCCATACTCGGCTTAGGGAGGTGGCGAGTATTATCCATACCCGGCTTATTGAGGTAGAGAGTATCATCCATACTCGGCTTATGGCAAGTGTTAATCATGCTCGGCTTATATAATTTTATCCGTACTTGGCTAATGGAGTCGGACATATATGGTGATGGGTAAGTGATGTTTTGAGTGGCTATCGCACTCCTGTCGAGAACTTATAGAGTTTTGGCAAGTAGTGAGTGCACTCGACTTAGGGAAGAGGCGAGTATCTTCCATACACGGCTTAGAGAAATCTGACCATACTCGGCTCGGGGAGTAGGCTTAGATATGGTGGCAGGCATTGACCGTGTTCGGGTCGGCGAGCGTTAGTCATGCTCGGCTTAAATCATTCAAACGTAGCCCATGTTTGCAAAAGAAAGTTTATTGATGCAAAGAGCTATTACAAGGAAATGAAAATAAATTCTAAATGGGCGATAATTGAATCCAAAGCACGCCTAGGAGCTAAATCCTAACCTTGTACGTGTGTACTTCAACATACCCATTTTATTGGAAAAAACAAAAATACATTAGAAAGAAGAAATCTAAATCTTATTAGTTGATGATGATGCCGCGATTGCTGGGCTCAGGGTCCTTTCCGTTTCTAGGAGCTCGAGGACTGTCCTGAGGAGCTAGTGGCGGCATGGTCGGTGTGGTTTTCTCGACATACTCTTCCCCCCGCTTGACCCTATCCTCGATGAGATCACGCAAGTGCCTGCATTCATTGGTGTTGTGACCGGCAATGTTATGAAACATGCAGTGTTTTCCAGATTCGAGCTCTTTCTGGGTTGGCTCTGTTCGAGGAGGTTTTGGGAAAGGAAGGGATCCTCGTACGTCAAGGTAGATGTAGAGCAGGAAGGAGTTGAGCTCGGTGTAGTGATCGTACTTGTTCACTCTCCGGAGTTGTACGTTGTGTTCATTCTTTTCCGAGGCATTTCCTCTTCCTTTATTCTGGCCACTGGTGTTGGATGGACCTCCATCTTCAGCGGCAAGCACCTCAAGGCTCTCCATCTCAATGTCGGCGTCTTCTTGTCGGAGGAACCGTTCAGCCTCGGCGTAGAAGTCGTCATTGTCCTTGGGAGGATCTCTAGTTAAGGACATCCTGAATTCTGACCGGTTTTGAACACCTGCTATGGCGGCCATAAACACCATCGATGGTTTAGGTCGATCGACTGATGCTACGGTCGCATTGAATCTTTTTAGGAAGGACTAGAGGGTTTCACTGGGTCGTTGCTTGATAGAGGTCAGGAACATGACGAGAGAAGTGAACTCTGAACTGCTCGATGAAGCGGGTGACCAGCATGTTCCAACTGCTAATTGACTCCGTTGTTAACTGCCGAAATGCATGCCAACTATGTCTGTGAGGAAGAGGGGGAAGCACTTGGCCATAATATTAGTCGTTGCTGAGAGTACTTCCATATGGCGCATGTATCGCATGAAATGAATGGTCGAATCGGTCCGGCCATTGTAGGGCTCTATGGCCGGGAACTTGAAGTCTGGAGGATTTCGGGAGTTTCTGATTTCCCTAATGAAGGGGCTACGGTGGATATCATATATATCCTGTTGAGAAGAAGTACCTCGGGTGAAGTGTCGGATGATGGTTGCAAGCTGGCTTTAGTCTCTGAGAAGTCATTGCCATGAATCTAACTCTGCATTGGGGAGTACTAGGGTCCACCGAAAGCATGCTCGGAAGGGTGGTTGTTGGCTGGTATCGACCTCCGAGAGTTGAGTGAAGGTAAGGGCGAGGGTCCATCGCAGTTTCGGGGGCTGGTTCAGCCGCTGTAAGGATTTATCGATCGTTATTGGACTGAACCATACCTGCTCTTGCTGGGTTAGCTCGAGTTTGGTTAGCAGCAGGCCGACCCAGCATAGCATGTGATGTTCGGGGCTCTTCGGTGCCCCCGTCCAAAGTGATGTTAGAAGGGTTTATAGTAGCGTTTTCCTCCGCCAAGCTGGAAACCGGTATGGTATAGTGATATTCCTGAATCGAAGGGAAGGCTCTACCAGCTCTTCCTTAGAAGAGAGGAGGCATAAGACGGGTCTATGGTAAGATGCCGGGTTGTAATGGAAATGGTATTGTTCCTGGTCAACCCAGCTGTTGTCCAGTTGATCCAGGGAGTTGAGTTGTTCCCTGGAGTGGAGGAAAAATGGCCGAATGACCTAGATCTTGATCAAGGGCCTCTTGTGAATCTGCAGCTGCGACTGCATTGCTCGCTAGAAGTGATGCTCCTGGCAGTGGTCGATCGAGGAGTGAAGTCGAGCGAGGAGGAAGCAAAGGTATGGTCTGATCTACGACTTGTATCTTTTAGACCAAAGATTAGTTGTTTCCCTGACTTCTCCCAGTAGAGGAATTGATGTTGAAGCGTTAGATCCCTTTTCCATCCGAGCGAGGAGGTTATTCATCAACTGTTGTTGTTGTTCGAGGAGTTTACCCTGAGATGTCATCTAGCCTCTGAACTTGGCCAAAATCTTATCCATGTTGTCTCGAGTAAGATACCGAGGCGTGTCTTCATGAGAGGAGGCTTCCTAACTTGCCTCTACAGCGTGAGCTTCTGCTGCGTCGGCATCTGCAGGACGAGAAGAGGTTGCATCTTTCTTTCATTTGTTCGCCATTGATCGAAAATAGCAGAAGGTCGTGGGATAACTCGGTGCTTGTCCCTCTTCCTGGCGCGCCAAAGTGTTGGCGTCAAAAGTTGGTCACTAGTGACAGCCAACCCCCAATTGTGCGTAGAACACACGAACAATAATACAGAGTGCGGTAAAGTAAGTAAAACAGGGGACACACAAGACTCTTTATAGTGGTTTGGAAAAAATAGTGCCTACGTCCACTTTATATATTGATTTTCTTTTGATTACAAGTACAATCTGTTTTTCTTTTGAAGAAAGAGGAGACGAACACAAAATCGTTGTATTTAAGAAAGGAGTTGGCAATTTTGAGAGTTATCCATAGAATCTGAGCTTGAGAGAGGAAGCTCTTGCCCAAGGTCCAAGTTCCTTTTCTGCTCATGGTAGGGAGGTATTTATAGATGAAGAGGTAGGCTGATTGAAGTGCAACGTAGTCTGCCTCTTTTGCAGAGTCCAAATACGTGGAGCTCGATCACTTGGTGTTATTGCGACCGTGGGACCCGGTCTACTTCTAATTAATAGTATCCTTGAGAATTGTGGCTTGCGTGACACTCAAGCTGAGGGGTATCAAAAGTAGAGCTTTCGCCGGAAGTGTTTGACCGCCTTTAATGCCTTGAGAATCGGACTAATGAATGACTTGTCTGGATATTTCCATGTAGATCCGCAGATATCTGATCGATCTGACCTTTAGGGAAATGTTTGACTCGGTCGGTCTAGAAGAGCTATTATATCGGGGTATGAGATGCCACTGCTCGAGGGAAACTGGCTCGACCCAAATTTTATTTGGGCTTTCTGAAGCAGGAATCGACCGCTGGGGTCGGTCGATGAGTCTTTTGACATTGGGCTTCGATCCGTTGAACCGTGACATCTTTTTCCAAAAAGTGGGTCAACACCTTGCCCCTCAAAATACATCCTTCTTGGTAAAGGAGGTGTGTTCTGAATATTGCATCGGAGTCCAATGTGCAGGCAGCTATGGTTGCACCGAACCATATTAAGGCCAGAAATCTGACGATCTCAATGGTTATATTAAGACCAGAAAACCAACGATCGGTTTAGATCATATTAAGGCCAGAAAAGTGACAACCATCGAGAACCGTATTATGGCCGAGAGTGCTATGAAATTAGCTAATAGCTTTGGTCGCAAGATTCAATACCTCCTGAGATTGTGAAGACCGTTCTTGGTTTAGAGATGGCTTTGGACTTGATTGGGCGAGTATTAACTATACTCGGTTTAAAGAGTTGGTGAGCAGAAATAACACTTGCTTAGAGGAGTGGTGAGTATCATCCATACTCGGCTTATGGTAGTGGCGAGTATTATTCATACTCGACTTAGGGAGGTGGCGAGTATTATCCAAACCCGACTTATGGAGGTGGAGAGTATCATCCATACTCGACTTATAGCAAGTGTTAATCGTGCTCGGGTTATATAATTTTATCCGTACTCGGCTAATGGAGTCGGACATATACGGTGATGGGAAGTGACGTTTTGAGTGGCTATCACACTCCTATCGAGAACTTATAGAGTTTTGGCAAGTGGTAAGTGCATTCGACTCATGGAAGAGGTGAATATCTTCCATACTCGGCTTAGAGAAATCTGACCATATTCTGCTCGGGGAGTAGGCTTAGATATGGTGGCAGGCATTGACCGTGTTCGGGTCGGCAGGCATCAATCATGCTCGGCTTAAATCATTCAAACATAGCCCATGTTTCCAAAAGAAAGTTTATTGATGCTAAATAGCTATTACAAGGAAATGAAAATTAATTCTCAATGGGCGATAATTGAATCTAGGGCACACCTAGGAGCTAAATCCTAATCCCGTACGTGTGTACTTCATCATACCATTTTATTGAAAGAAACAAAAATGTGTTCGAAAGAAGAAATATAAATCTTATTAGTTGATGATGATGCCGCGATTGCTGGGCTCAGGGTCCTTTCCGTTTCTAGGAGCTCGAGGACCGACCTAAGGAGCTTGGGCTAAATATTGTGGCAGCATGGCAGGTGTGGTTTTCTTGACATACTCGGGCAATTCCCTTCGCCTTACCCTGTCCTCGATGAGATCGCGCAAGTGTCTGCATTCATTGGTGCTGTGACCGGCAATGTTGTGAAACATGCAGTGTTTTCCAGATTTGAGCTCTTTCTAGGTCGACTCTGTTCGAGGAGGTTTTGGGAAAGGTAGGGATCCTCGTACATCAAGGTAGATGTCGAGCAGGGAGGAGTTGAGCTCGATGTATTGATCGTACTTGTTCTCTCTCCGGAGTCGTGTGTGTTCATTCTTTTCCGAGGCATTTCCTCTTCCTTTATTCTGGCCATTGATGCTGGATGGAACTCCATCTTCGGTGGCAAGCACCTCAAGGTTCTCCATCTCAATGTCGGCGTCTTCTTGTCGGAGGAACCGTTCAGCCTCGGCGTAGAAGTCGTCATTGTCCTTGGGAGGATCTCTAGTTAAGGACACCCTGAATTCTGACTGGTTTTGAACACCTGCTATGGCGGCCATAAGCACCATCGATGGTTCAGGTCGATCGACTGATGCTACGGCCGCATTGAATCTTTTTAGGAAGGACTGGAGGGTTTCACCGGGTCGTTGCTTGACAGAGGTCAGGAACATGACGCTCTTTGGTCGGGAGATGTGAACTCTGAATTGCTTGATGAAGCGGGTGACCAGCATGTTCCAGCTGCTAATTGACCCCGTTGTTAACTGCTGGAACTACATGCCAACTATGTCTGTAAGGAAGAGGGGGAAGCACTTGGCCATAACATTGGTCGAGGCAGAGAGTACTTCCATATGGCGCTTGTGTCGCATGAGATGAATGGTCGGATCGGTCCGGCCATCGTAAGGCTTTATGGCTGGGAACTTGAAGTCTGGAGGATTTCAGGAGTTTCTGATTTCCCTGGTGAAGGAGCTGTGATGGATATCATATATATCCTGTTGAGAAGTACCCTAGGTGAAGTGTCAGATGATGCTTGCAAGCTGGCTTCTGTCTCTGAGAAGTCGTTGTCATGAATCCAACTCTGCATTGGGGAGTACTAGGGTCCGCCGAAAGCATGCTCGGAAGGGTGGCTGTTGGCTGGGATCGACCTCTGAGAGTTGAGTGAAGGTGAGGATCCACCGCAGTTTTGGGGGCTAGTTCAGCCGCTGTAAGGATTGACCGATCGTTATTGGACTGAACCATACCTGCTCTTGCCAGGTTAGCTCGAGTTTTGTTGGCAGCAGGCCAACCCAACATAGCATGTGATGTTCGGGGCTCTTCGGTGCCCCCGCCCAAAGTGATGTTCAGGGCTCTTTGGACGCTAAAAAGCCTTGATTTAGCGGATGCAGCGGAAAATAGCGGGGCTAGAAGTGGATTTGCTGTTCATCAGCGTTAAATTGAAGTAGCGTAGCGGTTGAAGAGTGCTATAGGCTATGCGGGGATATTGTGGGGCTTTAGCGGGGCTTTAATTGCATAGCCTTGAAATGGCCGAACGACCTAGATCTTGATCGCAGTCCTCCCGTGAATCTGCAGTTGTGTTGCTCAGTAGAAGTGATGCTCTTGGCAGTGGTCGATCGAGAAGTGAAGTCGGCCAGGAGGAAGCAAAGGTATGGTCTGATCTACGACTTGTATTTTTGTAGACCAAAGACTATTTGTTGCCCAGCTTCGCCCAGTAGAGGAATTGATGTTGAAGCGTTAGACCCCTTTTCCATCCGAGCGAGGAGGTTATTCATCAACTGTTATTGTTGCTCGAGAAGTTTACCATGAGATGTCATCTGGCCTCTGAACTTGGCCAAAATCTTATCCATGTTGTCCCGGGTAAGATACCGGGGCGTGTCTTCATGAGAGGAGGCTTCCTGACTTCCCTCTGCAGCTTGAGCTTCTGTTGCATTGGTGTCTGTAGGACGAGAAAATGTTGCATCTTTCTTTCATTTGTTCGCCATTGATCGGAAATAGCAGAAGGCCGTGGGATAGGTCGGTGCTTGGCCCCTTTCCTAGCGCGCCACAGTGTTGACGTCAAAAGTTAGTCACTAGTGACAATCAACCCCCAATTGTGCGTAGAAAACATGAACAATAAAACAAAGTGTAGTAAAGTAAGTAATATAGGGGACACACAAGACTATTTTTTAGTGGTTTGGCAAAAATAGTGCCTACGTCCACTTTATATATCGATTTGCTTTTGATTACAAGTACAATTTGTTTTTCTATTTGAAGAAAGTGGAGATGAACACAAAATCGCTATGTTTTAGAAAGGAGTTGGCTATTTTGAGAGTTGGCCGTAGAATCTGATCTTGAGAAAGGAAGCTCTTGCCCAAAGTCATAGTTCCTTTTTAGTTCTTGGTATGGAGGTATTTATAGATGAAGAGGTGGGCTGATTGAAGTGCAACGTGACCTACCTCTTTTGCGGAGTCCAGACACGTGGAGCTCGATCACTTGGTGTTATTGCGGCCGTGAGACTCAGTCTACTGCTGATTAATAGTATCCTCAAGAATTGTGGCTTACGTGACACTCGAGATGAGATGTATCAAAAGTAGAGCTTTGGCCGGAAATGTTTGACCGCCTTTCATGCCTTGAGAATCGGGCTAATGAATGACTTGTCTGGATATTTCCACGTAGATCCGGAGATATCTGATCGATCCGACCTTTACGGAAATGTTTGACTCGGTCGGTCTGGAAGAGCGATTATATCGGGGTATGAGATGCCGCTGCTCGAGGGAAACTGTCTCGGCCCAAATTTTATTTAGGCTTTCTGAAGCAGGAATCGACCGCTGGGGTCGGTCGGCGAGTCTTTTGGCATTGGGTTTCGATCCGTTGAACCATGACATCTTTTGCTAAAAAGTGGGTCAACAGACTCTTTTGGACATTAAAACATGAAAAAGAACTTTTGGACATTGGATGATTCTAAGTAAAGACTTTACTATTGCTAACACTTAACGTTGTAATCAAAATAACTGTATTTGTAATCATACAGTATAAATATACGAAGTTACAACAAAATGGACGTAGGCACACTTGCCGAAACCATTATAAATTTTTGGTGTTATTTACTTTTTCTGTATTTTGTGACTGGATCATTTGGATTTGGGTGTTGATTTGGGAAGTGACAACTTTCCCATGTCAAAACTTAATACCATGAAAAATTCATATCTTATTAATTGAAAGTATATAGTATTCATGTCATTACCACGTACACTTAAAAAGATTAGCAAATAATCATTATATTAATAAAGCAGTTTAACGATGTTTTAATAATGCGGATCCAGTTGGGACGGGTTAGCAGTCTTCCGTCCTGACTCTACATCCGAACCTCTCAAAAGCGGACCGCGGGTTTATCCGCTTCAAAAACCTAATGACGCGGGTCTGAATGGATCTTGGAAAAAACGGTGTTTATTGTTCCATTGTAGGCTTCTTTGAAATCATACTACTATTTTATGGAGGCCCGAGAGTACAAGCCCACTAGAAAATCACAGATAAACAGATAAGGAAACAATGCTGCGATAACACTGCTCCGTAAATTGCATCTCCTTTTTCCTCGTAAAAAAAACAATGGCCTCCATTTCTATATGCAGCTTAATATCTACTCCTTCCACTCGATCTTCTTCGCCAACTCAGTCGCCGTACTCTAAGATTGTCATGTCGAGTGGTGCCAAAGGGCGTAACTCCCTGCGCTCCTTTTCTGCATTTTCTCCTCTTTCTCCCATTCTCAGCTCTGGTAATTTCATTTTCAGTTGGGTTTAGTTTATTTTTTCGCTATCTTTTGATTTACGTCGGGTTTTGATATTTTCTCAAATTAGTTATTAATTTAACTATGTTTATTTGCAGCGTATTCTTATAGTTCTTTGCAATTGATCAGATATTAGTTTGATAGTAGCATGATTTGAGATAGCTAGAATGTGTGGAAGTTAAGTAATTTAGGGTCATTGATGAATAAGGATGCACTAGGATTAAGACCTGGATATTTACACAGTTCTTGGTTGCTGCAATAAGTTTATCGTTTTTAACGCCTATCTTACGTGGTTTCATATGATTGATGTTTATTTCGTAGCAATCAGTAGCTGGTTTAGAGCAAAATATTTGGGATTTTCCGTTTATTTTCTAGAGAGCGATAGGTTCTTGATTAGAGTGACAACTCCTCCAAATCACTTGTAATATATAGGTACTTTGGGTCCTTGAGAACTCCGTATGAATTGTAACATGGTAACTTAGAAGTTAAAATATGAGGGGTGACTATATGTTGATCATAACCCATGATACAATTCCCTAAGTAATTCTGATCAAGTGAAGACCAAAATAAACTTTTGTTCCAAACAATTTGCAAGCAAAATAAAACTAGTTGATATTCGTCATCATTTAGATAGATATGTCCAATTGTGTAATTCAATATATATTTATTACTTATACGGCATTGTAGCCGAGCACCAAATTCCGCTAATGTTAACTTTGTCATCAAATTACATCCAAGTACTGTTAGTTGTTACCACTCAATCAAAATTGCTTAAAAATTATTATTCAAAACCTTTTTTTTAGGGAATTAACAATAAGTAGCCGACAGACAACTCTTACTGTTTGCATCTGCAACTGTTGAAATTAAAAAATTGTAGGTATCGGTTGTTTGAAATACTTAAGGTTGTACACTGAATATTGTTTAATGAATTATGAACATGAATGTTTATTGCTGATTGTTGAATGATTAAAATGTTGTTTGTATTCTTTTTGGGTATTTGTTTTATTAATCATAACTTATCATTTTGGTAATATTATCCTTCATAATATATGAATTATTTAGCCATACAAATCACAGAATTGTTTTATAAATATAAACACTCAGACATTCAACTATAAAGTTTAAATATATGAAAAATATATGTCTGTATATGATACAATTAAAACGGGTTCTAAAAAACTGATAAATTTTTGATATTAGTGATGATTACATTTATCATTCAAAGTGCTCTGAAAATGGTAAAGAAATTAATGAGATATTTTTCTTTCAAATTTAATCATTTCTATATTATTTAACACAAATAACAAATGATAGAAGAAAGAAAAAAAATCAAATACAAGTAATGAAACATATTTGAACTGAACAGAGATGACTGATGCATAAATTTGTAAAATAATTATTGTTTTACCAAGGGTAAATTTGTAAAATATCAGTAATCGACATTTAGTGGTATAAAAAAGCAATAAACATCAGCTGAATCAAATTTGATGAATGGAGCAGCTTATTCAGAACGATTTCTAATCAAACACCTTTATTTACTTTGGTCATTTATTTCGTCAAGCATTCAACATCTAATTTTTCAAAACAGACAAACCCTTGGTACGTGTTCCAAAAAAGAATGGTATCTTGTTGGGTAACGTTTGAAAACAAACATCACCTATTTAATCGACCACTTGTTGCTCAATAAGAATATTAGAAGATTTTGTTATCTAACAATTCTTTGAACTAGAACATTTACTATTAAAAAGCATCCAACATTTTACTGATTATCACTGTTCAACACTTTTTCAAGCTATGAATGTTCAATAATAATTTCTTCCATTTACGTCCTTAGAGCTATGAAATTATTTTAACTCAAGACTATTAAAAAATTAAACTTTTACAAAATTTTAAAATATGAATATATATAAAAAAACCAATATTTTGAAATTTGAATCGATTTATTTTTAAACTTAATTTTGAAATTCCTTTTAAATTTATATTTTTAACATCATTTTTTTTCTAGTTACAGAGGGTAAAAATTTCTAATAATTAGACTTTTCCTAATTATTTTTCTTAAGGCAATTTTTTTTTGAAAACTAAATTTGTGAAAATTAACTTAATAAAAAAGTAAAAGAAATTAAATATAATATAATATTTTGTTGAACAGTGACAAATTATAATTGAAAACTTCCAATTTTATATCCTATGTACGAGTTTTCCAAAACTTCAAATACTATTAGAAATTGAGAATTTTCAAATTTCAAGTTTTCTAGCTATTTTCGTTTCTCATAATTAAATTTCTTAATTCTAATCATTGCCAATTGAAAACCGACTAATATAGAAGATAACATTGACTAAATACCATATGCTTTTATTATAGATGAATTAATTTAAAGGAAAAAATTTGAGATCGATTTTAGTCTGACGAAAGTTTTGATATTTAGTCTGAAGGAACATAGAATGCTATATTAAGCTAGTATCAGATAAGACAAAATACTATATTAGACTAACATCCAATGAATAGAATGTTAAATTAAACTAGTATCAGATGAACTACGCAAGTTGAATTGGAATAGCATTCATTTTCATAGTTCAAGAAATGCTAAGTTAATAAAGCATGACGAATACACTATGATAAGTTAATATAATATATATTTCACAGTTCATTTCAACAATGCTGGTTGTCATCGCCATCTTTGCCACCACCAGTTACCTTCACATTCACCACACCGCCGTTCACCCGCACTCCGCTAGTATTTAGAAACTATAAATGTTTAACACATTCAAAAGAAAATAACTTGTACAAATATTTAATTACATTTTACATTGAAATCTAGTGTAATTATTTTAAATTTTTATTTTTACGTTGCAATATCTAATTTATTTGTTATATCTAGTTCTTTTTTAGTTTTATTTTTTATTAACTAATAAAGAACAATATCGTAAAGCATGTTTACTTGTTAGGTTATATTTTTAAGTGGTATTAAGATTTGTTAATATTTGTCGACTTGCAGTTTAAATTTGTTTAAAAGTTTATTGTCAGATTTTTTTTTAAAGTGATACGTAAAGATAAAAATATGTAATGATATTTTTGGAATTCACGATTAGACCGAAAAAGTCTGTTTTCATTCGAACTATTAATAAAGATGGAAAAGTAAAATGCGTCCATTCAAGAAGGTTATGGTTAAAGACATAGGTCATGATGATTAATCAAGAAATGTTCGTGAGTGCTTGTGTATAGTACACAAGGTTGCACATATACATGTTTTAGATATGTGGTAAACTTTTAATAATTGGAAGGTTACTTATATAAGTTGGAGGTTGATTGAAATGACGACGAACAATAAATCATCTTCAATAGTTGTAGAATTGTGTAGTGGTATTGATGCCGCTTTGTGGGATCACAATTGAAATTGAAGGTTCTAGTTACTAATGTTAGAGAAAGACGACAAAAATATGACACACACACACATACACACACTCCCCCTATTTGTGTGTATGCACACACACTCACACTCATATATACGTGTGTATATGTTTATATGTGCACCCGCACACACGGTAACACACACACACATATATATTTTTATATATACATATATATAAAGGAAAAGTTTATTTGAACATAAAAGATAGACACAAATGGTGACACAATGAATCTTCACCATCAGATTGTTCCCCGATTTCCACTCCTCACATAAAGACGAACTGATTCAAACGGTTCATATTTTGTGTCTTTCAGTTTGTGTCAAATTTTGTGTTTCAATAGCCGGTATACATACATAAATACATACATACGTACACAGTGCAATGTTAAAGGCATCATGGCTTATGCTAGTGGCTGCCAGTTTTTTGAAGTTTTTTTTACACTACGGTCGACGGACAACCGCCAACCAAACCGAATGACAACTGCCAACCAAACAGTTTTTTGGTCGGCGGTTGCTCACCGACCGCGGTACCCTTAGCCCCACAATATATATGTGTGTGTACATACATGTGTGTATATGCATGTCAGTCATTTATTTGCTCAAATGCTAAAGGTAAATAATATTTTCAGTTCGAGCGTTTTATTCTAATGTCTTACCTTACTGGCACTACGGTCAAATAAAAAAGAAACAATATAACCGGCCATATCTCTTTCAATTTTGGTTTGACTAAGATGCACAAAAACCATCCATTTTCTTGAAAAAGAAAAATCATTTAAAATTTGGTTTATGTTATCAAATTTTTATTTCTGTTTTGAATACACTCGTCCACATCAATTCATGACACCTACAATTTCCGGATACTATTTTTTGTGAGGAGTAAGGCAGAATTCGAAACTGGGTCTGTTATCAGACCTAGCCACCCCTTTCCATTGCGCCATACCTGCAGTCTGTTATCAAAAAATTGTTGTCTTTAGTGACATATTCTTATCTACTTATAAAAAGATATTTCCTTCTTCATGGAACGTATGTTGCTTGCGTGCCTTTTACCTCTAATTTAATTTAATACGCCCTTGTAATTTTGGCTGCAAACATGACGGCTGTATGGAGAAATATGTTTGGTCAATCTGTTAGATGGTGGAATAGGCCAGATGAAGGCAATGAAAACGCTGCGGTCATGAATGGTGCACTCAAATTACACTGTTCTTACGTGTGCGTACTTTAATTTGTCTAACTTAGCCTGTTAATTGTCTATGCATGCTTCTGAATAAACTTCTTGTTATCTGATCAAATGGCTAAAAACTGCATTTTTAGTTCGAGAGTTAACTTTTTGTAACATGGAGGGACAAGATAGATAATCATACACTGAATATTGTGTCATGAATGTCCTAGTTCATTGTTCTGGGATGTGTTGTACTTTTGAACCTCAATCAACACAAAATATAGCTAGATACATTACAATTTTACTGGGTAATCTGGTTCACATTTCGCTGTTTTGTTTGGACGATTTTCAGTTAAATTATTTTCTCAATGCTTTATAATATCTACATTTTATGCTGCTGTGCAAGGAAGGCAGATCCTAACTGGGAGAATACAAGCCGAACTTCTGGATTTGGGTGCTAAGTTTGGTAAGATTTGGTTCTTTTCATCTTAAATATTGCTACACGTTTTATTAAGCAAATTTTCCAAATTGCTCATTTTTAGTGGCCATCTCAATTAGATGGAAGAAACACAGATTTTGTTGCTTCATCAGTCACTTCATGAGAATATTTTAGTCTTAGGTCGACCTTGTCGTGAAAATATCTGTACATTAACAAGTGCATTTTTTATTTTGAACACGAACACGTGACATCCTGAGAGGGAAAGAGAGGGGGGGGGGGGGGGGGATAAAATAAGGGATTCCATCTGGACAAGCCACTGTGAAATTTGACACATAACCTCCTGTCAAATTATATAACACCCATTAAGAGAATACAACCAGCTCTTGACTTCACCTACCACAACAAATGCAACTAATTTAAATTATTTGCAGGTGCAGGACACCAAAAAATATCAAAGCATGTTTCTAGTCATAAGTTCTAATACATTTCAGGTGTGTGATACATTGGTCAACGTAAACGCTACATGTGGTTGTAAAAAGTAAAAACAATATCTAAAGGCAATGGTTTTTTTAACAGTCCTTTTCAAAAGCCCGAAGGTCCTGCTTCCATACGGCCTATATTAGCGATGTTACTAAGTTTGATATGATATTTTGATGTATGTCGGTGTTGAGTTGTCATATTACACATATACAGGTGCAAAATCTTTACAGAATGAAATTGCATATAGACTAATGATTTCATGAAAATATATGATGGAACACTTGGTAATCATAAAATCAGTGAAAAAACAAGACCTGTATATAAAATATTGATTTTAATCTTGGTTATAACTCAACTTACTGCATCTTTAAGTGATATTTATGATGAGATATGATTTACTTATTCGTTGTAGACTCAACCAAATTATGAAATCATGTAAATTTCCAAGTGTTATTAACAGATATAGAACGTGTAAGTTTTGCTATTGATAATTATCTTGATGGACTAAGCTTAGTGTCCCAAAACAGTTGATACATTTCTTGCACCATCCACTTAGGGCAAGTTTGTTGCATATGAATTTTTGTTGAGTATGTTTGCTGCAAAATAAATTTCAGTATATCGAGTCACTTCAGATCACATCTAATTAACTACAATTTTTACGCATTTGTTCAGGTGACAAACTTCAAATGGCCACTAAATGTGAGACACATGGACTTAATTCGTCTTTTCCTTCATCACTCATAAAAATTTGATTTTGTAAAGTGAATATCTTGTAGGGATCATTGAACGTGAAGTTATATCATTTATAAGGGAAATTCTATTTGAACACAAAATGTAGACACAATAAATCTTGACCATTGGATCTCCCCTTGATGTTCACATCTCATATTGTTAACGTGGAAAATTGTCTGCACGCCAACACTCAATGTGAATGCGATGTAAACACAGTAAATTAAGTAAAGTAAATGCGGGAGACACATCTTTTATAGTGATTCGGCACTAACGCTCACGTCCACTTTATAATGATCATTCATCATATAATATCTGATTACAATGCTTAACAAGTTTAGATGATATTCAAGTACAAAGTATTACAATAGAATAACAATGTGCTAGTTAATTCTAAACTTTGACTAAAATGCCCTTCTTCTTTCTCCTTTAAATAAGTTGACTTGGTCAACTATATCCCAAAATTATCCTTAATGTATAAGAAGTTCAAAAGAGCCCAAATGTAGCATAATTGTCCTTGTGAATATCCAAGTGTTGATGAAAAACGTGTAGGCCACGTTTTAGTTATCCATGCCATGTCCAACGGCCATGAAAAAGAGTTGGAAGCCATTAATGAGTGTTTGGAGCTCTAGAAGTCCAAAGATTCCAAGGGAGAAAGATCCATACGAAGGCCAAAGCTTGGGGTATTTATAGGAGGGAGGTTACGTGAGAGTAGGTAGAAGATGGGGACCACAAGCCAGAATTTCGTACCCCAGAAGTGCCATGTAGCAGGAAATTTGTACCCCCGGTGAGGGTACGAAATTCGTACCCCACCAGGGGGTACGAAATTTGTACCCCCGGCGAGGGATACGAAATTTATATCCCCTGGTGACGGGTACGAAATTTCGTATCCCTCTGGGGGATACAAGAAAGGTGAAGGGGGCCGAGGTTCTGATGCATCCGAAATCTTGTCGTTTTAGGGAGTCGAGGTTTCTGAACATGAAGTGGGGATTCGAGTTTTCAGTGGTCCGAAGTGAAAGAATCCGAGCTTCCGGTTCCGAGGAAATTGAATGAATCGGGTGGTGCCCATTTGTTCAACCTAACCGGTTATGTCAATCGCCGCTGGGACTGCGAGGCTCCGGATCCCCACTTGCGCTACGTCCGGATCCGCTGACGGCTCGCCTTCGGCTTGGCTAACGGTCCGCCTAAGAGTTATAGTGCAAGGCCTTGGAACAGACGTTCTCGGACCCAAAAGAGGTCATCTGATAGAAGTTTCGGACCTTCTTATATTTGCGACGCGACTTCGACCAAATTGCTTTGTGTTTCCCGACGACATTCTTCATGCTAGAGCGCGTTGCTAACCAAATACTTAACGTGTGACAGCTTTGACTAAAAAAACGTGTCAATACATATAAAGATAGAAAAATATCCAACGGTCTACGTTTGTTGTGTTCCATTTTGTGTTTAATTTTATGTTCAAACAACTGCTTTCAATTTTAAACGAGCTTAGTGGAGCGCAACGGAGAGAAGTTACCAAGTAAAATAAGATACTAACAAGTAACAATTAAATCAATCAAGTCTTAAGTAGATTAACTCATTCTTTTTTCAGTGGTTGCCAACCTATTATTTGGAGGTCACCTTACCATTTTTCTTTGGTTGTCAACACATTGTTAAGAGGCTATGTTATTATTGGCATTAGTAAAATATTGATCGATTATTTGAAAATATTAAAAAGATAAAGATGCTATTGAAGTAGTATACTAATGTAATCACCTTTTAGCACTTTATACAATTGTTAGGTTGTTGAATAGTAATCTTTATAAATGGTTGGCTTGGAATCGCAAACTTTTGGTTCGATCGCGGACTTCCATAAATACCCTTATATATGTTTAGCCTTATATATCACTTAAAATTAGGATCTAACCATTTATATATATATATATATATATACATACATATATATATATATATATACAAAATTTAAATTGCATTTCTACGCATATTAACAAATCTTAACAGCCTTAAAAATAGGATCTAGCAAATAGATATTCTTTACGACATTGTTCTTTATATGTTAATACAGATAAATATTAAAAGTACTAAAAAAATTTAAATACTGCAATTAAAAATTTAGAAAAAAACATTGAAGCGTCCCTCCTGTCAAAATATATAACACCCATTAAGAGAATACAACCAGTTCTTGACTTGACTTACCACAACAAATGCAACTAATTTAAATTACTTGCAGGTGCAGGACACCAAAAAATATCAAAGCATGTTTCTAGTCATAAGTTTTAATACATTTCAGGTGTGTGGTACATTGGTCAACGTAAACACTACATGTGGTTGTAAAAAAGTAAAAACAATATCCAAAGGAAATGGTTTTTTTACAGTCCTTTTCAAAAGCCCGAAGCTCCTGCTTCCATACAGCCTATATTAACGATGTTACTAAGTTTGATATAATATTTCAATGTTTGTTGGTGTGGCGTTGTCATATTACACATATACAGGTGCAAAATCTTTACAGAATGAAATTGCATATAGACTAATGATTTCATGAAAATATATGATGGAACACTAAAATCAGTGAGAAATTGAAACAAGACCTGTACATAAAATATTGATTTCAATCTTGGTTATAACTCAACTTACTGCATCTTAAGTGATATTTATGATGAGATATGATTTACTTATTCGTTGTAGACTCAACCAAATTATGTAATCATGTAAACTTCCAAGTGTTATTAACAGATGTAGAATATATGAGTTTTGCTATTGATAATTATCTTGATGGACTAAGCCTAGTGTCCCAAAACAGTTGATACGTTTTCTTCTACCATCCACTTAGGGCAAGTTTGTTGCATATGAATTTTTGTTTGAGTATGTTTGCTGCAAAATAAATTTCAGTTTCGTCTATTTCAGTATATCGAGTCACTTCAGATCACATCTAAATAGGTACAATTTTTACGCATTTGTTCAGATGACAAACTTTAAATGGCCACTAAAATGTGAGACACAACATGGACTTAATTCGTCTTCTCCTTAAAAATAGGATCTAGCAAATAGATATTCTTTACAACATCGTTCTTCATATGTTAATACAGATAAATATTAAAAGTACTAAAAAATTAAAAACTGCAATTAAGAATTTAGAAATAAAATTTGAAGCGAACTACATATAACTTCTACGTAAAAATATAACTAAAATTAAACTACTGCAATTCATTTTCTCTTGAATGTGTTAAACATGTATAGTTTCTAAAAGCATATTTCATGCGCAATGCATGCTATAATCACATGCAAAGCGTGTGCCGTAACACTCCAACAACAACTAAGCCATAAATCCCAAACTAGTTGTGGTTGGCTAGAGATGGAACCAAAAAAAAAAAAAATGGTTTAAAACTTCAGTAAAAGTAAATAAAGTTTAAAATAATTAAATAGATAAAAAAGTTGTAATATGGCAAAAAAAACCCTAAGGTTCTCGTACGTGGATTACCAACTTTCATGCACTCCTATTCGATACCTGCTCATCAGACTCCAGTTTATCAAAAAAAAAATTACTATCTCCTCCCATGTCATTTTAGGTCGGCCCTTACCTCTCTTTGGGCCTTCGGTGCGACCTATAATTTCAACGTGCACAGGTGCATCGTGCGATCTACGGTGGAGATGTCTGAACCATCTCAAGCGGTGTTGGACTAACTTCACTTCAACATGTGCAACTCCAAGTTTGTCCCAAATATCATCCTTTTTCCGATCTCGTTTTGTATGCCCATAACTCCAACACAGTACACGCATCTCTGCTACACTTATCTTCTGGGCGTGTTGTCTTTTAGTAGGTCAACATTCTGCAACATATAACATCGTAGGTCTAATTGTTGTTCTGTAGAACTTTCCTTTAAGCTTCTGGAGAATCTTCCTATCACAGAGAATGCCAGATGCTAATCGCCATTTCATCCATCCATCTTAAATTCTATCCATCCATCTTGAATTCTATCCATCCATCTTGAATTCTAAAACTAATATCCATATCAATCTCCCCATTAAACTACAACATAGATCATAAATATCGAAATGATTCCTTCTTGGGTACTACTCGACTGGTCAGAGCCGGTCAGAGTGATTTCTCTGTCATCTGACCTGATATCGCTGAGCTCACACTTCATATACATTTTACTTCTGCTAAGCCTGAAAACCTCGATTCCAAGGTCTTCCTCCACAACTTCAGTTGTTTATTAACCCCTATTCTACTCTCATCAATCAGCACAATATCATCAGCAAAGAGCATACACAAAGGAATCTCCCTTTGTATACCTTTGTGATTTCATCCATCACTAATGCAAAAACATAGAGGCTTAGAACCAAACTTGATGTAACCCTATGTTAATGGAAAAATCACCGGTCTCACCATCACATGCCCTGACACTAGTGACAACCCTCTCGTACATATTTTTATAAGGATAATGTACTTTGACGACACGCTCTTGCTTTCTAGCGTCCACCACATAACCTTGAAACTCTGTCATAAGCTTTCTCCAAATCAATAAAAATCATGTGAAGATATTTCTTCTGCTCCCTGTATCTCTCCATAAGTTGCCTAATCAAGAAAATCGCCTTACTGGTTGACCCATAGTTATGAAAGGCGCGCCTAGGCGTGCGCCATGGTACATAGTGCGGCACTGCGCGGCGTTTGCACCATTTTTGTTTGCGGCGCGGCACACATGAAAAGGCACACGGAGCAAAATGACACTCCTTTTCTTTATTTTATGGTTTTTTTTATTTTTTTCGCATTTCAAAGTGAAGTAACTACTCTGCTACAAATATTCTTACCATCACTACAACCACCATCACTACTACTATCACTATTATCATAATAACATGAAATGTGAATAACTTTGTTAATATCTTTTTTTCAATTATATTGAAACACGATCACATCATTATTGTTTCTTATTCGATTATCTTCAACGAGTTAATAACCTTACAATTATGTAATTGACTTAACTTAGCATGCCGGCATTTAGAACTGACATATGTTTTATTATCCAACATAGTTTAGATTCATTTTAATATTGTCAGGAATATATAGTATAATGTATAAAAGATCATAAAATATTGCCTAGCATAGATGCAAAAGCAAGTGAATGGGACGAGAACCCGTGAACGGTAAATCAAAATAAACAACTTTGGAGGAAGAGAAATCATTCTTAGAAAATTAACGTTCAATTAGCTTTGAAACATACCCTTGGATAGTTTTTTTTTTTTTTTTTTTTTTTTTTTTTTTTTTTTTTTTTTGCATGTGTGAATATGTCCGATATCTTTGTTTTGTCTATAACATAAAAATATTCCATGAATTGGTATTTGTTAAATACAATCGAACAGTAAATTTATCATATTCAGATTTCTAGTTTATCAGTGTGTATTATTATTTTGGATTCCGAAACTATTGTGCTTGAAATTTTATGTTTCATTTTTTTTTTTTTTTTTTTTTTTTTTTTTTGTTTTGTAAAATGGATTTAAAAATTTGTTGCATATGTTTAGCAAAAAATATTGAATTTATAATTTTTTTGGTTAAAATACTAAATTTATTAAAATGCGCAGTAAATTAAAAAGGCGCACGCCATTTGCCGTGTCATGCTCCAAGGCTCCAAAGAGGGTTTGCGTCGTGCGCCATTAGTAACACTGGGTTGACCTTCTAGGTATGAAACCAAATTGATTCCTAGAGACACTTGTCAATCTCCTTAAACGCTGTTCGCAAACTCTCTTCCAAAACTTCATTTTATGACTCATAAGCTTAATTCCTCTGTAGTTTGTGCAACTTTGAACATCGCCTTTATTCTTGAAGATCGGAACTAAAATGCTTCTCCTCCACTCATCTGGCATTTCGTTTGATTTGAAAATATTATTAAACAACTTAGCCAGGTTATCTCTGCATCTCCAAAGCATTTCCATATCTCAATAGAAATGTCATCAGGTCCTACCGACTTGCCTGTTTTCATCTGTTTCAATGCCCCTTTACTACAACCTCTTGAATTCGCTGAACAAAATATCTATCGGTGATATCGGCAAAGTCTTCAATTCGATCGAGGAGCTATCACTTTCTTCGTTGAAAAGCTTATCGGAGTATTCTCTCCACCTATTCTTTATATCTTTGTTCTTCACCAAAAGTCTACCGTTCTCATCCTTAATGCATTTAACCTGGAAGAAGTCTCTTGTTCTCCTCTCTCATAGCCTAACTATTCTGTAGACGTCTCTTTCACCCTCCTTTGTACTTAGTCTTTGATACAAATCTTCATACGCTCGTCCTCTTGCTTTACTCACCGCTCTTTTTGTAGTCTTCTTTGTCACTTTGTACTTGTGCATGTTCTCCTCTCTCTTATGATGGTGCATGCATTTATAGCATTCTTTTTTCTCTTTGATAGCCTTTTGCACATCGTTATTCCACCACCACGAATCCTTGGGTTCTCGCTTATTTTCTCTTGTCATCCCAAACACCTCAATAGTCACTCTTCGAATGCAAGTTGCCATCGCATTCCACGTGACATTTGTCTCTCGTTCCACGTTCCAAGTCCCTTCTCCCAACACTTTATCTTTAAACATCCGTAAGACATCTACTTTGAGTTTCCACCATTTCGTCCTACTAATCTTCGCTCTCTTATCCTTCACCACCCAAAGACGAAACACACATACCAAGAGCTGATGTTGTGAGATGACACATTCTTCAGGTATGACCTTGCAATCAACACAATCTCGTTTACGTCTCTTCTAGTTAGGACAAAGTCAATCTGACTAGTATGTTGGTTACTACTGAAAGTGATCAGATGTGATTGTCTCTTTCTATAAAAAGTATTAGCAATCATGAGATCATAAGAAACAACGAAGTTCAATATATCTTCACCCTCTTGGTTCCTACTGCCAAAACCAAAACCACCATGTACTCTCTCAAATTCTCCGTTAGATGAGCCAACATGGCTATTGAAGTCTCCTCCTATAAAAAGTTTCTCGCTATTAGGCACATCTCTGATCATGACATTCAAGTCTTTCCAGAATTTTCTTTTGATTTCTTTACCTAGACCTATCTGTGGGGCATATGCACTAACGACATTCAAAACCACATCACCAACTACTAGCTTAACTAGGATGATCTTGTCCCCTCGTCTTCTGACATCGACCACTTCGTTCTTAAGGTTCTTGTCAATCAGTATGCCTATCCCGTTTATGTTACGTACTTCTCCCGTGTACCACAATTTGTAGTTTTCTTTTAAGAGTACTGTTAAAATATGATATATCCATGTATTCATTTTGAATGTTGGTTCTAAATGTATGCCTATGGATCAAATCCAAAGCCTCTAACAAAAACTCATGATAAAAGTCTTACCACTTGAGTTTGTGCTCATTAGGTGATATATGCATATGTATTTTTCTACAAAATAACAATGTTGAACCATTTTCACAATTTTTTGCAGATACTGCAATTGGAAGCAATTATTATGAATATATATAATAAGTTTTCACATATACATGGTAATATTTGCATATATAAATGAATTTCATTGACATATTGCAAACAAATCATTGTCTATTATTTTAATGGACGTTTCGATTGAAACCCATTATACGATAGATCAGTGGTATGTCATTGATATAGCCGTAGGTCACTACTATTTGTCGTTGAAGTTCAACATCTCTATTTTAGGAAACATATAAACAAATATTTTCTTCTTCAGATTCAAAATAAGCTATTATCATAAGGATTAGAGCTTTTTTCCAACCTTGATATAAGTTTCTTGTTTTGATTTCTAGTTCGTTAACATAGAAACTGAATCTACTTGTTTGAATTTCTTGTTGCTTGGATTCACTTAACAAAATGTATTTCTAAATAGAGAAAAACTTGTTTTGAAACAAATTGTAATACATGATATTAAGTCACATAATGTTTGATATGTAGTACATTTCTCTAAGTTAAACCTAAATCTTTCTCAAGCTTAATCAGATCAGTGAGTTGATGCCACCAAAGATTCAATTTTCTTTTTCAAATTGGAGTTTCTAGAGGGTAACATTATTTGCTTCATATGTACTATATTTACATTTTATAGACTCGTCATATTCACATGACATTTAAGGCAAGTAAACCTTCCCGAGTCCATCCTAGAAAGAACCATGTGAGCTTGAGCCGGTGCTATCTTTTTGTTATTGATTCGTTATAAACACCGGACCAAAATCTCCATCTCAACATACCAAAATCTATCAAAATGAGATTTTTACCTTAGAAATATATTTAGATAAGTCAAGGTTTTCAAAAGAGGGTTCAAATCGTAAATTGTAGGTCCAAAAGGTGTGCACTTTAATGTTTGTATATGATTTGAAACCGCTTATAATGATTGGACTTTTACAGCTAAACCTTGAACTCTATCTTTTTTCTAGTGTTCCATTTTTATTTTATTCAGAAAACACTAGGATTGAAAATGCAGATTCAAATAAGCATGTTAAATATATAAGTATGTGTTGATTTTTTTTTATTTTTTTTTTTTAAATGCAGCTTTAAATGAGTTTTAATCGGGATGTAAATCAAACCAAAATGAGAAAGATCTGATCTGAAACATGATTCAAATTGTAAGATTTTAGATAACATAAAAGAAAGTAATCAAAATTTCTTGAAAGCTTCAAGTTTAGTCCAACAAGATGAAAAAATGATACCCAAAATTGAGTTGGGAGCAATAAATGTACAAATTTAGATTTTGGGAAAGGGGGTAGGAGCCCTCAGAGAGAGACTGTTTCAGTTTGTTGCTCCGATCACCGCATGATACAACTTTTTAACATAAATACTTATATTTGTTGGATATTTTCAATATTGGACTCTTATTTGTTTTGTTTTTTCGAAGAGAGAAGAAGAGGGAAGGAAAGAAAGAAAGAGCAAAAGTCCAACACCTTGGGATATTGAGGACCATATTTATTTAAATATGGGATTCTCATGAGGGGGTTGCGCCCTTTGGACACCCAAATGTACGTTTTTTTAAGGTTTCATTGAATCACGAAGTCATAGTTCGATAATCCTTTTGTACATGGTGGGTTGAACCATTGTCTAAAAAAAATCTATTCTATAGATCTTGAAGTTTGAAATATGACATTATCTTCCTCAGAATCGTCTCAAACCGCAAAATTATAAAAAAATTCGCATATTTTATTACTTAAATTATAGGTTTCCATGATAAAGTTAGTCAACTCAAAATATTAATATCAAATATGAAAGCAGTATGTATTTTCGTAACAATCTATTGGTTTAGTATAATTTACTCTCGATGATATAACATCGATATATTGCACACCATACATCAAATGTTTTTTGAAATACTAGTTAAAATATTAGTCGTTGATATATTTACTATATATGCACAATGTTACAGGCAACATATCATAGATACCAAGCAAACGTAAATATGGATGGTAATTATCAAATCTCGCCACACTGTAATCTACTGCGCAAATATACCATATTTTAACAAAATCCTGGCGTATATATATATTCATATTTTTCTGTAGTATAAAATTTTCGAATCAAACCATACTGAATCATTAATTTTAAAGTGCTAAAAGGAGAACACATACATATTTGTATTTTGATAATGTATTTTTCATGACTTGCTAACAAACGTTTTGATGTTACTATGACATTCTTTTGGAACAAGAGCAATACTTTATTTAAGCAGATTACTTACCACTTGTGACTTGAGCTAATGTTTCTTGACTACACCGACATTATTTTGGTATTTTTGGTATATCATGTATCCATCCTTGAATTAATTAATTAATTATATATATATATATATATATATATATATATATATATATATATATATATACACACACACACCATTTAGGTAACCATCTATGCATTTTATTTTTTCTAGCTGGATTAGCTTGTTCGTGATCTTATTGCAATGGTGCTATCCATTATAATTTACCAAACATCTCTATTCTTTAACATACAATTTCCTTTTTTGGATGCTTTCCCCTATTTCTGATGTATTATGCAACAAATATTAATTAATTGAATCTGTTTGAATAACTACATGGAATGTATGGTCTAATATTTATCAATATAGATAATCAGTTTGTTTATATGTAAGCTAATTAACAATGTTAATATAACCAATAAAATTGCTATTCACTTCCACTTTGGGAAGCTAATTTACACTTCAAATATGCAAACTGAAACATCATACCCGAATTGACATCTAAACATTGCGGCAACTAGGTTCCTTGTCATGTGGAGCAGCAACATTGTGGTTAAGTTTTATTCAGGAAGCTGAATCAAGTGAAGGGGTTAGGACGAATATGGTATATGAAGTGGGAGAGCTGTTTGAACTGGGAATTCAGCTCTCTTATTTGCTTGTTTTGCTAGGTTTACTTGGTATTGGATCCTTTTTTGTTATCCGTCAGGTTCTGGTTAGACGAGAGCTTGACCTTTCTGCTAAAGAATTACAGGTATGACACTATACCGTCTATTTTGCCGCTATTTTGTAAAATTAGTATACATGGACAAAAAGATATGATAATGCTTGAAACATAGGTCTTTCTAGTATAAGCAAAGAGATTTTCAGGTTAAATTCAAATTCAAGGCATCTAAAATTCAAATGTGCATTTGCTTGCTCCTGCTAGATTGATCCTTAAGTTGTATAACAGATGTAAAGAGACATGTCAACAGCAAGAACATAACTATTAACGAAATAATCTCCAATACAGCCAGTGACATATCAAAAAGTGCATTAAAGGCATACCAGTTGTGCCTTAGCACGATATTTGGGCAGAAACATATGAAATGACTTAATTGGTGTAAACTGGTACTGCAGTCCCAACAACAAGGAATTGGTTAGATACATGGATGGATCTAAGCCATGAGATATATAAGTTACCCTCGTCACTTCCATGACAATATTACATTTTTTTTATAACATTGAATTGGATTGGATATGAACCGTTCTCTTTCATGTCCTAATACCTATTTACATCCGGTTCCTTATGATCCTTACATCACGGCCATTCTCGTGAATTGACCTTGCAGTGTTATAATGCTGAGGAACCATTGATTACTATACAACTCGGAAATAATTAAACAAGACATCTGATTTTGAATATAATGAAACTTGTCATTACGATGACCTGTTTGGATTCTATATTCTTTTGAAGCAAATGTGTTTTTTTTTTTTTAAGGATCACATGACACAACTTGTCGTTTTCTTCTATGAGTTTGGTGTATGAATAAAAATTGATATGTTTACTGAGGAAATAGTTGTTTATTAGTGCTATGCTATATTTCTTCAGTATACATGTGTACTTTCTCATTACACCATATTTATTATACACGAACTTTAAATTTGAGCTGTCCATAAAAGATACAAGATTATGGTGAACTACATTGCCCATGTTTATTAAATATTAAAGTGACAATATCAACTAAGTGCTCATTTTGGTCTTAATTTAATGTGGCTGTATCAGGAACAAGTTCGCAGCGGTGAGGGCAATGCGACAGAGTTATTTGAACTTGGTGCTGTCATGTTACGGAGAAAATTTTACCCTGCTGCTATAAAATACTTGCAACAAGCAATAGAAAAATGGGATAGGGATGATCAAGATTTAGCACAGGTTTTATGCACTTCTCTTTATGAAATGTCCTTGGACTTTCTATTATCCCATTTTTATCCAATGGAAATCGTACGAAATAATGGCTATCATTAATTATCATGATACCATTGTCATATCATTATAGCTGTTGATCATTGATAAGTAAGTTTGTCAGTGGATCTTGAAAAGCCGAAACTGTTTGCATTTGTATCCAAAAAAAGGATAACTATCTGATATTCAAAAAACCAACGTGGATGCGGATACGAATGTAATCCCATCAAAAAATTGTACACTCAGCTTTTATAAAGATATAATAGTTCATATCATGTGTATTTTGGTACAATGGATAATATCAATGTATTCTTTTATCATAAGATATTTGTTCTACATAAGTGCATATTCACTGCTCAAAACTGTCATTTTTGCCATTCATTTCATGATCATTGGGACCAAAACAAAGGATAGACCAAAGTTTTATATTTTCATGAAATTCATTAATTGTCAATGGGTAATATAACACTTGATTTCTGTCCAAACCTACGGATGTGGGATGAGGGGTATCTAATGTACGAAAATGATTTTGGACATGGATGCATATATAAACTATAAGAAACGTTCGCTTACAGACCCATTGATGAGTTATGAATGACATAGTATTGTGATTACGCCCTCGCACATAAAACACACGGAGTGGTGCACATAGCACACAGAGCAAAAGCGCATAACTATTGTATTGGATCATTTTGTAAATGCACAAATGCAATTTAATCGTTAAATCGGTATTCATACAAATGGTTTATTATACATTGATGTAGGTACACAATGCACTGGGAGTGAGCTACATAAGAGACAACAAGCTGGAGAAGGGCATCAAGCAGTTCGAGACGGCCGTCAAAATCCAACCCGGTTACGTCACTGCATGGAACAACTTGGGAGACGCATACGAGAAAAGGAAGGATCTGAGAGCAGCCCTGAAAGCATTCGAAGAAGTGCTTCTTTTCGACCCCAACAACAAGATTGCTCGTCCACGAAGGGATGCGCTCAGAGGGCGCGTTCAGCTTTATAAAGGCGTTTCCATTAAATCCGAAGAGAGTTCAACTTCTTGAGAAAGGGCCAAAGTTATGTAAACTTAGACAAATTAATGGAATTGAGAATGTATAGAGTTTTTTTTTTGGGGTTTGATTAGATGTGTTTTGAACATTTTGCAAGTCAGAAATCACGTAAGGTGATACATTTTTTTCTAATGCATGTAAGAACCATTACATGCTACATTTACCATAATTTCTGTGGTAAATCAATATAAAGAAAAAGTGCAGGGTCTACTCGTAAGTTTCACGCTATTGTCACTTGGAACTCTTTTACCTTTATGGAATTAATTGATTTACCAAAAAAAAAAAAAGTGGTAAATACTGTTAGACGTCTTAGCAGAAAGACTTCATATGAATTTGGCTACGAGCAGCTACTGTGAATAATGGATTTATTCACTAGTAAAAAAGAACATCATTAAATAATAATGTTGCATATGAATTAAAAGTACAAGGTTTACAGTGAAGAAATGACATCAATAGTAAAAGAAATAATCAAACTACTGTTTTTCTCGCGTTCTCTTATGGCCAAGGTTACCGCATTGGTTACGTCTATATCATGTCGTGTATCCCTCATTTCGTTCATCATCCTGTTAATTCTTGTTAACCTTGATCTTCTTGTATTCCAACGTGTAGGCGACAGTTTTATAATCGAACCTTCATGTGTACCTCGATATCTATTATCGGAAACAGGATGGAAACAGGGGAATGACTCTGCCTGTAGCTCTTAACTATAAAGCATAATGAAATAAGATCATAATAATCTCTATTAGCTCCTCCTTTACATAATGCATATACAACTAAGACAAGAAAACATGGAATAAAGGCAAGAACAAGAATATTGCTGTAACAACGCAAATTAAAAAAAAAAAAAACAATTGTTAATTAACTAATTATTAATTTAAGAATAAGTTGAGAAATAATTAGGGATTTGGGCAACGGGGTTGCGCCATTGGGTCCGTCGTGATTTTCTGGTTCGGATAGAATTTTGTTTGCGTAAAACGGACTTAAAACGAATAGGTTATGATCAGCTGATGTTTGAATTTTAAACTAGAAATTTAACATAAAATAAAGAAATAAATATAGCGAAATCAACGTATATCTAGAACGACCAGGTCCCGGATGGGTCGACCCAGTGGTCGATCCATGATCCTTGTAGGTCGACCCATCGGGGGTAGGTTGACCTAGATAACGTTGTCATGCACGATTTCGTGCCTAGCATGAGACATTGCTGGATTTCTTTGGAAGGATCCTGCTGATGTGGTTTTGAGCGTTCAGATTAAAAAAAAAAAAAAAAAAAAAAAAAAACTATTAATCATTAAGTTAAGATTTTCCTTCTACACCTATAAATTAACCTGTACTTCCCCTTTTTCCACACATTTCTCTTTTTTCATTTTCTCAACCTCCAAATCATTTCTTCTCTAAAATAAAATATATTGTTGAGGAACAAATTCTGGAGTACTGTCCATTTGCATATTTGAAGGATTATTCTACCGGGGACTTTTTTTAGGATTTGCAATCTTTATATGAATTTTTAGCAATTTTTAGATTTCTTCTAAGATTGGAACCAAATTTATAAAATAGTAGTTGGAATTGTTTTGGATTTGAATTATTCTTTATTCTTGATTCAAATTATATAGTTGTTATAATTCTTTTTGAATTACTCTAAATTTTATTCAAAATCCTTGTGATTTGTTATTCTGAATCTCTTTTCTTCTTTCTCCTTTCTTTTCTTTTGGATCTTTTTTGTAGTTGCCCTAAACATACGCCTAAAAGAGCATATGAATACGTTAAAACATACATGAATATGTAAGCCTTGTATTTGCGTTAGATTATCTTTTCTTCTCTTCTTCTTTGTCTTACTTTGGGTTGGGAATTGAAATAATCAAAATTAAGGCTAAAATTTGGATATATTCAAAAACTACAAATTGAAAGAAATAATCGAAATAAAGGAAATTGAACTAAATTAATGCATGTTTAATAGAATTGACAGAAATAAACTGTAAATGGGAAAAATGAAATAATTGTGAGAATTTTAATGTAAGCATGCTTATTTGTAAACATGTTAACCCAGTACTCCTTATTGTTGGGTCTTAGCTCAGTTGTCCTTGTTGTCGGGTGATAAACATGTTAATTTGTAGTAGCAACTTAGTACTCTTTGTTGTCGGGTTTCAAAGCTCTGTACTCCTTGTTGTCGGGCTTTTTGGATATGAACATTACAAAAATAAAATTTATGCTCAGTACTCCTTGTTGTCGGGCTTAATAAAATAAATTGTTTTGGGGGTCAAATCAAAGGTTGAGGGATTTAAACCAAGTTGTTTGGGATCCATTTCATGTAGCATATCCTACTTATCATTTTGCCTCACTTGAGATAAATGAACACACCATGTTATGTTGTGGATGTAAGTTGGTTCAATTGAGACGGTGTGATGCGTTTCGGCGAGTCAGTGTGCGTGCACTGCCTCGATTTAGGGACATAAGACATTTTCACACCTATGGATAATGTTATGTCAAATCACTAATGGGCTAGAGCCTGATAAACCTAAACCCATAGTGGACGTAGATTATCTAAGATTCGACGTAGCCGATTGTTTGGGTAGTATTAAGGATTTCTTCCTAATTTGTTCTAGTTGTAGAAGTGCGAAACACTCAACACCACTGTTGTATATCTTTGTATAACATCTTTTGTTATACCTCTACTTTATGTGCACAAACTAAATCAATTTCTTATTTGTATTTTTGACTCACCAATTAAACTTCCTTTTTATTAGTTCCTTTCATAAGATTTAAAATCTTATTCTCAAATCTGGTTAAGTTATTTGGCTTTTATAATTTAATTCATATCCTTATTTAAAAGGGTTACTTAAGAATTTAATTCAAATCAAGAATTAAATTCTTATTTCCAAATTCTTTCTCATATCAGTTATATAAGCATTTCTACAATAATTGCCAAATTAAACTTCACCAGTTTTATCATTCAAAACCAAGTGAAATTGGTTTATGTCCATTTCAAATCATTTATAATATTTTAAAATGATTTTACGCCATATATATATATATATAATCTATTTCAGTTGAATGACGTTTCAGGTCATTCGGCTCCACTGGCGCTGTTTTCATTCAAACTTGAATTAAACATTTCTTAAAATCTAACCATTAGATTTTTAACATACTTATTATCGTTGAAAATATTTTTTCGAAACGAATCCGATGGTTCTAATTTTAGGAAAATCCGACAGTTGGATCTTCCGGAATATTCGTTTAAAGTTACACGCCGAAAACGCGAACTACCTCTACGCGATACGTTCTATTTTAATTTATGTTCGATGTATATATATTTAAATATCGAATCTCGTCGTTTCTATAATAATTTATTAAATATTTGGCTAACGCCTTATATTTTCAAAAAATTCGCCATAACCTCCTTTGTACAGCCCTATCGGTAGAACCACAACTCACCTCTCCAGGCCCTCTTAAATAAATAAATAAATAAATTTGAAAATTATATATATATATATATATATATATATATATATATATATAGGGAGCGGCTATTGGGACACAAAATCAAACACAGAATTAGAGACACAAAATCTGGACCGTAGGATTTCTTTGTCTTTGTATATGAGGTGGAATTCAGGGGGAGATCTTGTGGTTGGGATTGCTTGTGTCTAAATTTGTGTCAACATTTTGTGTCTAAATAGACTTTACCATATATAAATATATATATGTATATATATATATATATACAAACCAAAACAAAACAATTGTGACTTATCTACACACTTGAGAGATGTGTAAAAATATCATCTCAATACCCGTATGAGGTTTACATCAAAATCCTGGTCACTTACAAACACACAAAAGAGACGTGTGAATTCCTGTCATCTCAAGACCTATGTGGGGTTTACAATTAAATCCTGTGATTCATATCATTATATAGTTATTAGGTCCACATCATATAAGCATCAAATAATTACATGCTTGTATGTTTATTCAGTCCACATCGTATAAGCATCAAACATATACGGTTCTTCTGTTCTCAACGTATAAGCATCAAACAATTACATGCTATACGATTCACATCATATAAGCATCAAACAATTGCATGCTTATATGGGTATGCTATGTTATGCAGTCCTCATGATATTAGCATCGAACACTTATATGATTATGCTATGTTGTGTGATCCACAATTTTTATTCACTATCCAACTGTGTATATTATTATTACGCTTAAGCAACCACCACAGCGCATCTAATTCACACACATTCAATAGTAATAATTAATTACTCAACCAATGTCGTTTAAGGCTCCAACAAATCCTCAATCAACTTGGTATATAGTTCAAGCGTTGAACTCAAGGGATATCATATATAACTGATAAAAATGATATTTTTATCATTACTCGATGTTTAACATAACAATAAACTTGTTTGATCAGTGATAAACATTATTAAATATTTTTAATCAACAATTAATAGTCAATTAAACTTATTCTCTTCTTCCCCCGTGAATTTCAGTTCCACCCAAACGCACGTAACTACGCTTATATCAATTAAAAATGGTATATTTATTTTGCTAACTGTCAACTAACATCATAATAAATTATTATTATTGATCACGAATAATTTACGATGAACAACTAATTTTATTTAACCCTTTTTAAGTTGCGGTTTCTTATCATCAATACGGTTTACATTTAAGTGTCACATATCTAAGCAATTTCACCTATATCAATTAAAAATGATATTTTCATCTTGCTATTTATTATTTAGCATCGTAATAAATTTTTATTCTTAACCAATTATCATTATTTAACTCAAATAATTAACTAGAAAATAATTAATTTTAATCTAGCCCTTTTTATAAACGAGTTTAGATTTCTCACCGACAGTTTCTACCCCACCAAACTTTGTTTCGGAAGGAATGTAGACCCGCTAACTCTGTTAATGCTTCAACAACACTTGCCGGGCTTATACGAAATTTTCCAGTGGCCGACGGAGCTCATACGACTTGCTAATACGCGCGTACGCAGATTTGGAGGTTTGAAGCTAAACAGAGGATGAAACAGACACAAAAGGGGTTATGGGGTCCACGATCTCCATTGTTCGGGTTTGTTCAGCGTGGTGGAGGGGCCAACGGACTTCGTGTGGTGTAGGAGATGGTTAGAGGTGCTAAAGTGCAAGAAAGGAGCTAAAAGGGGTATTTGGAGCTAAATGGAGAGAAGGGGGGACTGTTGAGTGGCGGCACATGGGAGGGGGATGCGCGGGGCAGGGTGGTGGCAAGCTAGTGGGGGAGGAGGAGGGTGGAGGTGGCCATTGAAGAGGGAGAGAGGTGGAGGGAGTAAAGTGTAAAAGTGAGGAGGAAAGAAAGGAAGAAGAGAAATAAGAAGGGGATTTTTACAATTTTCCATCCCCTCATGCGGATCGCTGAGGTGACGCGATCTGATGAGTAGGAAGAAAAACACCTTGGCCCGTTCGATGGTCACTTCTTCATTTCAAGCTTTCTAATTCAACGTTTATAAAGGTGTACTAGTCCGCCTCCACTTCTTTTGATCACACGATCACAAATTAATTCTGTCTGTCACAAAATTTTGGATTTTGATAATAAACATAATTTCGGATCCAACGGAACAGGTTTTGTCAAATTCCGAGTTTGTTTGACCTTACGTTTTATTTTTCAAGGGCGTTTCGATTTAATTTCAATGTGCGATTTTAATGTATGTTTTATTCTCGCACGCACACACGTTAACTTCAAAAATCACGAAATTTGGGATTCTACCATTATTCGATGCTACATATTCAATAAAAAAGTTTTATCGAAATCCGAGGTCATCACAATAATGTTCCTTTGTAAACTGCTCAAATCAGCTTTAAATAATCAAATTTTGAAATTCAATTGTATTTTCTTATAAAATTATATTAAAAATAATTTTTAAATTGGTTCTGAAATTCCGGATTGTTATAATCTCCACCACTTAAAAGTTTTCGTCCCCGAGGGGAGGAACCAATAAAGCTGATAATAGAAACAATAATATAACTTAAGTTTACCTTTCACCGAAGAGTTACGCAGAGATATCCACTCATCATCTGGGATAAGCATGTTTAATGCTATCTTCTATCTCTCATGTACAGTCTCTAGGATCTCCACTCCACTGTACTTTGACCAAGTTTACTTTCTTGTTTCTGAGCACTCTAGTCTCTTGGCCTATCATCTTCATTGGCTCTCTATGCACAGCTAAGTTCGGGGTAATATCCAAATCCTCTTGCGATGCATCTTCTACAATCAAGTCTGGATCATACACATGCTTCCGTAGATGAGAAACTTGAAATACATCATGCACTCTGGGAACCAATCGGGTAACTGAACCCTGTAAGCTAGAGTTCTTATCATTTCCAGTATCAAAAATAGACCAATATATTTAGGTGCTAACTTTCCTGTTTTCCCAAAATGAATCACTCCTCTCAATGGAGAAATCTTCAGATACACTTGATCACCAACAACAAATGCTACATCTCTTCTTCTAAAATCTGCATAACTTTTTTGTCGTCTTTGTGCTGCTTTTAATCGCTTCCTTATAAAGTCTACTTTATCTGTAGCTTCTTGGATCAGGTCTGGACCCAACACTAGTCGATCACTAGGCTCTATCTAACATGCAGGAGATCTGCACGGTCTATCATATAATGCCTCAAATGGTGACATTTTCAAACTAGCTTGGAAGCTGTTATTATTCGAGAACTCAACCAAATGTATATGATCTTCCCAAGATCCTCCAAAATCGAAAATGCAAGCTTGCAACAAATCTTCCAAAACACGATACACCCTCTCGATCTGACCATCTGTCTGAGGATGATATGCAGTGCTAAGATTCAACTTTGTCCCCAACTTAGACTGAAATTCTTCCTAAAACTTATTGGCGAAAATCGAATCGCGATCACTGACAATGTTGTTGGGTACTTCATGAAGTCTAACAATATCTTTCATATATAATTGAGCCAGACTCTGAGCTGTTCTATTAGCCTTCACTAGAAGAGAATGGGCGCTCTTCATTAAACGATCTACAACAACCCATATGACTTTATTACCTTTCTTGGTTCATCAATAAAATCCATTGAAATCTGGTCCCACTTCCATTCCTAAATTTCTAATGGTTGTAGTAATCCAGCGACCTTCTGTTGATCACTTTTGACTCTTGTTGGCAAGTTGAACACCATGCTAACATATATCAAGACATCTCTTTTCATAGATCTCCACCAAAATGTGCATTTTGAATCTTGATACATCTTACTTACCCCTGGATGGATACTAAGATTAGACTTGCGACATTCATCCAATACCTTTCTTTTGAGCTCAGGAATATTCAGAACACAAATTCGTCCTTGTAACCTCAGATGCCCTTTACTATCAATTTGGAAATTTCAGATTCACCATCTTGAATTCTTTTGCTAATCTTCTGAATAAACTCATCATCCCTCTGTAGAACAAGAATCTTCTCGATCAACAAGGGCATACTAATCAGATTAACAATGATTGCATTCTTTCCGCTAAGTGCATCTGCCACAACATTGGCTTTCCTTAGAGTATATAAAATATCAAGATCATATGCTGCAAGAAATTATAACCAACACTGCTTTCTCGTATTCAAATCTTTTTAGGTGAACAAATATTTCAAAGATTTATGATATGTAAATAACTCAAACTTCTCACCCAATAGGTAATGCCTCCAAATCTTTAAGGAAAATACCACAACTAACAGCTCTAAATCATGAGTGGCATACCTTTTCTTATGTGGCTTCAACTGTCGACTTGCATAAGCAATGACTTTGCCTCTTTGCATTAATATTGCACCTACCCCTTCATGATAAGCATCTGTATAGACAGTTAAATCTTGATTGCCATCTATAATCGTCAATATTGGCGCAGTAGTTAGTCTTTCTTTCGACTCCTGAAAAGCTGCTTCGTGTTCAGACATCAAATTAAACTTGGCATGCTTCTTAGTAAGCTTCGCCAATGGGCTAGATAACTTCGGAAAATCTTTAATGAAATTCCGGTAGTAACTTGCCAATACAAGAAAACTTCTAACCTCCGTAGGCGTCATTGGCTGCTTACAACCTTGGATGGTCGTAATCCTACATGGATCTACCAAGATTCCTTCCTTTGATACTACATGACCAAGAAATTTCATTTCTTTCCAAAATATGCATTTAGAAAATTTGGCCTTTAATATATTCTTTCTCAGAATTTCCAATATTTGTTCTAAATGTATGGCTTGCTCTTCTACTGACTTCGAAAAGATCAGAGTATCATCAATAAAGACCAATACAGACTTATTTAACACCCCATGGAACACCTGATTCATTAAATCAACAAAATAAGAAGGGGCGTAACATAACCCGAATGACATTACCAACCATTCATAAAATAAACATGGACCTCTGAAAGTTGTCAAAGGCACACATTTATCTGCAATTCTTAATTGATGAAAACCTGTAGCTAGGTCCATCTTAGAAAATACTCATGCCCCATTCAAACGATCTAATAAATCATCAATACGTGACAGTGGTTGTTTTTTCTTGAGCGTCTGTTTGTTGAGGTCTTGGTAATTCACACATAATCTCAGAGTATCGTCCGATTTCGAAATGAACACCACTGTTGCTCTCAAACTCAAAAATCTAGGCCTGATCAGACCTTTCCACAACAATTGTCGAGTTTGATTGCCCAACTCTTCTTTTTCTTTCAATGTCATCCTCTGAATTTCATGCACAACTGGCCTCGCATTCAGAACTATATCAATTCTGAAATCGATCTCTCTTCGCGGCGGAAGACTACCAACTTCCTCAAACACATCCATGTAGTTCTTAACAACAGGAATATTTTCTATAGAAATGGGAGAAATTTCAAGAGCAACCCAAATTCCTTTCTATCAGCATCTGAACCTTCACATGATATAGTTATGAAGTTTCCAAACTTGGTTCTTATTCTAACAACTCTATTTACGCACTTAACTTTAGATTCATATTTCGTCAACCAATCCAACGCAAGAATAATATTATAACAATCCGGAATTTTGGAACCAATTTAAAATTTTAATTTAAGATATTTTAAGGGATTTTGAAAATAAATTGGTTATTTTCCTCAATAAAATTTGAGAATAATTTTAAAATTAGTTTTTATATTTTATTTGACGTAAAACAGGGTCAATAAAATATTTAAGTCCATTTATAAGCCTTGAATTTTAATATCGATATTTTAAAGCTATATCGATCGCTTATATAAATACCATTTTTCAAACAGTCTCGAAATTCGACAAAACCAATTTTATTGGATCCGGAATGTCAAAATATACAGGGATTTAAAATTTCAAATTCAATGGAGTTCGTATCTAGTAGAACGACCTATGAACATACGTTGAAAATTAGTTTAAATTCGAATTTAACTCAAAATAAGGATATTTTTCAAACGGTATCCAAATTCGACGCGGTTAGATTCATTGGAACCGCAATTCCATAACATAGTGAGATTCTAAATTTCATAATTTTTGGAGTTAACGTGTGGTCATGAGACTGAAACGAAGTTTGG
This sequence comes from Allium sativum, assembly GCA_030737875.1. Lineage (NCBI taxonomy): Eukaryota > Viridiplantae > Streptophyta > Magnoliopsida > Asparagales > Amaryllidaceae > Allium > Allium sativum. Next base: position 23,413,525 of record CM060918.1, on the reverse strand, counting down.
ATGTAATAATAAATACTTCTTCAATTTTGCTCATTGATGAATAGTGTAGAGCCAATGAGAATTAGTCACCTAAGCACCTCTCTCTTCCACATGGAACTCTCTCCCTAATTGGTGCTTTCATGAGAGGATTGGGGATAATTAAGCTTAATTAGCTTAATGTTATTATTCACTTTTACAAAACTAGGTTTAGAGAATAAAAACTAAATAATGGTGCCCTCTTTCTCCCCTTTGCTTCCTCCTACCATCGCCTAGGGGCCCATGCCAGCCACCCCCACCACCTAACACATCAGCGCCGCCTCCCCCTACCCTTCACATCAGCCCGTGTGCCCTTCCCCCTCATCTCTCCTCTTTTCTTTTTCAAATTGCTTCGAACGATGAAAAGGAGCTCCATTTAAGTGTTTCTATCCCTATACTATCCTTAGCTACTCTTTTGTGATACCTACGTGCCACACTTGTGGAGCCTGCTACACCCTTCTTCTTCGCTGGACAGCAAAGCCCCGAGCTCCGGAGGCCTCCGTTTCACCAAAGATCGTTGTTTTCTAGCTCCATTCACTAGTATAGACGGTAATAAGAGTTGCCAGAAAGTTTGGAGCCATTCCGAGCTAAAAAGGCAACAATTTTTAAGCAGTAGCGGGCATTGAAAAGTCCGACATTGCAGTGCGTTGTTATCTGATGGCGGAGCTGAGAGATTCTCACTTTAATTAGTGTATTTAAGTAGCTTAATCAAGTATGAACTATTCTATATTAAATGTTAATGCGACAAACTTAAGTAAATCGCAAGTTAGAAAACAGTTTATGCCACAGTTAGCGCGACATTAAAGTATTTTTCAGTTAGTTAAAAATATGATGAAACTCGTAGATTTCAATTGATTAGTATGAAAAAGTTATATGGTGCCTGGTAGCTCACATCACAGTTGTTTGCAAACCCATTGATGGATGATTGATTTCTTGTGTTATGTTGTGATTTTAAATTGATGATGTTTGAACATCTTAAAATAATGTTGATATATTAGTGGTAGTTGAAATTGGATATAAATATCCATTTAAATTTAAATGGTTAAATTATTATTACTCAATTTAGTAAAATTCATTAGTTAGAAAAATAATTAGGTTGGACTATTACCGATTAAGTTTATGAACTAGCGTTGAATGTAAATTGTTTGTTTGATAGTTGAAACCCCACACGGGTCTTGGAATGATTTTTGATTTATACATCTCCCTTGTTAATTGCTTGTTTTTTAATCGATGGATTAACATAGCGAAATAAGCTTCAATAAATTATTTTGAAGCTTGTATGAAAATAAATGCACATTGGATGTCATTTGAATGTTTAATAGTTGTTTGCAACTATTGTTGGATGTATTGGATTCGTATGAATGGAATTGCATGATATTTGGTTGAAGTTTATTCCAATCCGGAATAAAGACGAATATTTATAATATAAAATATGATGTGAAAACTGAAATTAATTTTCAATGTTCGATTTTGGATGGATGCATTTATATCGAAATATCGATGAATATTCATAACCATAATAAATTATTTCGAAGTATTTTTGACATGCTCATGGCTTATTAAAGTTTTAAATTTTAAATGAATAATACCTTTTCAAAGTGAAGTTCAGTTAGGATATGTGGCGAACGTTCGAAAAGAAGTTTTCTTTCAAAAGTTTTTCGTTTATTTTTATTATGACTGTCATGAAATTTTGAACATAAGCTGAAAACTTTTGAAAAATAATATTATTTTATTCATTAGAATAATATTAAAATTGACCAAACTAAGAGATATTTAAATTTGAAGCTAAACGACTGAAACATATTTTCTAAAGTAATTATATAAATTTTATATAATTAAATAAAGAAGTTTAAAACGTTTTGATTTATTTATAAATTAATAAACCGATCCAGGCTTGAATAGAACGCGTCATGCATCGACAGTTCGCAAACATCAACCCGTAACTTCGAACTGACGTAGCAGGAGATCCGATTGTCGGATTCTCCTAAAACTGGAACCGTTGGGTTCGTATCAAAAAGATCTTTCAAATGAGCATAAGGGGTTTAAATTTAAATGGTTAGACCTTAAAATATGTCCAAACCAGTTTTGGAAAAGGTCGCTATGAACGCAGTTCGGTAGCCGATATTGGAAACGGACTGTAAGGGTCTTAACAAAATTATTAAAAATATAAATAAATTATGATAAATCATAACAAATGATTTAGAAAGAGTTTAGGATATTCCACGATTTGAAAGATAAATATTATTTTTACCTAAAAAATGTTGTTTGCAACTACGAGAAGATTAAATATTTGAACGTAATAAGCTGATTTGAGGTTTGTTGTGAATAGTATATTAAATAATACAGTTCTTGAACCCAACTATGAAAAGGATTAATCTTTTAAATAAGATATAATGAATTTTCCAACGTGTTTAATAGAATTGGAACTGAATGGAATTCGATTACTAATAATTGAAATGAACTTCAGTAGAGGAGGGCCTTTACTATGAATGGAATTTTAAAAGGCTTCGTTGTTATTCCACTTATAATATTAACCTGATACAGAAATTTATATTGATTATGAATTAATCCGATTTTTGTGAAGACTCCATATTGAATGGAAAAAGATATTTGGGTTTACAGTCGATAATGCTTTTAAATGGCAGTTGTTCTTTAACCTAGTTAAGACGAGATTAATTTCTAAAATTTGGGTAATCATTAAGATATAATTTTTGAGATTAAAAGAATATCTCTTTTATAAAATTAATGAGAACATTTTTCAAAAGATAATGAATATTTAAATAAGAGAACATTCTAGATTGGAATGAAATGAGTGTTATCTTTGTGTATTTGGAACATGATTATAAAGATATGCAAATTATTCGAAAAGACCGGGTTTAACTCAATCTGAGTAACTATTACGACAATTAAAAGTCAAAGATGAAGATGGTGGTTAAAGATCGAAGATCTTCACATCATTTGGGCTATTGCTGATGTCTTGATAGGGTTGTATACCCAAGATAAGGTAATAAGTGGTGCTAGTGTAAAACGTACTTGAAAGTTGACCGGATATGCGAGGGCCTCTCTCCTGTATTGGACATATGGGATGAGGAATAAGGTGCCTCCGGTTTCGTTCGGACCCAGAACGGACTTGAAAATGGATTGTACGTCTGACATTGTACTTCGCTTTGTATTTATTTGTTGATCTCTGTTAAATATGTATTATTTAGTAGCGGAGAATCTATTCTCCCGGCTTAACACCTTTCTCTGAGACGTACGAGCTTAGAGGTAATATATTGGTGGAAATCAATGGTATGGTATGGATTGACAATGTGGCGTGCTGAGATGCAATGATCAAAGCTTTTTGTTGAAAAGCATAGCCTTGTGGATGATGATCAAAGCATGACTTTCAATAGCGCAACTTTGTGCATAGCATTAATTCGTGAGCCTCACACCCCAGTATGAGTCAAAAAGGGGTTAGTGACTGCAGGAATTCATGTGTTTTTTTCTAGCTAGAGGTGATGTCATGGTATGGAGCCCAGACATTTTACTTATGCGGATGATGGATGCAAGGGCCCTCGGATATGATTGGTCGACATACTGACTAGGTGACATGTCTGATAGGATCGAAAAACATATTGTTTAGGAATAACTAATCCATGAGACATGCGCTAAAGTGTCTCGAAACCGGTGGGGAAGATCCCTTGCCTTGACTCATAGATGGAATCCAATTTCCAATATGCGACTTTTCGGTTTTAGTTGTAAACGATTTGGCGATATAATATATGGTTCTTATGCCATCTATGATTGATACATTTATATTTGAAGTTGCTTTCTACACTATGGACTTACAATAGTATAAAAATATTTGTTTTCAAAATGTACCAAGCATGTTTAGCTATTATAAGGTAAAACATTATCCTCTGGCTTGCGTTGCATTGTGTGATGGGACCTGAGTCTTATAATGGCTCCATTTTTCCAAAAAGCATTATGTTGTTTGTCATTCATTTCAAGTTTGGGTACTCACATGGAGAAAACTCGTTCCATGATATACGACGTGGCCTAGTGATCTACCTCATTTTAAAAGAAAATTGTAAATAACTGTTTTAGCTCTCATACCAGTCCCATGACTGACCTGGAGTTTATTGTTTTCCACTTAAACTCTGGGTGCCCATATTTTCTACATAGGCAGTCGATAGTTTTGGTTTTGCAGATTTTTTTTCCTTTAAATAGGATCCCGGATTACAGCTAGAGCTATATTCGGAAAGCTCTGTATTCGTGTATTTCCTTCGGCTATGTTAATTGATGTTTTCCGCTGCTATGTAATTTATTTATTCTCTGATAGATCTATTTCCGCGCTGTATATTATTTTCCACACTTTGATATTCTTGTAATCTGATGTAAATTTTCGTAATAGCAATAAAATATTCTGTTGTTTTACATTCCGATGTGTCGTGTCCTCAACCTATCTGTATTCCAGTTCGGTCTACGTCGGGCGGGGGTTTCAGGTCGTGTCAAATATTGAACTCAGTAAGATCCAAAACAATCAAATCAAAGGAAAAACGATAATGGAAATTAGAGACTGATGCTCCACAATACCAACAAAGATCGAGGGAAGCCCTAATCAGATTATTAACACTAATGGTCTCTTTAAGGCATCTCAATTTTAAATTCAATTTCTTAGCCATAAACTTCAACCAGAATATCTTTAACTATAAGTGTACTTTCCAAGACATCTGGCCTTCCCCTGCCAGTTGAATTTTTCGAGGGCATCTTCCACATTGTAAACATGATCCACTTCAGCCTTTTTCAGCAGTGGGCAATACCTTGAAATATGACCCGTTTTGTGGCAATTGTAGCATTCCCTGTTATCTCGAGGTTTCTGGCTAGATTCATATTCATTCCTTCTCAGCCTCTTGGGAGCTCTGCAATCCCTAGCTCAATGCCTATACTTGTCACCGTTATAACATTTAATCCCCTTTAACCTATCATCTTTGAGTTTCGCTTCTTCAGTCTTTCTTGCCTCGGGCTTCTTATTTGTGGATTTTTTTTATTGCCATAATAACTTCTTTCCTTATCTTCTTGAGCATTTTTCTTATCAACGTTTTCATACCTATAAGCCATTTCAACCATCCCTGCAAATAGGAGCCTTATATAAGTTGTTACCCTACTTCGATACCTTCTCCAAAGACCCTTAATGAACCTCTTATTCTTCTTAGTCGGATTCTATATTAGCTCTGGACCGAAACAAGAGAGTTCATTGAATTTGTTCACATATTCATAGATGGTATTGCCCCCTTGCTTGAGATTAACTAACTCATTGTATAGATGCTCGACTTCTTCTTGGGGAACAAACCTCTCCTCGGTTTTTTTTTAACCTTGCCCAAGTCATACTGCCTCACGGATTACCCACTGTAACATATTCCTACCAAATCAGGGATTCATCTTTGAGTAACAATGATGCTAAAAATCTCTTCTGATTATCTTCCAATTCTGTCTTCAAAGATTCGTTCACAAGATCTCATCTAGGCTTGCGCTTCGATTACGAATTCCCTGCCCAAAAATGGAATTCTACCCAGTTCTTATATTTCTTATCGAGCGTATCTAAATCAGGTTGTTGATGTTGTGGTTGTTTTTGTTGCTGGGACAATACTGGTGCGTTAACAACTCCTACAGGTCAGGCTGCTGATTCTCAGCTGGAACATCTCCCCGTCCTCTTCCTCTACCTCCTCTGCCTCTGTCTCTTTCACTCAATTTATTCTATGTCTGCGAATAGCAAGAAAATAGTCATGCCAATAGAAAAGATATCCTAAGGTATTGTAAGAGCATAATGACATACACATTGATAAAAATGTATTTACTGAGTTATATGCTATTCTACTGTACTCATTCTTGGACATTAAAAATCCTCTCTCTAACGAGTTACTCATCCTAAAATACTAAAATACTACTGATTCTATCTCTGATGAGTTGTTTAATATGATATACTCAGGAACTAAGGTTAACCTTTAGCTCTGATACCATCTGTGACAACCAAAACCCCTAATCCCGACGAAATGGATAATCTTTGGAATATAACACTTTAAAAAAATCAGTAGATCACAGAACCTAGCATATATATATATAACATACTAGAGGATAATTTACATCATTTTAAAGTAGCAGAAATAAACATCATCATCAAAGTTACACAAATTTATAGGATCATACTTAGTAAAAATACAGTTTCAACTTAAGATAATAAGTTTGCAGCGGAATCAAACATAAGAGAGTGTCTTCATATGTTCCAATATATATATATATATATATATATATATATATATATAGATATATTATGTTAATGTTTACCCATCTTCTAAAAAAATAATATTGTTAACGATATGTTTCGTTAACACCAGAAATAAGGGTATGGATGTGGTCCAAAGGGAGCTTAAGGATTATTTAGTTCCTAGTAGTTTGAGTTAGTTCACCATTTCCTAGATATCAAGGTCTTAAGCCCAAAGATTAGTTACTCTTCCTTCAAGAGGTGAGTATCACGCTTACGAGACTTAAGGACCAATAGTTACCTTGGGATAATGGTTCCTTAAGCGCAAAGCAAGTTGGAAAGCTAAATGCCTGGTAGAAGGATATCTTGGTAATTTGAAAGCATAATAGAATGTAATTAGAACACATAATAGTAGACAATGCAATGTGCGGAATAGTAAGGACACAACCGTTCGGTTCGGATTGAACCTACATCCAAGGCCTTGGTGATTTTATCCATGGTGGTGGTTACAAGGAAAATTCACAATTCGATTTACAAATTAGGGTATGAGCTCTCTCAAATGAGTACAGAATTTGAGAATGAGAAAATTCACTTAAAATGTGACCCCTGAGGTCTTATTTATAGACAAATTGGAGCTCCTTCTATCATTGGTTAAGCCGAAGCCTCTTTCGGATGCAATAGCTAGGTGTCGGCCGCTTTTTCTCTTTCGGTTCTAATTGCCTGGGTCTCAACCGATTCTATTGACATTATTAATATATATACAACAAAGCCACTGGTGTATCGGTCTTTGTAGATTCTTTTCAATGTTGTTTCTACCTTCTGTGTCGATACTAAGTCCGTTGGCATGGATATCTTCAGAAATAACTTTCTGCTTTTGGCAATAAGCTACTATTTTTGCCTTTAAGTCTTCACAGTATTTGCTCTTGTGCTTCAACTTTACAGGTTTTAGGGACCGTCACCCCTTTCAGTATTGACACTGAGCAAGTTAGTGTGGATATCTTTCTTCCCAAAAGCTTTGGTTTGCTTTCGGTAGGTCTCTACAGTGGATTTCGATCTTCCGGGAAGATGCTCTCGGTACATCCTTTATTGTTTCCTGAAGTTATTCCTTGGTGGCGGACAAGCTTTGACCCCGATAGCCGGCTTTTGGGATATTTTACTTGTGTTTTCAGCTTTTCAAGCCTTTGATGCCTTCATCTCCTTCTGTATCAACACTAAGTAAATTAGTGCCGATAGCCCTTTCGTCTCCTCTTGTTTGGCTAGGTGCTTTCTATCATTCCATTGGTTTCGGGTTATAAGGTTTTGCCCTTCTTGTCTATCAGCTTACGGTTTCAAGTGATTTCCCTTTGGAATTGAGTTCACGTTAGTTGCCTTCTGTGTCAGTGCTTCCCTACCAACATTCTTTCCTTGTATCGGCTCTAAGCTTCCTTCTATTACGAGGGTACCGATTTCTTACTGTCTCAACTGCTTCTTTTATGCTCTCGGCTTTAGTCTGGTGTCGGAACCATACTTTTGGATCATTCCTCTATCCTGGTGGCGGTTTGATACCCCTTTACCAGTAGTCTGTCCTGGAGTTGAATTTTGGTAGTAACACTTTTCGAACCGAAACTATGTCGTTGGCTTTCTGTCCTTGCTTTTGGTAACTCCCTAGCCCTCTTCAAGGTCCTTTTCTCTGTGGTTCAGTTATCGCTGCCCGAAACCCTTTGCTCTCCTTGATTTGGTCCTTTGCTTCTTTTTATTTGGCTAGTGAAAATTTTGGTGTTAACAGTTAGCCCCCTCATGGTACGAAGAAGCCTTTGTTCTTTTAGGATAAACTCTTGAAGATGTGGTATGGTAATTTGAGATTCAGACTTGTATGCTCATAATAGAAAATTTGGAATATGCCTATAGAGATATGAGGAGGAACCAAAAACTATATCTGAATTTTTTCGAAACTAAACTAGAGATCCATTCCTAGAAATAATAAGGATTCTGTTTTAGTATGCATGTTAACTTTCTTTGAATTTTTTCGCATAAAACATAGTTACTAATATTTCCTGCATTAGTCTCCTGTACAATATTCAATGTTTTTCTCACATTGTGCTAATTGCCATTTTTGGCCCAGTTTGCACAACAAATGATATAAAGATAGCATAATGGTTTAATTCTTGTGCTATTTATGAAATGGTTTTAAGGAAAGATGTATCAGTCTTGTCGGGTGTAGATGACAACCTGTATAACCCATGTGAGATGTTATTAGGATTATAACTATGTAATAAACGTTCTTGCGATAAGGTGGTGTGACCATTTATATTTAAACAACATTATTGTATAATGTGGATTTCGAGGACCTCTCTATATGAGGTGATAAGACGATGTAGCTTTTATTGCTAAGTTTAAGAATAGAAGGCTTGAGACACCAATTTGAATGCTAATTGAGGAATTGTCTTTTGGAAACAAGACGGTAGCCCTGACCCCTTACTTGAGCATGATAATAGGGGCCCAGAAATCCTATTCTGGAAATCTATAAGCCAAAGCTTTTATACCTATATTTGAGCATTGCGATAGGAGGTTAAAAATCTATATCTGTTGACCATACAAATTTCGAGCAGAAACTCCATATTCGGTTATTTAGTAGGTGACCATAAATCCACTTCTAGTGATTAGTACAATCCCCGAATAAGACCCAGATTCAGGTATTTATGATAGAATACCATAAATCTATTTTTGGTGTTAATACAAGCCCCGAACCAAACCCAGATATAGGTATTGAGAGAATTTCCCCTTTAAATTTGCAAGATACTATCCGGGCTTTCGTTTTGATTTGCGAGCCACCTTCTTGAGCATTGATCTAATTTAATGATCCGCTTCCTCAGGATCCTGGTTTGGTTTGACGAGCCGCTTCTTTGGACTTTGATTTAGATTTGTAAGCTGCTTCCCAGAGATTCGATTGGATTTGATGAGCCGCTTCTTTGGGCTTTGATTGGCTATTTCAGCCTTGTTCTTTAAGCAGAGGTTGTATGTGCTTTGTGTGTTCCCTTCGAGCTTCTGTTCCCTTCTACGGGATGAAATTTGAGCATAGGATGTACGTGCTCCAATTGCTTCCTTTGATCTTTTGTTCCCTTCCCCAGGATGAAATTTTAGCAGAGGATGTACATGCTCCGAGTGCTCCCTCCGAGCTTTTGTTCCCTTCCTGCGGGATAAGACATAAGAAAAGGCAGAGAGTACTCCTTGGAGCAGAGGCAAGACATAGTTGAAACAGAGCATGGCGTAATCACTTGGAGCAGAGGCAGGGCGTGCTCCTTGATTGTAGACTTAAGCACACAGCTCGTGCACCGATAAGCACGCAACTCGCGTTGTTATGAGCACACGACTTGCGTCGTAATGAGCACACATCTCACGTAGTATTGAATACACAACTCGTGTAGTGATGAGCACACAGCTCATGTAGATGAGCACACAACTCATGTAATGGTGAGCATACAACTCGTGTAGTGTTGAGTATGGGGCTCATGTAGTGATGAGCACATAGCTTGTGTAGTGTTGAGCACACAGCTCGTGTAGTGATGATAATAAATATTTAAAGCGGAACCAAAGTTCCACAGGTGGTCAGATCACACATGACCACCAAGTATAAAAATGGAAAAGTGTAACCAGATTAAATTAGCAGATATGCTAACTTAACCAAGCATCGCACAACTGCTGTCTTAACAAAGTCAGGAGCAAAACAAAGAATGTTGTGCCGAAATTTGTATCGTCAAAGCGTTTAGGGAACCTTTGATGCGGTTGTGTTCTTGTTTCAATCAAAAGCAAAACAATTCAATTATCACACAACAATTGGTGGTAAACACCTCATTTGCCTTAGGCTCATCGAGTTAACTATTCTACTAATCTATTCTTTACCCCCAAAGGTTTATTTAAGTCAAAATCTCACACTAAACTTAATATTACAAAAACCCTAAGTGGTCTGAAACTCCTAGTAAGCCTATCTAAATACAAACCACACAAAGCATTAATAAACAAGCACAAGACCTTAATGAAACTTAGTGACTGACAGAGTTACTACTACTTTGATAAGAAGGAGCGTAACCAGGGGTTTATTCAACGCCTAGCTTCTCTTTCAAAATGCGGGACATGAAAGTGTTGCATGCCCCGAAGTTTGGCAAATGCGACAAGTACGAGATTTAGGACATTTACTAGAGTAACGGTCCCTTGGTCCGTAATTGTAACCCCGAAGTTTGGCAAATGCGACAAGTACGAGATTTAGGACATTTACTAGAGTAACAGTCCCTTGGTCCGTAATTGTAACAATTTCCACGAGCAGAGTCAGAAGTTCTAGTCTTGGGGGTTTCATGCTTACCCCCAAGATCAGCACCATTATTGTGAAAGCTAGCAAACCCGGATTTAGAAGGTGTAGATGCAGAAGTGGTTCCTGGCGTGAGGGTATCCGTCTTGAGATCGGGTGGTTTTTGAGTTGTTCCACGTTTATCTTCGATGAACTCCTCTAGGTGTTCTTCTTGGATGAGCCTTCGTATTATACCTTCTAGCACTTAGCGTTCGTCAGTTTTATGCCTATTTATTTTATGATACTCACAGTAATCCCCTTCCGTGACGGGCTCCGGGTTATTTTTGCTGTGAAAGGGATGGGGATGCTGGCCCTCTCTTTCATTACAGCATATATGTGCGAGATAGGTTTACTAAAGGTCATAGAATTAGTGTTTGCCCCTTCCCACATTAGATTCTTTTGATCTTTAAGCAATCCGATCTTTCCGTCTTGAGGTCCCTGATCAGAGTGAAATTTCTCGAATTCTTTATGGTGACAGAGTTCCTTTCCTGATCGATAAAACTCCTCTATGTGAATGAATATATTTGTTCGGTGATAAAATTATGGTAGGCCATTGCAACCATGTATGTATATCTCTCTCCAAAAAGGTTATACTCAATCATCCCTGAATGGACGACGACAAGCTTATCACGATTGCTCATATCCCCTTCTTTTGAAGCATCAACATTAAATCATTTCAGGTAATCGGCCAAATACTCCTCTTGTCCTTGTTTTATACTTATAATGGCAGGGTAGTCCATAACGGATCCTTATAGTAGCAGAATCATGTAGAGAACTCATAAGAAAACTGTTCCCAAGAACGGATGGCCTTCCTTTGATATTGATGATACCATTTAATGGCTGCTCCCCGTTGTGTGATCGGAAGCATTCGACACCGAATATCTTTAGAAGCACTATGGAAATCCATATAACTTTCAAAGGTAGCAAGATGATCTTCGGGGTCTGCAGTTCCATCATATATGAAGCGCGGTGCCTTTATACTGGATAGAGCTTCGATCATTCTTTACTTCCCATCTTCCAGTGGCAGTAAGCTCTTGTTTTCTTCTGAACTAGTTGCCTTACTTAATACTTGATTGCTCCTTCGTAAAGTTGGATTGTTTTGTAGACCTACTAAGGGTTTAATTTGGCTATCAAACCCTGGAGGTGCCATTACCCCTGACTCCGCTTCATAGGGCTCCATATTTGAGGACAATCGGGCTAAGTGTGCTTCAATAATTCTTCTAGTAGAATCAATCTGTGTTGTTAAGCATAATATTTCCAATTCGTTGCTTGTTGTTCTCGTTAAGGTTGAAGGTTTAACTTCGTCCCTTATTAGGTTTGGTGCTTAGTGAAGTCTTCTGTAATTGGGTAACCTCCCATAAGCTTTTCATTTCAAGTAATTGTTGTTCTAGGACCTTTATCATTTCAACATTTTCATCTCCAGAACTCAGATTTGGAGGTTGTATTAGAATTGGGGGTTTGCTTACTCCTGCAGCGTTTAGGTCAAAGAACAGGGATATATGTCCTTCTGTATTGATAATACCTTTTGATGTTTGACTGACTCTTTGTGTAACCAAGTTAACCTGCAGCTTTGATGTAGATCTAGCTCAGACATTGGGTTCGAGAGGTGCCTCTATCTCTGATTTTGTTTGATAAGGTTACGTTTCACAAGCTTTTTGGATTGAACTCTCTTCAATCGATCTCCTAGCAGCGTCGACTTGCAAAGTCAAGTATAATGCTTCTAATTAATCATTTTTCCCTTCTCCTGGAATCATAGGTTCTTCGGCCTCCAGGTTTACTGAGTTGACACTTGATAGCATGTTAGTTTCTATAATGAAGGATGCATTGGAGCCTTGCTCCCAGTTCTCTTGCGGTCTGACCATTCTTAAGGGATTTAGAAAGTGTTCTATGGTGATAGAATATAGGGTGAGGCCGGAATAGGAAATCAGGAAGAGGATATGCAAGGAAAGGGTGGAAGTTTGAGGTTAAACAATGTCTTGATCAATAGCATGTTAAATAGCAAACTGAGGTTCAAAAGGTTCATGCCGAAGATCTATTCCCTTGATCTTACTTCTTCAAAACTTAGACCAACCGAGACGGAACAACACAATTAGGAATGTGGCTATTAACCATGAGGTTGGAGGTTTAGGCCCTCCTTCTAGCGCCACAATGCTAACAATATTTTTTGTTAATATAGGAAATAAGGGTATGGATGTGGTCCTAAGGAAGCTTAAAGATTATTTAGTTCCTACTAGCTTGAGTTAATCGACCATTTCCTAGATATCAAGATCTTAATCCCGAAGATTAGTTACTCTTCCTTCAAAAGGTGAGTATCATGCTTATGAGACTTAAGGGCCAACAGTTACCTTGGGATAAGGGTTCCCTAAGCGCAAAGTAAGTTGGATAGCTAAATGTCTAGTAGAAGGGTATCTTGGTAATTTGGAAGCACTATAGAATGTAATTAGAACACACAACAGAAGACAATGTAATGGGCGGAAATAGTAAGAACACAACTGTTTATAGTAGTTCGGTTTGGATTGAACCTACATCCACTTTAAGGGCTTTGGTGATTTTATTCATGGTGGCGGTTACAAGGAACATTCCCCACTCGATTTACAAATTAGGGTTTGAGCTCTCTCAAATGAGTACAGAATTCGAGAATGAGAAAAGTCTCTTAAAATATGACACTTGGGATCTTATTTATAGATTAACTGGGGACCCTTCTGTCATTGGTTCAACTGAAGCCTCTTCCGGATACGGCAGCTAGGTGCCGATCGCTTTTCCTCTTTCGGTTATGATTTCCTTGGTCTCGGGCGCTCCTTTTGATGTTATTAATATATATATAACATAGCCTTTGGTGTGTCGGTCTTTGGAGCTTCTTTTCGATGCTGTTTCTACCTTTTGTATCGATACTAAGCCCGTTGGTATGGATAGCTTCAGGAATGGCTTCCATCTTTCGGCAATAAGCTTCCGGCTTTTCCTTTAAGTCTTTATATCATTTTCTCTTGTGCTTCAACTTCCCAGGTTCTAGGAACCATCACCCCTTTCGGTATATGCACTGAGCAAGTTAATGTGGATAGCTTTTCTTCTTAGAAGCTTTGGTTTACTTTCGGTAGGTCTCTGGAGTGGATTTCTGTCATTCGGGAGGATGCTCTCGGTACATCTTCTGTTACTTCCTGAAGTTGTTCCTTGGTGACGGACAAGCTTTGACAACGATAGTCGACTTTCGGGATAATTTACTTGTGTTTTCGGATTTTCAGGCCTTTGATGCCTTCATCTCCTTCTGTACCGACACTAAGTAAATTAGTACAGATAGCCCTTTCGCCTCCTCTTGTTTGGCTTGGAACTTTCTGTCATTTCTTTGGTTTCGAGTTATAAGTTTTCTCACTTTCTGTTTATCTACTTCCGGTTTCAAGTAATTTCCCTTTGGAATTTAGTTCACGTTAGCTACCTTCCATGCCGGCGCTGCTCTACCAGCATTCTTTCCTTATACCGGCTCTAAGCTTCCTTCTATAATGAGGGTACCGATTGCTTACTGTCTTAATTGCTTCTTGTTTGCTTTCGAATTTAGTCTGGTGTCGGATCCGTACTTTGGGATCATTCCTCTATGCTAGTGGCGGTTCGATACCCCTTCATCGATAGCTTGTCCCGGAGTTAAATTTTGGTAATAACACTTTCCGAACTGAAACTATGTCGATGGCCTTCGGTCCTTGCTTTTGGTAACTCCCAAGCCCTCTTCAAGGCCATTTTCTCTTTTGTTCAGGTTTCGCTGCCCGAAACCCTTTGCTCTCCCTTTTCTGGACCTTTTGCTTCTTTATATTTGGCTAGTGCGAATTTTGGTGTTAACATATATATATATATATATATATATATATATATATATATGAGAGCTCCATCTTTGGCTCCTAGTCCAAAATAGATATAAATGCTCCAGTACACATCCTTAAAAGAAATCAAGATAAACCTGTTCACTTGGTTACCCGTGTAAAAATAATGGGCACCCGAGTTTGCAAGGGGAAAACAAACTACGAGTCAGTTATGGGACTGGTATGAGAAATCCAACAATTTCTTAACTTATTTCAAAATAAGGCATATCACGGGATTATGCCGTATGCCATGGAATGAGTTTCCTCCACTCGATTGCCAATGCGTAAGATAGAATAAAACAAAACAACGCAATGCATTTTAGAATAATAAAGCCATTAGATAGAATAAAATAAAACAAAATAACACAATGCATTTTAGAATAATGAGGCCATTATAAGACTCAGGTCCCATCACACAATGCAACGCAAGCCGAAGGATAAAGTTTACCTTATAATGGACAAACTTGTTTGATATGGGAAAAATAAAAATCATTTGATATTATTATTAGTGTCTAAGTGTCTTAAAACAATTTTGAAAATAAATGTATCAATCTTAGACGACATAATGCCACATTCTATTACGTCGCCTTAGGTATACAACTAAAACCGTAAAATTGCATATTGAAATTTGAATTTCCATCATGAGCCGAGGCAAAGGATTTTCCTCATCCGATTCGGACCATCTCTAGCAAGATGTCCAGGACCAACACACGTGACCCTTGGAGCGGCAGGGTCGGTCAGCACTTGCTTTAGCTGATTGGCAATTCCTAAACAATACGTTTCTCGTTCCTATTGGACCTTTTGGTCAGTACGTCGACCATCTTGGCCTTGTGCGGCCATATCCGAGGCGTCTTGCTTACCAACATCCAATAAGTAAATATGCGTGAGCTCCATAGGATGACACTACTTCTAGCTAGAAAGAAACGCATGTCTCCCTGCGGTCCTTCGTCTCGTTTTTGACTCATATCGGGGTGTGAAGCTCGCAAATTAATGCTATAACGTAAAGCTACACTATATCATCCATGCTTTGATGATCATCTACAAAGCTCTTCTTTTCAATATAGGCTTTGATCCATGCATCTCAGCATGCCACACAGTCGTCCCAGATTATACAACTGATAGCTACCAATATATAACCTCCAAGCTTGTACGTCTCAGAGACGGGTGTTAAGCTAAAAAAATAAATTCTCCGCCACCAAACAGATATATATATATATATTAGAAATCAATTAATACAGTTCAGAAGACCAAGTCAGATATACAATCCATTTACAGGTCCGTTCTAGGTTTGAACAAATCCGGAGGCACCTTATTCCTTGTCTCATATGTCCACTACAGGAGAGAGGCCCTCACATATCCGGACAATCAACAAGTACATTCGAACAACTACCACTATAACCCCTTCAAGGGAGCTACCCAAATCCAGGGCATCAGTAGTAATCCTTTCGATGTGAAGATTGTTGATCTTGCACTGTCTTCAATATCTTCAACTTTTAGTTATCGTTCAATTATTCAAAATGGGATCTAACACGACATTTTCAAATAATTCTCGCCAAAACAAACCAAATCAAATTCTTATTTGAATTATTGCTTACCGATTAAACTTCCTTTTTATTGTTTCCTTTCATTAGATTTAAAATCTTATTCCCAAATCTAGTTAAGTTATTTGGCTTTCATAATTCAATTCATATCCTTATTTAAAAGGGTTACTTAAGAATTTAATTCAAATTAAGAATTAAAATTCTTTCTCAGATAGGTTATATAAGCATTTCTTTAGAAATTGCCAAATTCAACTTTACCATTTTTATCATTCAAAACCAAGTGAAATTGGTTTATGTCCATTCCAAATCATTTATAATATTTTAAAATGTTTTTACGTCATTTTTATATACATAAAAATAGTCCATTTTAGTTGAACAACGTTTCAGGTCATTTATTCACACTGGCGCTATTTTCATTCAAACTTGAATCAAACATTTCTCTTAATCTAACCATTGGATAACATACTTATTATCGTTGAAATGATCTTTTCGAAACGGATTCAATAGTTCTAATTTTGGGAAAATCCAACGGTTGGATCTTCCGAATATTCATTTAAAGTTACACGTCAAAAATGCGAACTACCGCTATGCGATACGTTCTATTTTAATTTAGATTCGACGTGTATTTATATATAATATATTTAAATATAAATTCTCGTCATTTCTATAATAATTTATTAAATATTTGGCTAATGCCTTATATTTTCTAAAAATTTCGCCATAACCTCGTTTGTACAGCTGTATCGGTAAAACCACAGCTCGCCCCGCTAGGCCCTCATATATATATATATATATACACACATATATATATATACATATATATACACACACACACACATATGTGTGTGTGTACAGACCAAAATAAAACAATTGTGACTTATCTACACACTTGGAAGATGTGTAAAAACATCACCCCAGTACCCATGTGAGTTTTACATCAAAATCCATTCCTTACATACACACAAGAGAGACGTGTGAGTTACCGTCATCTCAAGACCCGTTTGGGGTTTACTATTAAATCCTGAGATTTATATTGTTATATGGTTATTAGGTCCATATCATATAAGCATCAAACAATTACATGTTTATATGGTTATTTAGTCCACATCGTATATGCATCAAACAATTACATACAATACGGTTCTTCTTTTCTCGTCGTATAAGCATCAAACAATTACACGCTGGATGGTTCTTCTGTTCTCATTGTATAAGCATCGAACAATTACATGTTATACGGTTCATATCATATAAGCATCAAACAATTACATGCTTATATGGGTATGCTATGCTATGTTATTTAGTCCTCATCATGTAAGCATCAAACACATACATGCTATATGATTGTGCTATGCAGTGTGGTCCACAATTTTTATTCACTATCTAACGGTGTATATTATTATTACACTCAAGCAACCATCACAGCGCATCCAATTCACACAAAGTCAATAATAATAATTAAATTTCTCAATCAATGCCATTTAAGGCTCTAATAAATACCCAATCAACTTGGTATATAGTTCAAGTGTTGAACTCAAGGTATATCATATATTACTAATAAAAATGATATTTTTATTGCACTACTCAATGTTTAACTTAATAATAAACTTGTATGATCAATGATAAACATTATTAAATATTTTTAATCAACAATTAATAGTCAATTAAATTTATTTCCTTCTTCCCCCGTGAATTTTAATTCCACCCAAGCGCACGTAACTATGCTTATATCAATTAAAAATGATATTTTTATTTTGCTAACTGTTAGACCAAAAAATGGTCCTAACACCCAATTGATCATGTTTTGCAGAGAATAATGAAGAATTATAATCTAAAAGCATAGAAAAGCAATCAACACACGAGATTTATAGTGGTTCGGCATTAACAAGCCTACACCACTTCATAGTTTCCCAATTCATCCAGAAATTATAATTACAATGAGTATAGACACACAATCACTCAATAACAATGAAAAATGCTCTCTGAATTCATTGATTTTGTCGAAGAAGATCTTGATTCTTCATTGGCAGCCATGGCCGAAATATGTAGAGTTTCCTTAGGCCAAAAGTCCCCTTAAATGATGTGTTGTATGTGTATTTATAGGTAGAAATTCGGTTAGGGTTGAGTGGCCACGTAGCAGCTTCAGAGTAAATCTCGGAAGTAGTGGAGAACATGGGGAAATGGTCTTTAACTGCCCAGAATTCGGTTAGGGGTAGAGACCCGATCCGGTTGGCCCGATCTGGATAACCCGATCCGGATGACCCGATCCGGTTTACCCGATCGGGATGACCCGATCTGGATAACCCGATCCGGATGACCCGATCCGGTTTACCCGATCGGGATGACCCGATCTGGTTTACCCGATCCGGTTTGGTTGGTCAGAAATATTCGCTTTAGCTTGATCCGAAATGGTGGAATCCAACCCGAAGCTTATGTGCACAGAATTACGAGTTTTCCCATCCTTCGTTACTTCGTCCAAGCAGATGTCGATCTCTGGCAGTTCATACTCAAGCCCTGAGTGGCCTTCCTGATAGAGTTCTTCGGCTTTGGATAGTCTGGTCACAAAGCAGGCTAACATTTTGCCCCCCGAAGTACATCTTGTTGCAAATAAGATGTGCTTTGAATAAGTCGAGATGAATCTTTTTGGATCTTTTTCTGTATAAATGGCTTGTCATATACCGCATTGCTTCCGTTGATGCTTATCGGGCCAAATTTCATGGCTAGAGTGGTCAAGATGATCAAGTAATCATTTAGACTTCGTCGAATCAAGAGGTAGAATTCCTTCATCATAGGTCATGCGGTATGTTTGGCTCCCGTGTGAGATCGTACATGTAAAAGTTGATGCCAAACGACGCCATCTTCCTAAACAAGTCAAGTGCATTACTAAGCTAAGATTTCTTTAATGTATAAGTCAATGTATACAATAGCCGTCCAAGTCATAGTATGGTGTCAGAATCTTCGTATCTTGAGCTAGCATCTGGACCGTTCGGATAGAGCGCATCAGAGTCGGCATATGAATTTGTCATTTTTGCTTGGATTTGGACTATCTCGATATCAGGATATTAATCTAGGACTCCATGATTGCATCTAATCGTAATAATAGTGCATCCGAAAGCCATGATCACTTCAGATTGTTTTATAGTCCCGTGATCACATACGAGTCAGTACGAGATGTTGTTGAAAACATGCAAGCCAATAGCTGGTAGGATTATCACAATTGTAAGGCAGCAGAGGAGTTCATCATACTCTCCATTAGATGCAGTTGCAGATCAAGTCTTTGAATTCTTGCTTGATCCGTAATTTCGCTCACTTGGATGGTCGAGATGAATCACGTCATATTCTAAAGATATAATGTATATGTTCTGAATCATGCATTGAGTCAGGGTCATGTTTAAAGTCAATCTGTCGGTTGAAGTTGATGTTCCTAGCATTAGTGGAGGACAAGCGAAGTCAGTGCTTATGCCCCCAGCATTGTTGGGGGTTATGATAGGTCAATCGGACATCCAATCTTTTAGCCTTTATACTTTTTTCTGCCGCATCGGGTTAGATATGTAGGTTCAACAATCTTAGTCACCCTGTGTCGTTATGTGCACATTCCCAAGTCATCAAGAGTTGGAGTTGTATACGCGAATGGTCGAATCACATTCGCGTTGGGGTCAACCCATCTGTTTAGCCAGAAAGCAGTGATCGCCTTATTGAGTATATCAGCAAACTTAGATACTCTCCTCGCATCAGCTGCAGAGTTGAGTAAGCTCGTCAATCTTACAAGCGAGCGAACGTCGTTAGTGAGTTATTCGAGCTCCTTCGTTCACGCTTTGGCATAATCCGAAATAGCCATCATAGTCTTGTTGAGTCTATCTCCCATGCTTGGTTCCAGTAAGCTTGACAATCAAGACCGCGGGCCCGATTAATGACATTGGTCATTTCCAGAATTGTAAATTCCTGTTAGTCTTTCCTGGGGCTTTTCTTTTTCCTTTATTATTTCAAGAGTCAGATGGTGCTCCATTCTGTCGTGAAGACATTGAGATCATCCATTTCAACATTAGCACACTCTTATTGCACGAATCTGTCTGTCTCAGGATAGGATTTTCCAACGTTTCTAAGAGAATCTCATGGTAGAGAGATACCGAGGTTTGTTTCAGAGGTGAATCCGCCAAGTCCTCTTGGTGGGTCTCGATGCAAAGAGATTTTGAAGTTTGAGATATCCAGAATACCGGATACTACAGCAATCAACGCCATATATGGTCCAGGTCGATTTACCGATGCCACTGCGGCGTTGAATCTTTCAAGGAATGCATGCAGGGTCTCGCCTGATCTCTGTTGAAGCATCAATTAATGTTGCCAATTTGGCCCTCATCTTTGAGAAGTTGTCGCTAATTACCTAATTTAGCGCTAGTGTCCCCGGTATGAAGTCTTAAATTGGGTGGAAGCCGGTTTCTGGCTTCTTGGTTGCGCATATGTAATAGCCGTCAATCAGGCTTCTGTTTTTTAATTCTGGATGGTGATCCGCTACTTGGATGTATGCAGGTTGTTCTTGAGGAGCCATTCTTCTGCTTATAGTCTGGGTTATTGTGAAGCTCAGATAATCGTAAATGTGCCTAAAGCTGGCAGATAGTCAGATGATGATGTTCGAAGCTCTTATCCTGTACTCCCCATCCATGGGGATTTTACTAAACGGTGGTCATCAAATCCACGTATTCTCTGAATTCATACTCCCTCATCGAGCTGTGAGTTACAGTTTGATAGAAAATGATTTATTCGTGTCCAGCTTATGTTAGTCCTTGGTCTCCCATCCAAGCTTTGAGGTTCGGAGTCGGATGGCAATGAAGTTAGACTATAGCTTTCTCGAATGCTCTCGTCTCCCCCCTACATGGGGAGCCTCATGTTGAGGTTGAGCTGGATTTTAAACATTCCTCCGAATTGGAGCAAAGGTTGGTCGGGCTTCGTTTAATTTTTTGGTGGCTCTTGCATATCCATCGTTTTCATCCAAAATGTTACAGTCGGAAGTTGCATGCTACAAATGCCTGGGAGGAGGTTGGCTGCATCTTGTTTCATTAAAGACGACTATGCCAACTTGTCCTAGGGTCCCATATGATCTGGACCATGGAGCAGGGAGTGTTTGAGCCAAGTTCGTTGTCGCTTGAATTTCCATGGTGCTCGCTCCAGCGAGTAAGCCGTAGTTACTCGGCCTTCCATCTATCCAAGTAAAAAAGTTATCCATCATTTTCTGTCATTTCCAGAGAAGTTTGTCTCACTGAGCCATCTGAGTTCTCAAATCAGCGAGGGTACCATCTATTTCATATCTAGCTTGACATGCTGAGGGATAATTGCAAGAAGAAATTTGCTGACTTCCTTCGTTCCAAGCGCCTTCTACGCCAATATCAGCACGGAAGAAATTTCTATCTTCCTTCTTCTTAGCCTTTGAGTTTGAGTGTCAGGCAATTGCCTCCTCGCAAGTTAGAGGTCAAAGTAATGGCGTCCTCCTTTATATGGGGTCTTTCAACCGGGAATTCGGTCTGGACTAGCAAATGGACGTTCATTCTGCATCCATTTCGTGGTCCTCAAGCACTAATGTGGCCCTAGTCCAGGGGTAATGGCGAAAGGTCGGTAGTTGTATCACCTCCCATTCAAATTTAGACATGGATGCATGGAAAAGAGACATTGCTTTATAAGCTTATGTGATTGAGTTATCCAAGTGCTCGAGTTATCATGTTTTCCATTCAACGTATTTGCGAGGTAGCACTCGTCGTTGCACTTGGGCTATGGCCAGTCACACATGGGTGTGTATGTTGATTTGATATGTCACTCTTAGGGCCTCCTTTCGGTCATTGCCTTAAGTCGTGTGACACGTCATTGAACAATTCACTCTCAAGGCCTCCTTTCTGTCATCGCCTTGAGTCTCCTGAGAAGTTTATCATTAGGCATCAATGTCAGCCTTCTGTACGTAGCCCTTTGTTTGTTTTCCACTGGCCTGTTGCAGTTGTCGCGAGTGCGGCGCTCGCATTCTTGTCTTGTTATCTTGTACAAGCCTGCACTCTGTAAACAAAGCAAATCTCTAAGTAATAGGTAATAAAGCACATCACAATCAAGCAAGGGTCCCAATTCAGAACCCCTGCAATCAAATAATATCTAGCAAATCATATAGAATTTATATAAAGGGGTGATGTGTGTGTGCCCCCAATCAATCATGAATAAAGTGCCTGCCCAGGGCTTGTTTGGGATTGATTAGGATCGACAGTGCATTGCCCCTCATGTCCGGACATGAAGGGTTCGGGCTCAGCTTTCACTCTTGCCCCCGGTACTACAGCAGGGTAGGAGCCCTTTTATGGCATTTAATCAACATGCCTTTATACTCTTCTGTCGTATGCTTAGGATAGAGTTCGAACTCAGCTTTCAGTCTGCTCCCCGATCCTTCAGCAGGGTAGGAGTTCTTGCGGTGCCAGTCTTTGGCGCCTTTATACTCTCCCGTCGAATGCCTTGGGTAGAGTGGAATCAAGGCGGTCTTTTAATCGTGGTGCACCATCACGCCTTGGGGACGTCGTCTTCCCGTCCTTTATACTCTCTCTCGAATCATGAGAGTTAGAGTTGTCCAGGCGAACGGTCGTGTCGTTCGCCTTGGCGCTCCTTCTTCAATCTATTTCAAAGAGTAGGAGTCTGCCGTCTCGAGTGTCGTTCTCAAACTCGATTTTAGTCCTTACTCCACGCTTCACTCTGGCGGATGGAGCTTTTCGGGCAAGCGGTCGGATCACACTCGCCGAGGCGCTACCTCATAATTCCCGATTCATGGGTAAAGGTGGTTGTTTGCAGTGATCAAGTCTCTCTCATCCCGTCAACTCGTGGGATGAAGTTTGGTCGAAAGCTGCAATATTGTCCTTTAAATGTTCTCTCAAATCATGAGAGCTAGAGTCACTGATCAAGTGGTCTTTCAATCATGGCACACCCATCACCCTCGTCCTAGGTTGGTACTTCTATCCAATCTCTGAGGATTAGAGTTAGTCGGGCAAACAGTCAAAAGACGTTGGCCAAAGCTTTGCGTTCCTCCAATCAATCTATGGGAGGAGTGATTGGCACCAAACTTCGGGTACCTGCATCATTCATATCGCATGAGTTAGTCATGTCCATAACTCAGGAAGCATGTAAAAGTAAATTGCATGATTGAAATGTAAGCATATCAAGGGGCAGTGCTGCCTCCTTTAACGGATCGAGCCATGTAGACGGTCGAACTACATCCATCCGGAATTGGATTCCGACGTTGAACGTCAATGCACAATTATCTTGAGGTCTGCCACATGTGAGCCAAGGAGTGGATGGTCACCTCGGATCCATCTTAAGCTATACAACTTCTCTCAGGCAAAGGACGTGGTTCTGTAAACGAGCAGTTCAATCGGGCTCGTTACGGCAATGCTCCATAATTCTTCCTGTAGGTGCTCAAAGTTTGATCGGTACCAGATTCGGGGTACCTACATCATCCACATATAAATTCATCTGATTTAGTTACATCAATAACTCATAAAGCATGGAAATATAAGAGACATGGTTAAAAAGTAATCTTGTTAAAGGAATGAATATCATTCTGTGCGAAGATGGCATTGCACGCACTTTGCAGGTCCATTTTTCCTCACTACATCTCTGTCAGGGGATGGCTGTCAAAATCTTTAGCTGGTGATGAACGTCTTTTCAAACCGTTGTGAGGTGGCGGTCCTAAGAATAAACAGACCTTGATTGAGGACTTGGAGTGACAAAGGCAATTAGGTAAATATTATAAGCGAATGACGAGGTCGCATCTTATTTGAATCGCCTTCTTGCCCCCATGCTAAGGGCAAGGATTGAGTATAAGGGAGTCATGGCTGCTAGGGGGATAGTCATATCTCATCCATCCGCAGATATGCCTTTAGTCCCACGTTGGGAATAAGATCTAATGCACAGATAATCAATCAGCATCCAGGCTTAAGTGCTCTAAACCTTTAACTTGCCATCTCCATTGAGTAGCATCTCCTAATTAGCTAAATAGCAGGCTCTTCCAGTAACATGGTCGCCATGGACCATTCCCATTCCATCTTTCATTAGGAATTTTAGCAATAGATACCAGGGTGCAATGTAAGCTCTAATCGCCGCTAGAGCTGGTCAGTTTAGACCTTAGTTAGATAAACTTGACTACAATAGCATGGCTTCCAAGGCTTGAAGTAATGTTCACGTTTTCTATCACAATTGATGTATGAAGTCGAGAGCTAACGGTCGATTCATATTTGTTTTGATCTCGAACTCTCATCTCTTGACAAAGGTCATATGGTGACTGGTGAGCAGTCAAGTTGATATCATCCGAGCAAAGATTCATATGTCCAATCATGGCCTACAGGGGTTCAGTTGTTACCTATCGTTGGGCACCAAAGTATGTTGACCTAACCCTTATTCGATGGAAATCAGTCTTCCTCAATGCAATTGACAGCAAATAGCCATTGCAAAGGTTAGCTAAGTTCTTCGGGAGGTGAGACGCAGGACATTTTATTCATCACATCATACAATTGAAGTGTAGCTTTGGGATGTTGGGATCCTTAGCTGCTTTCTGGTATCCCACTATTGACAATCATGGTCACTAAGATCATATGAATCATCTTTGAAGTAGTGCTTGAACTGTTCTATATAACCGTCATTCGATGCTCCGCCGATTGGACAGGTTTAAGTCATATAAATGGGATGGTCACTACTCATTAGGGAACAACATCAGTTGCATTGCTGAAATCTACACCATCGGAGTTCCAGAAGATGAGGCTACTATTAGACAATCATTATCTCGTATACTGTCATTGATAGCAAGCTGAATCTGACTGACAGCTCCTCACATTGAATGGCATCGGCAAATAGAGGCTATGGCTTCTAGAGGAATCCTAGTCATTGCCATTTGGTTGTCATATTCTTTAACTATCCACCTTATCTTCATTAACAAAATTTGATGACTACTGTTGGTCAAAATATACGTCGAGCCGAAGGCGAGTCGTGCTCCGAGCCGAAGGCGAGGCCGTTAACGGGTCCGGGCGCAGCGCCGGTGGGGGTCCGGGGCCCCACAGTCCCGGCGGCGATCGAGCCATGTGGGCACCACACGATTTTTTTCGATTTTGGTAGATAGAGCCTTTTCTGAAATGATCTGAAAAATGCATTTTTCCCGAAAAACAGTTGTTTCGGGTCGGATCGGATATGTCTTCTGGGTGTAGTTCGGAAATGCCTTCAAGTTGGGTCGGATAGGACAAGTTCCTCCCGGTCGGGTCGGAGCATCACCATTTGATCGGTTCGGGCCTTCCCATGCAGCTCGGATCGGGGATATGCCTTCGGGTTGGTTCAGGTATGTTATCGGATCGGATCGGGTATGTCATCAACAGGCAGCCGGTTCGGATCTCCCCCTCTGGTTCGGGTCAGACGTTCTTTTTCAGGTTGGGTAAGACCCGATCCGACCCCCTGTGGGAGATTGGACTGCGCTTCATCTACATCCGATCCAAGGGCTTCATCTGCATCTGATCTGGTCTCTTTGCCTGCATTCGATCCAATCTCTTCGTCTGCATCTGAACCTGTCTCTTCGCCTGCATCTGATCCAAAAGCTTTGCTGGACTCTGTTTTCGATCTTCAGCGATTGCTTCTACATGGTGGTCTTGAAAAAATAAGACATGTTTTTTGATACTTCTCTTCAACTCCGAAGTAGTTTAGTTCTTATTTGATAAGAATAGTTGAAGTGGATTCTCCGAAGAGAGGATGGATGGATTATGGGCATGGTGGCGACTTCATTTCTATTAATCTCCACAATTGCAAAGTAAATAGAATTCATAGGATTTCCTCATCGGACTTGGCAATCCAATAAGTAGATTGGAGAATCCTTAAGCGCTGAAAATCTTCATTTCTCGGTGAAAGCACCAAAATGTTAGACCAAAAAATGGTCCTAACACCCAATTGATCATGTTTTGCAGAGAATAATGAAGAATCATAATCTAAAAGCATAGAAAAGCAATCAACACACGAGATTTATAGTGGTTCGGCATTAACAAGCCTACATCCACTTCATAGTTTCTGAATTCATCCAGAAATTATAATTACAATGAGTATAGACACACAATCACTCAATAACAATGAAAAATGCTCTCTGAATTCATTGATTTTGTCGAAGAAGATCTTGATTCTTCATTGGCAGCCATGGCTGAAATATGTAGAGTTTCCTTAGGCCAAAAGTCCCCTTAAATGATGTGTTGTACGTGTATTTATAGGTAGAAATTCGGTTAGGGTTGAGTGGCCATGTGGCAGCTTCAGAGTAAATCTCGGAAGTAGTGGAGAACATGGGGAAATGGTCTTTAACTGCCCAGAATTCGGTTAGGGGTAGAGACCCGATCCGGTTGGCCCGATCCGGATAACCCGATCCGGATGACCCAATCCGGTTTACCCGATCCGGATGACCCGATCCGGTTTAGTTGGTCAGAAATATTCGCTTTAGCTTGATCCGAAATGGTGGAATCCAACCCGAAGCTTATGTGCACAGAAATACGAGTTTTCCCATCCTTCGTTACTTCGTCCAAGCAGATGTCGATCTCTGGCAGTTCATACTCAAGCCCTGAGTGGCCTTCCTGATAGAGTTCTTCGGCTTTGGATAGTCTGGTCACAAAGCAGGCTAACACTAACCATCAACTAATATCATAATAAATTATTATTAAGCACAAATAATTTACGGTGAACAGTTAATTTCATTTAACCCTTTTTAAGTTGTGGTTTCTTAACGTCAATACGGTTTATATTTATGTGTCACATATCTAAGCAATTTCACCTATATCAGTTAAAAATGATATTTTTATCTTGCTAATCATTATTTAGCATCATAACAAATTTTTATTCTTAACTAATACTCATTATTTAACTCAAATTATTAACTAGCTAATAGTTAATTTTAATCTATCTCTTTTTACAAGTGTGTTTAGATTTATCACTGATGGTTTCCACTCCACCAAACTTTGTTCTGGAAGGAATGCAAATACGCTAACTTTGTTACTGCTTCAACGACACTTGCCGGGCATCTAAGAAAACTTCCACTGGCCTACGGAGCTCATACAACTTGACACACTCGCACGCACGGATACTTGTAGGTCTAGAGGTTTGAAGCTAAACAAAGAAACAGGCACAAAAGGAGCTGTGAGGTCCGCGGTCTCCGCTGTCCATGGTTGTTCAATGAGGGGGAGGGGCCTATGGACTTCGTGCGTGGTGTAGGAGGTGGTTAGAGGGGAATTTGAGGTGCTAAAGTGCATGAAAGGAGCAAAAAGGAGTGTTTGGAGATAAATGGAAGAAGGTGGCCAACGGCAGAGAGAGGGGGGGCTCTGCTGCGTGGCGGCGCAGGGGAGGGGGTGTGCGAGGAAGGGTGGCGACGGGCTAGTTGCGAAGGATGAGGGTGGAGGTGGCCATTAAAGAAGGAGAGAGGTGCAGGGAGTAAATAGTAAAGGTGAGAAGGAGGAAAGAAAGGAAGAAGAGAAAGAGGAGGGGGCTTTTTGCAATTTTACATCCCATCATCGCTTAGGTGGCGCGATCAGGTGAGGTGGAAGAAAAACAGCTTAGCCTGTTGCATGGTCGTCGTTTCATTTCAATATTTCTAATTCAACGTTTATAAAAAGTGTGCTAGTTCGCCTCCACTTCTAATTCACGAAATTTTGGATTCTGACAATAAACGTAATTCAGGTTCCAACGGAACAGGTTTCAACGAATTCTGATTTCGTTTGATCTTCCATTATATTTTTCGAACGTGTTTTAGTTTAGTTTTAATGTGCGAATTTAGCATACGTTTTATTCTCACATGCGCACACGTTAACTCCAAAAATCACAAAATTTGAGATTCTACCATTATTCGATGCAACGGATTGTATAAAAATGTTTCGTCGAAATCCGAGGGCATCTCAATAATGGTCCTTTGTGAACTGCTCAAATCAGCTTTAAATAATCAATTTTTGAAATTCAATCGTATTTTTTTATAAAATTATATTAAAAATAATTTCTAAATTGGTTCTGAAATTCCGGGTTGTTACACACTTACTCCTTGATTAATACTAGACTATGGTTTTATTTATTTGTATCCTCTTATTAGTTTTGCTGGAAATTACTACATCTCACCGGACTTTTTGTCTGATCCATTTTCGCCTTTTCTTCTTTCCTTTTTCTCCCCCCAGGCTTTTAGAGAGGAAGTGCATAGCTCAGATTGCTCTTTTGACTTCTCTTGGAAGATTCTTTTGGAAATGTACTGTTTGTCTTATTTTGTTTACACAATTTGCTTGTATTCTCTTTTGGCTATTTGGGGATACTTTTTTTCTACGCTCTGATATTTCTTGTGTGGCTGAGATTGAGATTGGTACTTTTGTGACACTTTGATTTATTTGAAATGATTGAGAATGGTTAATGATTTTATCACTTTGATATAATGTGTCGATTATTTGTCGTTACACCTACAGTGCTCTTCATTTCTTAATGAGATTCTATGTTAAGATAGCGTTAAGGGGTGCAGAGTGTTACATTTGGTATCAAAGCCTAAGGTTTTTAAGATCATCTATTTTAAATAAGACTTTTTGAAAGAAGATCTATTTTTAAAAGCCAAAAGTTATTTTTGTAAATTAAAATATATCCCCTATAGTCAAAGTTATAGCATTCCTTTGATTCCTTCGAATTCTAAATTTCTACCCTATCTTTTGCGCATCATGTCAGGAGCCTCTAATCTTCCTGAGGGGGTTACTATCTCTGGTTGGTTTCGTAGATATTTAGAAGCTACGATGTCTGTTAAAGGCCAAGAACATGCGCAGGTTCCAGCACTTGCTAGAATGGTTTCTCGTAACCCACCCGCACCTGCGAATTTCTCTAAGCTTTATAAGAACTTCTCTACTTTGGGCGACAAGACTTATTTGGATACCAAGACATTTGTGGAGGTGTGCATCTAAATTAGAGGGACCAAGAGGATTTTTTTTAGTTGTTGGGACTTGAGGATGGGATGAGGTTTCGACTTGCAGCTTGGCAACTTAAGGAGGAGACTTCGTTTTGGTGGGAAACTGTAGAGGCTGAAGGAAGGAACATTGGCTAGGTCGAAATCTGAAATAGGTTTGAAAGGAATTTTTTGTCACCTGCTGAGGAAGGAATGTCGTTGAAACAGTTTTTAAATTTGAAGCAAGAAGATGTGTCAATAAAGGAATACATCGCTCGGTTTAACGAGTTATCATGGTTTTGCAGGGACTTGGTTAATATTGCTCACAAGAAGTCTGTTCGATTTGCGAGAGGGTTGAATTAACCTCTCGAAGACTTGTCTATGACTCACATTCCTATAGGAGTGACATATCGGGTTACAAACTTTACATTTTATTTATTTACTGCCTTGGGTAGTCTTGCCTCGCCAAGATTGCCTCTGGAAAATTACATGCCTTGGTCATCTTGCCAAAGCAAGAGCGCATCGGACTAAAATTACATGCTTGGTCTTCTTGCCAAAGCAAGACCACCTCGGACCAAAATTACATGCCTTGGTCATCTTGCTAAATCAAGATCGCCTTGGACTAAAACTACATGCCTTGGTCGTCTTGCCAAAGCAAGGTCGCCTTGGAAAAAAATACATCCCTTGGTCGTCTTGTCTTGAAAAGATCACCTTGGAAAAATATAACAGTCTATGGTAGTCTCATCGGTGACATGGCGAGGTCGCTCACTTCTGGCTATATGGATTTTCTGATTATGCAGGTTATTGGACACCTCCAATCCCTCGAATATTCTGGCTATTCTGGTTATCTCTAAATGATCTAAATTGATCAATGGCTTTTGATCGATTTCTAGTTAATACGATCCCAAACGATCGTGGACTTATAATTAATATGATACAAATCGATCATTGACTTTCATCAAAATTCAAGCTTTTTGGTTTTTCGACTCATGGATAATACGATTCGAAGTGATCGTGAGTTTCTAGGTTTCATATCTTCTGGAAAAACACATCTTCCTTCGATCAAGGAAGACATGTTTTGGGGGGATGTTGACATGTTTTTTGGTCGAAGCTGTCACACGTCAAGTTTTCAGTTAGCAACACGCTCAAGCATTGAGAACATCGTCAGAAAACACAAAATGATTTGATCGAAGTCGCGACATGTTCATAAAAAAGATTTGAAAATGACATCGATTCGTAAAATCATCGCCGATGGACACGAAAAAGCGTGCGTAGTAAAAATATGTGATCGACACGGTCTGAGCAGCTCAAAATGGTTGAGCGCGTCAGTCCAATCACATGGAAAAACTCTTCGCGCAAGAATATATGGTTTTGGCGAAAAGAAATGTCGTGCCTTCAAAAACCGCCCATTGATACACGTCGATCATGAAAAATGGCTTGTGTGACTCACAACATCAAAATCTGGTAAATTGGTTAAAGTCGACCTGGCACGTCAAAAAGGCCTGATTGGCACATAAAAATCATGAAAAACCATGGTGAAAACATTAGAAAATCCATCTGGCAAACTCAGATTGAGCACGTTCGAAATCAGCAGGTCAGCATGGTGGATCAACCGTTTTCCACGAGAGCGCATAATAGTTTTTGGCCTGGCAAACTCTGCTGGCATTTAGTGAATATCGCATCGCGTCCTAGGATGCGTGCTTTTTGCCTGATCAACATGATGGAAAGACGGAACTGCCCTATCACGCATCGTTTCCAGGTGATGCGATACTTCAGAGCTGCATGGCAATGCGGCGGATCTGGCACAAGGATGCGATGCGATCCCATGTGACCGCATCGGGGGATTTGGCATTTTCACCATATCGCATCTAGGGATACGGTGTGATTTTTCTGGACTACAACATGGACTTTAGCAAAGTGCCAAATAATCTGGCATGGTGCAAATGCTATGCTGATCAACGTTTTTTAAGTGACCCGAACGTATTTGCCACCACTTTTTGGTGACGTGAAGTTAATTGGATATGGTGGATTTTGGCAAAGTGCCAAATGGTTTGGTATGCTCGAAACAACATGCAGATCCTCATTTTTTGGCTGATCCACACATGGTTTTAGCCATTTTTCATGGATGCGAAATAATTCGAGTCAGGATGTGATTTTCTACACTTCGCCATAGGAGGATGATTTTTTTTGGATTCGACCATGAAAATGTGATGCGATTTTCTGCAGGCGGGTTTGTAGGATGCGATTTTTCTAACTGTGGTCCTCAAATCTCACTTACTCCTACTTAATCCACTACCTATAAATACCCTTAAGCTTAGCATTCAATGAATCTCTTTTTAGCTTGGATTTTTTAACTTCTTGAAGTTCTCAAACACCATTAATGACTTCCATCTTTTTCTCCATGACTGTTGGACATAACATGGACCACTAAAACATTGCACAAACATTTTCCATCAACTTTTGAACATTTACAAGGACAATTGCACTACTTTTGAGCTATTTTATACAAATTTAGGATTTCTTGAATATTGCAGTTATTTTCTAGACTTAGTTGACCAAGTAAACATATTTTTAGTAAAGGAAGAAGACAAAGGGAATATTAGTCAAAGTTCACAATTAACATACATTTTGTTGTTCTATTGTAATGCTTTGTATTCAAATCTTGTCCGAACTTGTACAACTTTGTAATCGAAAATTATACGATGGATGATTATTATAAAGTGGTCGTAGGTGTTAGTGTCGAATCACTATAAAAACTTTGTTCTCCCTGCATTTACTTACCTCACTTTGGATTACTGTATTTCTAATACACATACACTCGAGGGTTGGTGTGTGCTGAATCCACGATAATTTCCCATGTCAACAGAGCCAAAAGTCAATCGAAGGTGAAAAAAAACAAGAAAATAGAATGATATAGCGATGAAGAAGCTGAGAGATAGGTTGCAGGCGAGGAACAAATCTGATTTCTTTCGTATTTTCTTGATTTTCTTGAATTAGCTTTTCTGGTTTTGATGCCGTGATCATGAGATCTAATCGAGGAGGCCATGTTGCAGCCTTGAAACAATCGTTTTCAGGTGAGGCACATGGAAAACTTGACTGATCACTTCCCCAAGTGATGAGAACAACTCTGATGAGGAGGACTACTCAAGTGATGAGAACCAATCTGATATGTAGTTCAACAATTGCCAAATGATGTTGTTAAGCCAAAATGCTCTGATACAATATTTGATTTATGAGAGTAATCACAGACACACTTGATGATATAAAATCGTAGAGAAGAAGATAGAGAAAACTTTGTTTTATCGAATGATCGAATAGCGAAAACAGATAGTTGCAATGTTATGTAACAACTCGGATTTTCAGAACCAATTTAAAACTTTTATTTTAGCTATTTTAATGGATTTTGAATATTTACAATGATATATTTTAAATAATAACGATTTAAAATTTATTATCGAAGTTAGAACATACAAATTTATTTTAATTATAAAACAAGCCTGAAATGGCGCGGTAGTTTGAAAATTCAATTTTAAATTTCAAATGAATGTACATAACTCAAAATAAATCGAATTTTAGTAAAAATAATAATATTTGAATCTGTTTAATCATATCTTTCTAACAAATATGAAAAATCTAGATTTCGTAATATAAATTAAAAATTATGTCCTGTTTAAAATTCAAAATAATCGCTATGGAATTTGTATATATTTTATTATATATAGCCCTTAAAAATAGTCATTTCTCAAATGACCTCCGTTTTCGACGAAACCTCTTTTGTTGGATCCGGAATGTCAAATTATTGTTAGGTTTAAAATTTCATAATTTTTGGAATTAATATTTGAGCGTGGTGAATTTAAATGTGCTTGGTCATTACAGTTTAAATTTAGTGAAAATTAGGCACATATCCGTAAAACGAAACTTAATTCATGCCACATCCCCCCATACTTTCATTGCATATCAAGTCCCTATTTTTAGCTGCTGCCCTTTTTTTTGCCAACTTCCGCTTCCTGCTCCAATCCTCCTTCACCTTTTACCCTTTCTTACTAGAAAAAAATGCGCCAGCCACTAAAAAAAAAAAAAATCAAAAAATAGGAAATATTCCCAGAAGCATTCGCCAAAAAAAAATTGCATACTACTGTGCAACTATTGCCGACAGTAGCATACATACATGCATGTATTCATATAGTGTATTTATGTTGAAAATCTGGACCAATATACGCATATATGTATGCAACTATTACCAAATAACTGCATAAATGTATGCATACAAAGTTGAATTGAGATTCACGTGTTACAAATAGTTGCATACATGAATGCAACTATTCTGTATATATGCATGCATGTGTACAACAAATTCAAAGGGGGCGAAGGCTTCTGAATATGCGCATGAATGTATGCATGTATTCTGTACAGGAGCATAAATGTGTGCAACAATGTCTGAAAACGGCGAATGCTTGAAAAAACAGGCCAAATTTTAATATATGCATAAAACGATGCATATATTGGTGTTTAACTACATACATGTATGCATTTATAATGCAGTTTGGCGCAACACTGAAATATAAGCATGAATGTATGCAACTATGTATGAATGTGTGCATTTTTTAATGCAAAAACCTGCTGTTTCACTGATTTTGTGTTATTTTGGGTTTTAACGTGGTTTTTGATTGTTTTAACGCATGAATTTTTTGGCGTGAACGTGTTTTATTTAATAATGAATTTTCAGGATTTTTTTATTTTTTTAAACCTATTTTTCAAAATATAGGGACCTAATTTGCCATAAATTTAGCATCGGATGTGAGCCTAATTTTGAAACTTAATGGGGATCTGTGACAAATGAACCCTTAAATTTAATCGACCAGAAAATGGATATTTTTCAAATGAGCTCCAAATTCAACGAAATTAGTTTTGTTAGGACCGTATCGTCAAAATATAGCTAAATTTATTTTTCGGGAATTTTCGGAATCAGTATGTGGTCCCGATAAATTAGAATTTACGTTCAAATTCAATATCGAACATTATATATTTTAATTTTAAGCAAAATGACCGAAACAGTCGAAATGGCTTACGAAACATATTCCATTGTATATGGAATGGGGGTATTTAGCTAGGGGCAATAGTCGTTGGGTTTGATTTGAAGTTCGTATCAATAAACTGGTATTTTCGGAAACTAAATAAATTAAATAAAAAAATATAATAAAATTTACTATAAAACCCCTCCCTCCCTTTTCCAGAAATCCTAGCTGCCATAAATGAATAAACGGCCCAAAAGCTCCGAAAAACAAATCCAAATCATTTTCAATTCGAGCCGAATTAAGAGATGAAATTAAAGCGAAGATTGTAGAGATTGGTGAGCTCTTTGTTTTGGTATGGCTATGATCATCGCTAGCGTTTTCTGGTGGCCAGATTTCCTTCTCTAACCGTCGGCATTTGAACGCGTTTATCGAGGTAGTGGGCCCCTCGAGTTGGCTCCTGCTCCTGGCGGCGGCGTACGACCTCGAGGCGCGGTGGTTGGCAACAGGCGATCGGCCTCCGATAGCTTCAGGCGGCGGCGCGGAGGGCATTTCCAAATCGAGGGTTTTCCAAAAAACAGTGAACGGGGAAGAGGAAGTTAAGCGAAATAATTAAATTAATTAGTTTATTATGTAATTAAGGTTTGTAAACTCATAACATTTCCATACGAGGTCGGATTTACGAACCGTCAGTTCCGTTGGAATCGTGAATTCAAACACTACAATATGGAACTGACTATAGCAAATTCGGAGCAAGTTAGAATTTAAGGCAAATTCAAATCCAAATTATACTGAAATTAAGAAATAAAGAATGACAGAGTGGAAACCCTGTGAGAACTCTCTCTCACTCAAATTATTTTACAGTTATTATATAATAGGTTGTAAACGGGGATTAGTAGCCCCTAACACTATTTTTTTTTTTACAAACCATGGTTGATTGTTTGGATTGTGATTGGGATTGTCACTGATTGATATTGGTGTGTATATAAAATCATTTATATAAAATGTATATAAAATTATCATGGAAAGGAATTGAAATAAATATTCATTTACCAATCAGACGGTCTGTTTATGTACACCTATTTAACTAATATTGATTGGGACGATAAATTTTACACATCGCCCAACTGCACAAATAATAATCAGTATTTGTTGTGTGAAAACCTCACATGGGTATTGGGGTGATATTTGACATAAACTAATCCCAATATTTAGTTGTATGTCAGTCGATGGATTAACAGACCGCAATGAGCGTTATTTATTTATTTTAATGCTTATATAGTTGTAAATTACACTCTGGATGTGAATTGATTGTTAGATGATTATTTATCATTATTGTTGAATACAAGCGATGTATGAAATCCATATAACTGAAATTATATGGTAATTGATTGAGTCGCATTTCGATTTAGAAATAAAGAATGTTTTAAAATAAAGAATATTTTAAAATATTCGCTATTTTATTTAAAATATTCGTTATTTGAAAATATTCTTTATTTTAACGTCCACTGAACTGCATCCGTAGCGACCTTTTCCAACACAGTTAATAATTTACTATGGATGCAGTTCGGTGGCCGTTATTGGAAACTGATTGTACGGGCCTTGATAAAATTATTAAAAATATTAATAATTTGTGTAAAATCATAATAAATGAGTTGGAAAGAATTTGGATGAAAAATTCCACATTTGTAAAGATAAAGATATATTTTTATCAAAATGAACTAGTTATTAACTAGAAAGATAATCTAATGTTTTTAAATAAATAAATTGGATTTGTGAATGGTTTTAAACTAACCAGAATTTCCAATGTATGAATTGGAATGGATTTGAATAGAAATCATCTCCGGAATATTTCGATATTGGATTCCATGACTATACAGATATTGGGGAGGAATTTGGAAGATAGATATATATCGTTATTTCCCATACGATATGTGTTGGTTTCAGAATTTGATATTAAATATTAGCCGATATAATTTCTATTTAGAGCCTTATATTTAATATTAAATTGGATTTTGGGTTTGTCGTGAATGGTGTCTTCAGTAACACTGTTCTTAAACCCCGTGTGAAAAGAGTAAAACTTTTAATTAAGATTATTAGTATTTCCAATTATATTTAGTAAATTGGAATAAAATGGAATGTGAATTGGGTTTATTGTGAACTATGTTTTAAACGACATTCGTTCTTTAACCTAATTAACAGTGAAATGTGATTTGGAGTTTATAAATCTTTTAATTAAGATTAATGGAAAGTTTCCAAAGTAAAGTTTTCCAATTTAATATACTAAATTGGAATTGAATGGAATTCAATTTGGTAATAATCGAAGTGAGCTTTTGTGGAGGAAGACAGTTAATATATATGGAATTTAAAAGGCTTTGTCGTTATTCTGTTTATATTATTAGTCAGATACGGAAACTGATATTAATTATAGATTGATTTGTTTTCCGTGAAGATTCCATAATTAATGGAATGTGATTTTGGGTTTATCGTGAACTGTGTTTTAAATGACATTGGTTCTTTAACTGAAACACCCCACCTCCGTTAAGGTCACTCAGCAAGGGAATGCCTTAAGTTTGGTGGAGGGTTATAGGTACAAGACACAGAAAATTTTATAAGACAGATAAGTATAAGCAGCGGAATTCAAATCATTTATTGAATACGTGGTTTAATACAAAAGCATTACATCAAATTGTCTCAAAATATCTTCCAAAACATTACACCATAATTTCTGTCTTGATTATTAAATAAAGAAGCATAAAACATAGATAAAACTGCATAAATCCCCAAGTGTCATATCCAAAAGCCATAGCCAATGAAAGAGAGTCCCAATCACACTTCTACTTTCTGGAAGCTTGCAAAGAGTCTGATTAAGCTGGAGTATTCCCTCCCTATGGACCGGGGTGGGGGGAACGGAAGAAAAGAAGACGAAAGAAAACGGGTCAGACAATAAGTCTGGTAAGTTCAGTGATTACTAGTATTTAAACAACGAAAGGGATCATGATAGTGATAATAGAACATAGGACAATACCCTAATATAAGATAAGAGGAACATGTGATCGCACCCATTACTATAGTCTCTGCACCTACCTAACCATTGGTTCAACCAGCCCCACGTGTTTATAACAAACGATCCTCTTATGATTGGCTCCTACTCACATGCATTCATGTCCTGTGTCATTCGGCCCCTGCTTGACTGTAGCTACCTGTGCTGGTCCCACCATAGGGTGTATCAGTCCCTCTGGTGGCAACCCGACACGATTCAAGATGCACAGTGTACACTACTGATGCCCAGTGCCTGATTTTTTTCCACTCCGGAGTATGTGCACACCCATACTCCGTCGGAATCTACACTGGCCCACCAACCGCCGACGTTTTGACCGCTTATAATTCAGCCTAGTAATTGTGCTCCGCCCTGCCTAGTTTTAGGGTACCATGATGCATCTATGTGGGTTACTGCTGAAATGGGTCCCCGTTACTAGGGTTTTCTAATCAACATGTTTATTTGGTTAAGTGTCCAAGTTTACCTAACCCCACCCATTCGTTTAGTTAACATGTTGAATCGGTTAAGTGTATCCCTAATTGACTTAACCCTACCAATCCTGACTTAGCTTTAATTTATTAAAGCACCAACCACTCACATTAGACAGGTCTTGTTGTGGTCACTGGATGTGCCAGTCGGTTCCAAGCAAGTTTATAAATCAGTCTAACCTCGGGTTTTTTAGAGCTTGATGCACTAACCATCCACATTAGACTGGTCTTGTTGTGGTCACTGGATATGCCGGTCGGTTCCGGGAAGATTTACACCACAACTCAGTCTAGCCTCGGGTTAGGCATATTCGTCTTTTCTAAAATTCATATTTTTCTATATATGTCAAATTTCTTTATGTAGATTAAATTTAATTTAATCACGCCATAATTATCATGTGATTATGCTCAACATAATGGCATATCAAATATACCATTTAATGAACAAATCTATGCCATGAATTTTCATATTTCCCATCGCTATCCCCATGGAACGTACGCATGAATCACATAAAATGTTGGGCTAGTAAGTTAGCCCAACCCATAAACAAGAAAAGGGGTAACAAACAAGAGACATGAAATAAACATAAAATAACATACATTTCAACTTGTCATGTGTAACTTGGCATAGAGGTATCATTAACTTTAATTAAATGGGTAAAGGTGAACTTGTGACTAAGTTGGGTCTAATGGTCATGTAAACTTGACAAAGGTCTAGCATGGAAGTTTAACATATAATCACAGTTTCAACCCACAACTTAGCATATAATCTTATGTATGTCAAAACATAAGAAAGCTATTATAATCATTATAATCACAATTTAGCATGATGTTAAAAAAACATAAGAGGACTATAATTCCACTTTTACAACATAATTAAATTCAACCTAACATGAATATACATGAGTGTTGATCTAACATATAAGCATGTGTTTTAGATCACAAACCGATTTATAGCATGACATGTTTTACTATTTAATTGGCAAAATAAAGCCATTACCCAAATCATAATAGATTTTAATAACATACAATATGTTCATCACCACAAGCATATAGACATGATTAATATACAACATGTTCATCGCCACAAGCATATAGACATGAAATATACAACATATTCATCACCATAAGCATATAGACATGATTAATTACAACGATACTTTAAGATAAACGAGAATCAAATCTTATACATAAGCATCATTCTATATCCCAATTACAACATGTCATGATTCAATCGAAAGAATGTTTAAATCTACGTAATAACCAACTTACAAACTAAAAGGAATTCTTGCGTTCTGAAATCTGAATTCTAAAATTGGAGATGCACTCCTTTGATGAAGATCGTTGAATTAGACTAGTTTTAATTTGATTTTAGATGTAAGCTTTTAACTTGTCTTTGAATTGAAAACGGTGATGGCTACTCCAAGTTCTCTACTGACGACATTTCAGTTCTAGGACTATTTTTCTGTGTGTTTTTAGGTTGAGCATTGAGTTGTTTATATAGAATTTCAGTTTAATTATAGCCGTCAGATGAACCTAGGGTTAATCACAGCCACTCAGACCAGATCAGGACCATCCAGAAACCCTAGTGACTCAGCATCAAGCCATCAGTCGTTCAAAATTCAGATCTAGCGGGGGGCCAGGTCGACCCCCAGGTCGACCTCTAGAGGGGGAGGTCGACACTAGGGTCGACCCCCAGGTTGACCTCTAGAACGGTAGGTCGACACTAGGGTCGACCCCCTAGTCGACCTGCTTGGGCGAGAATTTTCCCGCCCTGCCCGCTTCTGACTTTTGTTTGAATTTGAATTCGTTTTACGAGCTGTTTGAATTTATTTGAGTTTTCTGGAAACTTCTGACAGTCATAACTTCTTCATACGAAGTCCAATTTACGCAAACTCGGACTCTATCTCAACCAGAATTCCGAGATGAACATAATGGCATAACCCGTTTCCCTTAATTCTCACATTTTAAATTAAGTATTCTAGGATTCGTTATTATAACGTTAATAGAAAGTACGGGGTGTTACATTAACCCAGTTAAAGACAGATTTACATGTATAACATTGTATTTCAAAATGTATTCTTGATCTCTGTTAAATATATATCTATTTGGTGGCAAAGAATTTTTTATCTTTCTTAATACCCTTCTCTGAGACGTATGAGCTTAGAGGTTATATATTGGCAGAAATAAATGGTACGGTGTAGATTGTCGATGCGGCATGTTTGATTTCCCAAAGTTAAATAATCATTAATAATGATTGTTGGAAGTTTGAAATTAAGTGGAGTTTTAATGAATCTTTAATTAGATTGAAATGTGAATGTGATAATTTAAATTATAAAATTTGGGAAATGATCGAGAATGGAGTACCACCAGTTTTACTCCAGGCGATAATTAAATCTTTAATTAGATTTGAACGTGAAATGGTAATTAAATTTACCGATAACACCGTGGTGTTAGATATGGAGTATTACCAGTTTTAATCCACGGGATGAATAGGTTGGGATTGGGAAATAAAACAAATTATTACTTCGGTAAGGTGCGCTAATCCCGACTAGTTTGGGAAACCTTAACTTGGATTAAATTGTGAAAAGAATATTTGAATAGAAGAATATTCTGGATTGGAATGAGGCGTATGTTGTGCTTTTATAGCACTTGATTATAAGATATGTGAATTATTCGGAAAGGCCAGATTTATGCCCATTCTGAATAATTAATTCGACAATAAGTCGACGATGAAGACGGTGGTTGAAGACCGAAGTTCTTCACATCGTTTGGATGATTATTGATGTCTTGATTGGGCTGTACACCCAAGACAATGTAATAAGTGGTGATCGTCCAGACGTACTTGGAGATCAACCGGATATGCGAGGACCTCTCTTCTGTATTGGACATATGGGACGAGGAATAAGGTGCCTCCGGTTCCGTTCAGACCGAGAACGAACTAGTAAATGGATGTGTGTTTGACATTAGATTTTATTTTATGTTGATTGATCTTTATTAAATATATATCTGTTTGGTGGCGGAGAATTTATTCTTTTGCTTAACACCCTTCTTTGAGACGTACGAGCTTAGAGGTTATATATTGATAGACATTAGTTACATGTCGTGAATTGTTAGTGTGACATGGTGAGATGCAAGTGATCAAGGCTTCTGTTGAAAAGCAGAGTCTTGTGTTGATGATCAAAGCACGACTTTATATAGCATAGCTTTGTGTATAGCGTTAATTTGCGAGCCTCACACCTCGGTATGAGTCAAAAACGGGATAAGGGACCTAAGGAGTAGAGGTAGCAATTAGACCCGACCCGATGGACCCGGACCCGACCCGGCGGGTCTCGGTTCTAGGCGGGTCGGGTTTTGTCGGGTCTAAACTATACATTTCGAAAATCTGGACCCGACCCGAGCTTTGGTTCGGGTCAGGTCGGGTCGGTTCGGGTCCGGTGGAATAATAACACTAGAAATACATATATTTCAATGTTTTTTAGTCGGGTCTTTCGGGTCGGGTCTATACGGGTCGGGTTTGATCGGGTCT
The DNA here is from genome assembly GCA_030737875.1 of Allium sativum. Taxonomy (NCBI): domain Eukaryota; kingdom Viridiplantae; phylum Streptophyta; class Magnoliopsida; order Asparagales; family Amaryllidaceae; genus Allium; species Allium sativum. The sequence goes on along the minus strand of CM060918.1, from coordinate 23,372,574 downwards.
TGATGGCATTTTTCATCACCTAAACCCGACCCAAGACCCATCGGGTTCGGTTTGGGTTCGGGTCTTTTTGGGTCTATTCAGTTCGGGTTTTCAGTTCTCGGTTCTAATTGACAGCCCTACTAAGGAGTGCATGACGTTTCCTTCTTGCTATGGGTGGTGTCATGGTATGGAGTCCAGACATTTATTTATTTTTACCTGTGTGGATGATGGATTACGAGCCGCCTCAGATATATCGGTCACTACGGGGACGATGGATAAGTCCGATAGGACCGGGAAACATGTATTCAGGAATTGTCAATCCTCAAACGTAAGGGAGGACCGACCTTGGAGAGTCCAAGGGTTCACTGCAGGGAACCCTGAGGCATTTGCTAGAGTGTCTCCAAGCTGGCGGGGAGTACATCCCTTGCCTCGACTCATAGATGAGATCCAATTTCCAATACATGACTTTTCGGTTTCATTTGTAGAACTAGTATGGCGACATAGTAGGATGGGGTACTATGCCGTCTATGATTGATAAATTTATATTTGAAGTTGATTTTGACACTATGTACTTATATTAATATCAAAATGTTTTGTTTTAAAAGTACCAAACATGTTTGGCTATTATAAGGTAAAACTCTATCCTCCGGCTTGCGTTGCATTGTGTGATGGGACCTGAGTCTTATAGTAGCTTCATTTTTCGAAAAGCTTTGCGCTGTTTATAAACTGTTTTATGCACTGGTATTCTTGGGAGGAAACACGTTCCGTGTTATATGGCGTGGTCCCTTGATTTACTTTATTTTTAAAGTAAAGTTTTAATAACTGTTTTAGTTCTCACACCAGTCTCATGACTGACCTAGAGTTTATTGTTTTAACCTAAATTCTGGGTGCCTATACTTTCCGCACGGACAGCTAGTAGTTTTGGTTTTTACAGATATTATTTTCCCAGGATCCTGGATTTACAGTTGGAGCTATATTCGAAAAGCTTTGTATCCGTGTATCTCTTTCAGTTGTGTTATGTATTTTTTTTTGCTGCTAAGTAATGTATTTTAATCTCTGATATTTTTCTGATGTATATTATTTATTTATACTCTGTTATATTTTTGTACTCTGATGTAATCGTTGTAATAGCAATGAAATATTCTGTCGCTTGAGTTCTGATTTGTCCTGTTCTCAACTCAATCCGGGCTTTCCCGTAAGGGCAAGTTTGGGTTGTTTTAGTTACATTATGTTGTGTACATATAACATCACAGGCAATAAGCAGAAAAGCTTTTGGCTAAATTATTCTTACACAACTAAAAAAGGGTAAGACTTAGCTATAATGTTTGCAATTTAACATCGATGTTAACATGTGTTCTTTCACTGTACATTAACATTTTTCAGAAGTTAATTTCATACCTTAACGCCACAAACCGTAACGTGGTAAATGCTGCCTTGAAAAGCAATTTAAGACATGGAAAATTAAACCAGAGGAGCAATGCAGTTTTCAATGTTGTACGCTGACTTCAATATCGTTCCTATTACGCTGTTGAATAATTTACATCGGCAAAAAAATTAAATTCAAACATTAGGAGAAGAAAAGGAAGAACTCCCAAATAATACGTCCGATATTTTATTTGGAGTGCTATCTTTAATAATGTGTGTTATTGTCCACAACTAGTTGTCTGCTAGCGCATAACAAGAGTGCATTATTTGCTTCAGTAAATTGAAGAAGCGAAGTGTGAACCGTGAAGAGAAAAAATAGGGTGAGATGCAGATTGTTTTAGTCAATACTCACGTCATGCATGAAACAAAACTCTTTAACGCATTTTCATTCATAAGACAATGTAGGGTTGTAGCATACGTGTGAAACACATGTTATGGTTGAAGGAAATACGTGAATGATGAATTTACGGTTTGGGCGATGACAGCCTTCTAAAGAAAAGAAAACTATTTAGGAATGTAGGGTTTTCGCGTTAACGGATTCACGCTCGATGCGTCGAACACAAGCGCCAACATGAACTTGGTACTAGCCAAACATAACAAACAAAATGAATTAGTCTAAGTTAGCGTTCTTTTTTTAATTCTAGACAGTTCCGGTTGACGTTCACGTTCAACGCATCAGGCATGAGACCCCATTGAACCGCCCAGTTAAATTAAACATTTGAATACTATCCGTTCGCGTCACACACATCCAACACGTCGGACGTCCTCTAACGCGATTGGATAATATCCTAACGCTAAACGAGCATACTCCTTCACCCTCTATACACAAATCACTTTCATTACTTAAATCACCAAACTATATACAGAATCCGAAAATTCAAGAATTTTTTCAACCTTCGTCGCCGATTGGCTTGGTAATTTTTTCATGTTCGCATTTTTCAAATTCTTATTTTCCATATATATTTTTTCCAATTTTTTATAAATGTTTTTTTTTGGTGTTTTTTTAAGAATGTTTAGCCAATATGCCGCTTCATCGCCTTCACAATTGTCAACTGGAACGATGACCAGACGCACACATTTATCGATGTTTGTTACAAAAACATCGATACGCGCAAGCTCACCATATTGCGAAGTGGTACCATAAAATTACTATGATATTCAACGACCGCACTGGCCTGGACTACAACGCTAGACAAATAAAAAACAAGTTTGACAACTAAAAGCATGAGTGGAGCCCGTGGAACAAGCTGCTACTGATTCTAGGTGTCTTCTAGAATAAAGAACATGACAAGGTCGGTTTCACCGATGAGTGGTGGGATACAACTGCATCAAGATATTGCAAGTACAAACATGTCTCGCATACGCACTTTAGGCAATTGGACGTGATTTGTGGTGATTGCATTCGAACTAACAAATGTCACTTCGTTATTCCAGAGTATCCTCCTATCCAGCTGCACTTCGATGCACAACTTTATGATGACAACCTCCAGATTAATATTGAGGGGATCACCACTACCAGAGCGCTTAGACAGTGGTCATCCGGTGGACCATCTAAAGCTAGTGGTATTTCGTCGTATGATTTGGTTTTTAATATATGCATGGCTGCGAAGCTAGAGGGTGATGATTACGAGCAATGAGAGGTTGTGATTTGTTTGACCGATTTTGATAGCAAATATTACAATTTTTTTGCATGCATTGCTGATGACCCCGAGCAACTTATGAAGATTGTTATTTATCTTGTTATGAAGTTGAGAAAAACCATGTAGTTTAACATAAATAAAATAATAATATAAATAAACAACTTTTTTTCCTTTTTAGTTTTCGTAAACTTTAGGTAGTGTTTGGTTTAAAAATTATTTTGTATTTTCGGTTTTCAATTAATATGTCAAAAAAGAAAAAGGTGGAGTAATGATGAAAATGATTAAAGAAAGACGGAGGGGACCGCGGAAGAGATGGTATGTAAAAATGGATTACGTCTCATGTTCTTCTTATTTTTCAAAACATGAAAAATAAAAATAAAAAATTTCTATTTTGTACATTAACTTTGTTTTTTAAATTGATCATTTTCATCTTTCCCTTTTCCGGTCCCTTAAATTTGACCCGTTTGGTTAAAAGGAGGATCGCATCCTAATCGTGCCCTTTTAAAAACTAGTTAAAATGGGTGTGCCGAAGGTTTGGACTGAATTTTGACAGCCCTCTTCCAATCAGCGGCAGTTAATCTCTTTCCACGGGATACAAATAAACAGAAGAAAGAAACAAAAATCAAAGAAAGAGAAGAACAATAAAGCGTAAGAAATAAAGACATGTGGCCATTCAGCAAGAAAGGAGGATCTGGGTTCACTTGGTATTCAACCGCGGAGCAAGTCACTGAAGGACTAGATGGATCTGGACTAACTGCCATCGTCACTGGTCTGTATCATTTTATTTTTTCCTTTCATACCTCAATGATCGTAAAGTCGTTTTGCCTATTTAGCTTTTAGTGATAACGCTTGCAGCCTTAATGAAGATTTAATAGAACTTGGGCAGGTTGCGTTGGGTTTGGTTTGGTTAATTTTAACGGTCTTATACTTGAATTTAGATTAATTAGGTTTGATATAGTTCGGGTAATTGATTGCGACTTTGTTCCAGGTAGAAACTGCAGTTTGATTATATTTGTTGTTTGAAATATTGAATTTGTAGGGATTTGTAACACTATTTTTTTTTTTTTTTTTAAATAGTCTCTAAAATTGTCTAGTACAGTTATGAAAGAAAAAGAAATGATAGCGAAGTATGATGATGCTTTTTCCTAGTAATATTGTTCATCTATCAAACTGAAAACCTGTCAAGTTCATAATAAATCAAATTAAAGACTGTACACCCGTCAAACTGAAAACATATATTCTCGGTGGAACTGTGAAAAATTTACTGCAATATATTGGAAAATAAATGGAGGCTGAGATTCATTATAATCTTTTTTCATCATTTATTTAATTTTTATATGAGATTCAGTTTGATATAAAAATGACAAATTTTTATATGAGATTCAGTCAAATTAATAAATTGAAAAAGAAGGGGAATAAGGAGAGAGAATGACAGACTAAGAATGGGGTATGCATATTGATTGACAAGAACCTTCAGAACAATGTGGTTGACGTCAGAAGACGAGGGGATAGGATCATCCTAGTTAAGCTAGTAGTTGGCGAGGCAGTTTTGAATGTCATTAGCGCATATGCCCCACGGGTAGGTCTTAGTGAAGAATCCAAAAGGAAGTTCTGGGAAGACTTGGATGTCATGGTTAGGAATGTGCATAGTAGCGAGAAACTTTTTATAGGAGGAGACTTCAATGACCATATTGGCTCATCTAGCGGGGGTTTTGAGCGAGTGCATGGTGGTTTTGGATTTGGCAGTAGGAACCAAGAGGGTGAAGATATTTTGAATTTCACTCTCTCTTTTGATCTCATGATTGCTAATACCTTCTTTAGAAAGAGGCAATCGCATCTGATCACCTTCAGTAGTGGCCAACAGGCTAGCCAGATTGACTTTGTCCTAACTAGAAGAGATAGTAAACGAGATTGTGTCGATTGCAAGGTCATACCTGGAGAATGTGTCGTCTCACAACACCAGCTGTTGGTATGCGTGTTTTGTCTTCGGGTGGTGAATGATAAGAGAGCGAAGATTAGCAGGACGAAATGGTGGAAACTCAAAGGAGATGCTTCACGGGTGTTTAAAGATAGAGTGATGGGAGAAGGAGCTTGGAATGTGGAAGGAGAAGCAAATGTCATGTGGAATGCGATGGCAACTTGCATTCGGAGAGTCGCCACTGAGGTATTTGGGATAACAAAAGGAAGCAAGCGAGAACCCAAGGATTCGTGGTGGTGGAATGACGAGGTGCAAAAGGCTGTCAAAGAGAAGGAATGCTACAAACGCATGTACCGTCATAGAAGCGAAGAGAACATTCACATGTACAAAGTGGCAAAGAAGACTGCAAAGAGAGCAGTAAGTGAAGCAAGGGGACGAGCGTACGAAGATTTGTATCAAAGGCTAAGTACAAAGGAGGGCGAAAAAGACGTTTACAGAATAGCTAGGCTACGCGAGAGGAGGACAAGGGACTTCAATCAGGTTAAATGCATTAAGGATGAAAATGATAGACTTTTGGTGAAGGAAGATGAGATAAAGAATAGGTGGAGAGAATACTTTGATAAGCTTTTCAACGAACAAAGTGATAGCTCTTCGATCGAGTTGGAAGACTTAGCCGATAGCAACAATAGACATTTTGTGCGGAGATTTCAAGAAGCTGAGGTAAATGGGGCGTTGAAACGTATGAAATCAGGCAAGTCGGTAGGGCCTGATGATATTCCTATTAAGGTGTGGAGATGCTTTGGAGATGCAGAGATAAGATGGCTAACTAAGTTGTTCAACAATATTTTCAAATCAAACAAAATGCCAGATGAGTGGAGGAGAAGCATTTTAGTTCCAATCTTCAAAAATAAAGGAGATATTCAAAGTTGCACAAACTATAGAGGAATTAAGCTTATGAGTCATACAATGAAGCTTTGGGAGAGAGTTTGCGAGCATCGTTTGAGGAGGTTAACAGGTGTCTCTAGGAATCAATTTAGTTTTATGCCGGGAAGGTCAACCACTGAGGCGATTTTCTTGGTTAGGCAACTTATGGAGAGATACAGGGAGCAGAAGAAAGATCTCCACATGGTTTTTATTGACCTGGAGAAAGCTTATGACAGAGTACCGATGAGGGTTATGTGGTGGGCGCTAGAAAGGAAGAGAATGCCATCAAAGTATATTACCCTTATTAAGGACATGTACGAGGGGGTTGTGACTAGTGTTAGGGCATGCGATGGTGAAACTAGAGATTTTCCAATTAACATAGGGTTACATCAAGGTTCGGCTTTGAGCCCCTATATTTTTGCATTAACGATGGATGAAATCACAAAAGATATACAAAAGGAGACTCCTTGGTGTATGCTCTTTGCCGATGATGCTGTGCTGATTGATGAAAGTAGAATAGGGGTTAGTCGACAACTGGAGCTGTGGAGGGAGACCTTGGAATCAAAGGGTTTCAGGCTTAGCAGAACTAAAACAGAGTATATGAAGTGTGAGTTACCCTGGTCGGTAGAGTAGTACCCAAGAAGGAATCGTTTCGATACTTATGATCTATGTTGCAGTTTGATGGAGAGATTGATAAGGATGTTAGTTTTAGAATTCAAGCAGGATGGGTGAAATGACGACTAGCATCTGGCATTCTCTGTGATCGGAAGATTCCTCAGAAGCTTAAAGGAAAGTTCTATAGGATAGCAATCAGACCTGCAATGTTATATGATGCAGAATGTTGGCCTACTAAGAGGCAACACGTTCAGAAGATAAGTATAGCAGAGATGCGAATGCTGCGTTGGAGCTGTGGGCATACCAGACGAGATCGGATTAGAAATGAGGATATTCGGGAAAAACTTGGAGTTGCACCTATTGAAGAGAAGTTAGTCCAATACCGCTTGAGATGGTTTGGACATATCCAACGTAGACCATACGATGCACCTGTACGTGCTGGAATTCTAGGTCGCGCCGAAGGCCCAAAGAGAGGTAGAGGTCGACCTAAAATGACATGCGAGGAGATAATAAAGAGAGATTTAAGTAACTGGAGTTTATCGGAAGAGCTGGTAGTTGATAGGAGTGCATGGAAATTGGCAATCCATGTACCAGAACCATAGTGTTTCTCTTTTTTTTTTTTTTTTTTTTTTTTAGACTTTATTTCACGTTTACTGAACCTTTTTACTTACTATTTTAGATTTTATTTCACTTTTATTGAACATTTTTACTTCTTCTTCTTATTATTATTTAAAAAAAAAACCTTTATCGGACGACTTTTTATTTGATTGGTTATTTTAAACCCTTTTATATATATATATATATTATCATCATTATTTATTTTATTTTATTTTAATTTTGGGTTCCATATCTAGCCAACCCCAACTTGTTTGGGATATATGACTTTGTTGTTGTTGTTGTTGAAGCACATTTTTCCTTATTAATATTTGGTGGGGTAAAAAATTTCTGTGATATGCCTCGTAGCCGTATCTTTAATGACATCTTTATGTTAAAGAGAAGAGTTACCGAATTTGGCATTGATAGTCATTATTCAAGCAAGTCAAGAAGATATTCGTAGCTAATAAGATATAACCAACGTATTTTTCTGTTATGACTTATGCCTACTGCGAATGGACGCTATAAACTAGACTAGCTTCATTCCGCATCTATAAAAAGAAGAAACAAAGAAGTTATCTTTGAATGTACAACATACTACATGTCATTTATGGAACTACTGAATAAAATACTTTGAATTGATAAGACAACATTGTTGATGACTCTTTTTACGGCATTTGACTTTTGAACTCACTTTTGTGACTTCACCTTGGACTTAAAAGGGTATTAGGCTGTTATATAAGTAAAAGTTACAATCAACAGTCCTTTTAGAAAGAAAAAAAAAAAATCAGAATGGTTATGATTTCATCCAGGGTAGTACAATAAATCAGAGATATTTCTAAACTGAGTATTCCTTAGACTTTATACAAATGGATACCCAAGGTCTTCTTTATTTTATTTTATTTCTACTTCACTAATTATATTAATTTTCAATCATAACATCAGGTGCTTCAAGTGGTATTGGTGTGGAAACAGCTCGTGCGCTTGCACTACGTGGTGTGCATGTAGTCATGGCAGTAAGGAATGTCTCTGCTGGTAAAAGTGTGAAAGAAGATATAACAAAGGGAATTTCGAATGCTAAAGTTGATGTCATGGAGCTGGACCTAACCTCGATGGCATCTGTTAGGAAATTTGCTTCAGAATTCAGTTCTATGAATATTCCTCTCAATATTCTCATGTAAGAATCTCCTGAAGTTTTATGTTAAAGCCCTTTTTCCAGGATTTGTTTAAGATTTGTTTTTCTAGAAGTTTGCCCAGACAGATTTCATTGTACTTGTTGACCTGTCTTCGAAGAGTTTAAGAGATGTGAATATCTACTTACATCCTTATACCCTACTTTGGCCTTATGAGATAGTCATAGGATTAATCAGTAAAAATGCTAAGCTATTTGGGCAAAAGGTTTCTTAATATATCAGCATAATCATTAATGATTTGCATGATAGGTAACTTTTTACTTATTTAATTTTAGAAAAAATTTCTAGCTGAATGACTTTTTGCATCACTTTTGGATAATAGATTCTTCTATTGACTACATAACATTCTCTCACAATCATGTTTTTATCCATTGTGGTCAGTAATAATGCAGGAGTCATGGCTACTCCATTTTTGCTTTCAAAAGATGGTATAGAGCTTCAATTTGCAACAAACCATGTTGGTATGGACCTTTTTTTTCCTTGACTTCATGGCACCCTTTTTGAACTAAAATTTATATAGTAGCAACTATTGGACCAATCTGTTTTACAAAAGCTGAAACTGCATTGATGGGCATGAAACACGTTGTCCATATTCTAGATTATGGGACTTCCAGGCTTTTATTTATTTTTCTTTTTTTGTGAACTAGTTTTCTTTTTCACAAACCCGTTTTTATGCGTGCAATTTTCCAGTTAAGAAGATTTTAAGTTGATCTACTTATTTGCAGGTCATTTTCTCTTAACCCAGCTTTTACTTGAGAACATGAAAGACACATCTCGTAAGAGTGGAATCGAAGGAAGAATTGTTAATGTATCATCTGAGGGGCATAGATTTGCATATAGTGAGGGAGTTCGATTTGACAAAATAAACGATGAATCACAGTATGTCAGCTTATCCTTTTTACTGGCTAGGATCATTAATGTCACACTTACAGGAAAATGCCATTTATTTATCTTTGCTTTGTAGTTGTAATACTTTTGGTCTCAATTTTTTGGCCTATATGGGAAGTTACCAAAGAAAGAGGTTTTTTTTTTTTGGGGGGGGGGGGGGGGGGGAGGGGGGGAGGGTTGCCTTGCTAGTTTAACTGTTGGTGTACATTTAGCTTTTAATTCAGGTCAGATGTTTCTTATTTTAGGTACAGTACCTTCCGCGCTTATGGGCAGTCTAAGCTTGCAAACATATTGCATGCCAATGAGCTTTCAAGACAATTCAAGGTAATCTTACATTTTAGATCTTCAATAGGTCTTATATATAACTAAAAGCTGCAGCATTTATCTTTTTAACTTATTTATACTAACTAATTAAGAAAGGGTCGTAACTAGAATGGAGAGCAAGAACTTTTACAATGCATCTGTTTTCTGGAATGTATCTGTCCTCCAGCTATATTTGCTTTACATAGGTGCATAACATAAGGTCAAATACCGCTAAGCAATATGTATAAAGATCAACTGTTTAATCTCTTATGTGTCATGTGTTTTATATATTTTACATCATTCATAATAAATTTGGTAAACTTAGATGCCTTATTTTATTGTTAAACATAAATTTCTATTCGTATCTACTATATTCATTAACTAATATGTAGACTTATAGTTGTTATCTACAGTCTCTCAGGACATCAGCTCTTCACTTAATAACACAACTTTCAGTGTTTTTTTTACCCATACACTTCTAAGATCTAAAACACCTGTTTTGAAACAAGAGAACTGAAAAGTCTTATAATTGTGGTGGAGGGATATTCATCATCTACAGTTGTTTTATTTGCGATGATATCTGCTCCTTCTGATATTCTATCATATTAATTTGTGCAATCTTTCCAAATCTAAACAGGAAGAGGGAGTCGAGATTACTGCTAATTCTCTTCACCCTGGATCAATAATTACAAATCTTCTTCGCTATCACAGCATTGTGGATGGTAATTTAAGTACTCTGTCAAATTTGAATATAAGTTTAGTGGATGCCGGTAGCTTGGTATGATCTTGTTAACCTTTTATGCATAGGTAGGTAATTGACATATTATATTTTCATAAAATTCTAAAGTTATTTGCTATCTGTCACAGCTACAAAGATGGTAATCAAGTAATTGAAATTTGCATCAAATTTGAATACTAGTTTAGTTGGAGCCAATAATTTGATGTTATCTTATTATTTATTCAAGCCTCGCTAGATAATTCATGTCTAATAATTTGGAAATATGCTTGATGTACTTCCTTCTTTGTGTGATCATTTTACTGCATTTCTGCATGTGATTCTAACTTTTTCTGTGATGGTTTCTTGTTCGTTTTGGTACTGAAATGTACAATTTTGTCCCATACGGATATCTATCCTTGAATTGGAGTTGGACAAGATTTGCCTCTCTATATCCATCAATTTTTCTTCATCTAAAATAATAATAATTATAACTCATGTCAAATAATCTATATATTGATATGAGCAATCAACTTCAGATCTGGTTTTACATACTGGCCCATATTTGGATTCCTACTTTGGTCTGTTTATTTATGGTTACCATCATGAATCATCTAGAAGACCCTTTTTTGGGGTATTTTATAGTAGAGATAGAATTACTTGCTACCGATTTCACCTGATATTTGACAATGAGTCTACGGGTGTGGTGCAGTGGCAAAGGGTATACCCATATTTGAGCCCTACCCTGCCACATTTCTTCAAATATAAATTCCTGGGGTATGCATGTCCTTGCTCCAACAAAATTATACCTTACATGCATAAAACAAAATGGAATTACAACTTGTATGTGCAACATTAAATATATATACATAATATTAGATTATGTGACTAATTTTGGTGACATCTTTCAACTGTTGAGTATGTGTTTAGTCGTGTTTGAAGTCAGCTAAAAATGACTAATGTCTTGCTTTTGATTGGACAGTTCTTTCTCGAACTCTTGGGAGATTGGTCCTGAAAAACGCTGAACAGGTGAGTTTGATCCTGTTGCATCACTTTTTGGCTGGCACCCTATATAGCCATGGTTTTAACTTTTGATGGAATATCCAGATATAATAGATGATGTTAAATTGTGAAGGGATATCAGAAAGTGATAAATATCCTAAGTTCTCCTAGACACTTCGTTAATACCATGAAAAACATTCGTCTATCAACATTAGTGGTACAATGAATGGAAGATCAGTATGAATACTCAGTGTAAAAAGAGAAGGAAAGAACCAATTAGTTTGGTAATCTTAAGCTACCCTGTGTAGTATATAGCGCGCATAGAAACCATATTCGTATGAGATTGATTACCAATGCTTAACCAGTAACAAAAATTATATATTAATCTCACTAAATGGCCAGGACTATGCTTCTTACAAATAAAATAATTAACTTGGTTCTCTTGAACAACCCCTGGTGGTTTAAGTGACATTAGATAGAGGTAGAATTTGAAATCAGTATATAAACTCCATGTAATTACTATTATTAACTTGGTAATCTTAACACAATCAATGTTTGTCTGTTTTCACACATATAAACCATTTTCGTATAAAATTGGCCATGGTTGTTGAGCCAGTGACATTATAATAGACAGAACCGTTAATGAAATCGGTGGACTTTCTTGTTTCTACTCAGATCATTGGAAATTTCAAGTCGATCTTCCGAACAGATATATGGACATGAAAACATGCACTCCTTTTGCTGGTTATGTAATAAACACTATTTTAAAAACAGGGTGGAAAATGAAATGTGGAGTGAACTGAAAAGGAACCGTTTATTATTGGCCAGTTCAAATTAATGGATAATTAATGTGTACGTGTAGCATTTTGGTTTTAGAGATTTCTAAATTAAATGTCTTAAATTTTGCTTATAATAAATGACAGGGAGCTGCAACGACATGCTATGTAGCACTGCATCCTCAAGTTAAAGGCGTGACAGGAAAATATTTCTGCGATAGTAATCTTTACGAGCCAAGCGCCAAAGCCAAAGATGCAGATTTGGCAAAGGAGTTATGGGACTTCAGCTTAAAGCTCACAAACTAGTGTTCTCTTTACATAACGGATTATTTCGGTGCTGCTCATGTTATGTGTTGCAACTGTGCATCGATGTATACATAGTTCTATCAATAATATGGTGCAAGCTTTAGACGTGTTATGTTTAATGAAAGCGCTGGAGGAAATATTTCATTTAGAAAACAATAAGAAAAGGTTGTATTTGTCTAACGTTTTGATTGTATTGAAAAAGAGGAGAGGTAGTATATACACAATTGGTGACGTAAATTTTCGTTATTGGATTGTCCTTTGAATTTCACCTTTCAGTGAATACTTGTCTTTGTTAAGACCCAGTGATTAGCAATAAGTTCCTTGTATTGATTTTATACATTGGTCGATATGCTAAATTAGGTCGAAATTGTATGATTATGCAAGAATTATATAATTTTTGTTATCATATTATTTATAATGAATTAACAGTTGCTAAGACCGTAAATCCCTCCCTTTAAAACATTAAATCCATAAGCTTGGCACATTGATTACGTAATTTGTTAAATTTTGACTAATAAATTGTGGTTGAATCAAATTATAGAGATATATTTTGAATGAACAAGGAATTGAGTTAATTGTTCAAATATCATGATTGCTTTTCAGAAATTGTTATAAACTGGGATGATAATTTATTGTTGTTGAATTATGCATAATTAAGGTGTTTTATTGCTTCTTTAAAGCTTGAAAAATGTTAGTATTGTTGCATTAAATAACGTGTTTTATCTTAATTAAGAGGAATTCTGTTCATAGTTATTGAAGTGCTCGCCTAGGTGCATCTAAAAGCCAGTCTAGGGATTTTTACTTCATCGAGACGCCAGTGATGCTCGATACGTCAAAAAAGCACTCGAGGCGACGAAGCATTAGAAAAGCGAAGTCTCATAAAAGCGTGTTTCAATAATGTCGAATATTTCAGTGCTTCAGGCCAAAAACCGAGCCCGACCGTGGACTACTCGTGTTCTGAAATTAGGGCAACATCAAATAAAATAAAATAAAATATCAAAGCTTGCTTACGAGTCTCGACATGAATTCTACAATCATTGTTTCTCATCCACCATCGTGGCCTTATTAGATCGAAGCTTGAACCCTCCTGCTAATCTCGATTTCGAATTATTGTTGTTGATCTCGATCTCGAGTTAAGCTAAACTGATTTAAATTTAATTTAGCTTGAATTTTTGTTAAGTTTTAAATTTTAGCTTAGTTCATATGTTAGTCTACTGTTAGTGTTTACTATTTAAATTTAAGTGATGCCAACACTTTTTTTTATAGTTAAAATTAAAATTGAATTTTGAGTTTTAACCTTTAATATAAAACTTTAAAATGAATTTTAACTTTTAACTTTTAATGTTAAATTTAATTTTAAGTTGAATTTAAAATTGAACATAGAACTGAATTTTAACATAAAACCTTATTAATTCTGAGTTTTAACTTCTAATGTTAAATTGATATTAAAATTAAATATAAAACTTAAACTGAATTTTGAGTTAAGGTTATAACTTTTAAGTTGAAATTAAAATTCATTTTAAGTTTTAACTTTTAATGTTAAATTGAATTTTGAGTTCTAACTTTTAAGTTTTAACATAAAACTTTGATCTTCGAAATTAGAATTCAATTTATATTATTAGAGTTATTTTTTTCTTTTAAAGTGCAGTTTTTTGTCCAAAGTAAATTAAGAAGTGCAGAAGGGACATGGATATTATCCTTTATCTTCTATATATAAGCCTAACGTGTTCTTGTTCATTTTCACCCAGACAATTCATGGCTTTCAATAAAAACTCAAACTTTAAAAAACAAGCTGAAATACTCCACGAAATCGAATACAAATATATTTGGATCTCTCTTCTTTCCTATATAAATTTCAGAAGGGTCCGATACACATTTTATATTGTGGAGATTTATTGATTGAGTGGCTTATGAATTCTAGTCGATAGTGGGGCACTACAATATCGATAGGGTTTTCTAAATATTTGAATACAATGAACGACACAATATGTTTTGAAAGAGGGTAAATGAAATAATTTTACCCGAAATACATTTAGGTAATTTTGAGGTGTTTATAATTGAGTGTTATCATAATCGAATAAGATTATAATTGAGGTGTTTATAAATACCAGTAAAAATTCATATAATGTAATGTATAAGATCGGATGAATTAAATCTGAATTTAAAACAGATGTGGAATTAAAATTCTGGAAATTTGAAAAAGGTGTTGTATATGAATTTTGGATTAAATATATGTAAATTTTAAAATCTTGGGTAATTTTGGAAATATTTTCCAAGTAATGAAGGGGATATTATGAAGTAATTTTAAAATGGAAATGTCTGAAAATAAGTTTTGAAAAGGATATAGTATTGAACTCACTACGATAGTTGGAAAATAACTCTGATGGTGACAGCCACATCATCAGTGTTCATTTTCGAGATTCTAAGTGACGGATTACTACCAAAGATTTTGTTAGTTTTAAGGAAACAAGTTGTTCAAAAATTCAAATGTTTTGGATTACTATTATTATATGCGAATATGGTTTCAAATTGATTTGAAATAAAACCCAGGGATTTAAATTCTGAAATTTAAAATTTAGATTATGAAGTTAAATAGATTGAAATAATAAAAGTGAATAAATAAATTAGAATTTAATTTAACTACGTTAAATAAAGTTGGGTTGGATTGGATATAATATAGAATGAAATTGGTTGGTAAGTTAAGAATTTGGAATCGAGAATGAAACTAGAATTTGGCTTAGGTATAAGCGAATGATTGGATTTGAGGATAAATGGATTGGAAACTAATAAGGAATACATGGATATATGCTGAGATGACAGCAGATGGAAGAGATAGGGTTGAATTCCCGATAAAAAGGTACAAATTTATATTATATACGAGTCCGAGATTTTTATGAGCCTGTTTGGAAAGCCACTTGGCTGATTGATTTTTATTTGGATTGGAAAAGGCTTTGAGAGACGATTTGTAGTTGTACCGATTGAGCCGCGCAAAGGGGACGCTAGCGAAATTTTTCGAATTAAGATGTTAGAAAATTTTCAGAATTTTTGAAAATTTCCTATAGTCAGAATGAATTAATATTGTAATTGGAAATTAATTGAAACGTAAATTAAGAAGTAAAACAAAAGAATTTTAATCTAGTTAATAGGGTGATAGCATTTTTCCCATCTTATAATTTCGGGGGCGAAATTCTTTTAAGGGGGAAGGAATGTAACGTCCCGTATTTTTAACAATTTAATAATTAATTAATTTAATTATTTTAATATATAGGTTTGACTAAATGTTTTGAATTCAAATATTTTTAATACTTAAATAATAAATAATAGGATAATAATATATTTATTTCCGAAATAGTTGGAAATTACCGAATTGGCAATATTGAGTGAATTGGATAAATTAATAGATTTAACGAATTTATTAATTTAGCGACGATCGAACGTATTAATAATAATTTAATTTTAAACGAGCTCGTAACGTCGCGGTAGTTCGTAATATCGAGTTTTGAACTTCAACTAAGGATACAAAATTCGTTATAAGTCGGATTTCTATAAAACAAGAAACTATCGAATCTAATTAAATGTATTTTTCTAATGGAAGCGAAAAATCAAGATTTCGTATTATAGATTATGAGTTGTGTCCAAATCAAACTTCCAAATAGTCATTACAGAGTCGTTTATAAAACATAACGATTTATTAATATATAAAAAAAATATCGGTGTCGAATTTGGATAATATTTTTAGACGTATTTTTAATTTAATTTATAAAAAATTTCTGTAGTTTTTATTTTGGAAAAATAAACAGCTTTTTGTTTGAAGTATTTTATGTCAAATATAAGTGTTTTTGGGATTTCACAGATTAAGCTAACTTGTCTATTTTATTATATTTTTGGAACCGTGGCACATTGCTCGTCATAACGATTTTTTTATTTTTTCGATAGAGGTCCTTAAATGATAAAATTTTGTGTAGCACGGTACCCTAAAATATAATATATTATACATAAATCACTACCTTTGCCTGTTAAGTATTGGTACTGCGCACACATGCATACTTCATGCCAAAGGAAAACACGAGTTGTCTTAAATCAATGCAGACCTTGTTCTCCAGCATGCCTAAACACTGTCACTTACACTGTACTACTACCATCCCCTACATCAGCTTCTTGCCAAAGGAATCACGCAGTGTAATATCATATCATAGCTTCCATACTAAAATCCTAGGCACACGGCTATCAAAAGGGACATGGATAATTATCCTTTATCTTCTATATATAAGCCTAACGTCTTCCTGTTCATTTTCACCCAGACAATTCATGGCTTTCAATAAAAACTCAAACATAAAAAAAAGCTGAAATACTCCATGAAATCGAATGCAAATATATTTGAATCTCTCTTGTATAAATTTCAAAAGGGTTCGATATACATTTTGCTATTCGCTGAAAACAATATATATATATATATATAGACACACACACACACCCCATTAAAAATCACATTACTGGTATATTCAAATACGTATGGAGCTACCCTTCATCTCGTCGGCATTTTGGTTGGGTTTCGAAGTAGTTTGGGTTCATTCGGTTTTAATGCGGTGGTGGGAATGATAAACAATGGCATGAGCAGTTCCTGCTCGCAGGTTACGTTCTAGGTGAAGAAGGGGAATGAGGAACGATGGGGAAGCGAGATGAAAGCTGTAGAGAGAAAGTGGGGTCACTCGCGACGAGGTGAAGGTAGGAGAAAAGTGATAACCCGTGGTGTTTCGTAAGGGAAGGATGGGAGTTCGGTAGTGGGTTAGAAGCTTCACGCGGATCTGGGAAGAAGTAGTTTAAAGTGGGGTTGGGTATGTATGTGGACGGGATGAAGGATGGAGTGATGGGCCGACGTCAACTTGTGAGGCCCAAAGAAACAAAAAAAAAAATGAAAAATATATAGGAACGATGGTGACTAAAAACATGGAAGAAACAGGCAGTTGAATTACTGGAGCAGTTCATATGGTGGAAGACGACCTGTTGTTAGCGGGTTGGTGGATACTAAGCGGATGGGCTGATATTAAAGGGTAAGGCCCGGTATGAAATAATAATTTAAGTTTTAATTTAATCCTATATCATATTATAACTTGGAAGTATAATATCTCGTCCATCCTTTATTAGTTTTACGAACGGTTGGTTACATTGGAATTGTGTGAACGAAAGCTATACTATGAAGCTAGTTTGGAATTGTCTGAAGCTCGTTTGAATTTTAGGCAAAATTAAACATCTGGTTTAATCAACCAACATTAATCGTTATTCAATGATTAAGGCGAGTAAATTCACTAACTCAGTCTAGTTCTATAATTTTATAAACGTATTTTAGAACTGATAAATAATGATCAAGTGTTGTGTGATGATTGTTTGGATGATTTACAAACAAATTGGTTGATAGTTATATATATGAAATCATTGGTTAGATATTGATTTTATTAATTTTAATATTTCATATTGATACGAAATTAGTGTCATTTATGTGGATTAACATCTGTGGATGCAGAGAAACAGGTTAGAGGAATCCAACTGGATTCCTCAACAATTATATTATTGTTTCTCAAATATTGCATTATATGATGTGACAAATAATATGTGGTTGATTAGTGTTTTTTTGGGATGTTTGAACAACATTGACCTGAAATAATTGGTATTTAAATACCGTAAAGATATATGGAATAGAATTCAAGTTTAAAAAGGGAAAATCTATTTTTAATAGAAATTGAATTTTTATTGGGCTAGAATATAATAATTTGTTTAATAATAAAACAAATAGTTTGATTTATAAACGATGTTTATAAATGAAATGAAATAAATAGATAATTTGAAAATGTAGTTTCACGAATGAATTTATAAAAGGAGAAGTGGGGAAATAGTTTAAAAGGGAAACAATGAATTTATTTCGATGTTCAAAATATAATAAAGTTGAAATAAAACCATAAGGACTTGTAATTAGAATGCAACGATGTTGAATGTTATAAAATAATCTATTTTTAGAAATTATATATTTTATAATTTGGGATTTGACCAGATAGTTAATATAGAGTTTGAAACCAATAATAAATAATCGTGTATGTAATCAAGATTTAGTTATAACCGTAGACGGAGTTTATGAAGTGGAATATAAAGTATGAATTTATATAGTAACTCGATAAATAAGATTTAAACATGGGATGATATTTATAGAAAAATCAAGATTTATTTGATATAATGAGTCCAGTTTCCCATGAAGAAATAATATTCAAGTTGTAAAGTAAAAATGGTGTAAAAGCAAATGTTTTGCAAATTAATCAGTTATAAGAGGAAATGGGTAAATGGGAAGTGATAAACTCAAAAAGCGAATTTAGTAATTTAATTGACCTGAACAGTGGATTATTCCGGAGTTCGGAACGTTAATCGAGTATAAACTATTCAAAACAGAGTTATACATTGAAATTCGATTATATCGAATTAAAGGAAGTATTATTTACTTTCTGTTTTTAATCAAGATTTATATTTATTTATTTAATTAAATTTTATTTATTTATTCAAAGTAAAGAATCAAAGACTCATTTTAAAGTTAAATATCTTGGAAACAGGAATTATAATGTTATCGTTATAGTCAATATTTTCCGCGAACGAATTGGAATCGTAAACCGAATCCGAGAGTTGAGTAAGCAATGATTTGATAAGAAATTAAGAAACAAGATTAAGTAAATTAGAAACTGGCTGGAAATTGGTTAAGTTGAATAGATTTATGAGTATCGATCCGATGTTGGTTTCGGCCTTCGGGGTTGATACTTAGAGAGTTGTTCTCTTACTAGTTTACGGTTAGAGATTGATGGATGTGAAAGAATAGTGATGCGAGAATGAGATATGGAAATGTTTTCCAATGATTAATAACGTATATTTTCAAAATACGGGAAATAAAGAGTTAGGAATATATGGAAACATTTTACAAGAAATCGTGAGAGGCTAAGCGAGTTGGAAAAATATTTGGATAAAGATATGTAAGGAAAATTGGGAAATGAGATGATTATTGATCAATATATTCAAAAGGGGCTTAGTGTTGATTGATGATTGATCGGTAAGATTTCCATTTGGAAATACGAACATTGCTTGTCTGGATGTTTTCCTTTGATAGTTAAATAACCGACTATCAAAGTTTTTTACCATTTTCCATTGTCAATATGGAGAGACCGAGATCAGATTTATTATCTGGAAACCACTCCGTATGGGCATTAGCGCTGCGAATCAAATCTGATGAAGATAATTGAAGACGGAGTTTATGCAAGGGATGTTCTGACGATCCTAGGTAGAAATTGCCTAGGATGGATTTACAGAATAGTGCCTTCGGTTTGTCCAGTCCCAGGACAACTTGTATGGACGAATGTCTGACAGAGTATATCTAATAGATTGTGTGAGTTGATCTCTTCAAACGTATTTACGTTGGTGGCGGAGGAATTTGTTTCTCTTAGCTTTATACCCATGTTTTTTTGGGAAATCAATTTGTGATTTGGCGGGTATGACGATGTGGCGTTCAAAGTGAATGGTGGCCAGATGTTCCAAAGATACGTTATGACCTCAAGCCTCATTAACCGGTAAATGACAAAAATCAGGCAGGCAGCATGGCTAAATGGGTCGCACCCAATTAGAGTATATTGTCACCATCTAGAGAATATTCATATTTGTTACTTCTTTTCATTTCTGTATCACCCAGGAATGGTTATGATGGTATACCAACCGTAAGGTGATAATATATTTGAAACATTTAAGCAAAATGAATGGCCGGTCATGTGTGGCCGAGTTGCAAGATGTTCTCGTTGAACTCCAGTGTATCCCCTCTAGAGTACACTGATCGAAAAGGTGGTTCCAAACCTTGTCATAGTGGGAAATACATTTTCCAATAAGAGCCTGTGGTTTTTGATTGTATATTATATATGTGGAATGTGAGATGCAAACGTTCCACTAGATTGCTATTTACTTGTATTAGAAACTATTATAATATCAGAATAATATTGTTTTTAAAAGAATTTTTTGGGTTATCGTAAGATAAAAACCATCTGTATTTATGTGTGGATCAGTCTTACGATTATCATTTCTTTGAGAAGGATTTTGAGAAGCTAAACCGAAATGACTGGAGTTTACTCACACCAGTACCATGACTGACCCAGAGTTTATTTTGTTTTTTTTAACCCTAAACTCTTGGGTGCCCAAATTTGTACGGGCAGTCAAGTAGTCGGGATTTTTCATATATACTTAGAGGAGCTTGGAGCAGGGGGCTTCAACATTAGATATATAGAGTTATTTGTTGTGATGTTATGTGTTGTACTCTGGTAATGGTATAAATATACAGTTTCAATATGTAGTTCAAAAATTATGTTATATAATATATTTTATTCATTCCGCTGTGAGATTTGTATTTACTTTGATTATGTTCTGTTGTGATCTTCTTCTTTTTCTTTTATTCTAAGTTTCTTTCCTTCTATTTCTCGCCCTCAAACTTCTTTCTACTAATGATCTGGTATTTTCGATGCCTGAATAGTCGATATGGTGTTTTATGTCGATTTTCAGGGCCGAAAATCATCGGGTCGTTACAGTGGTATCAGAGCTGAAGGTTAAGTGATTAACTTGGTTCTGTGGTGTAACTCAATAGAGATGGGGTTGGTAATACCCTAGATTGAGTTTGAGTGTGTGTGTGTGTATATATATATATGAGCGCATATTTGTTATTTAGTATAAAATGTTTTATATTGTGGAGATTTATTGATTAAGTGGCTTATGAATTCTGGTCGATAGTGGGGCACCACAATATCGACAGGGTTTTCTAACTATTCGAATACAATGTGCGACACAATATGTTCTGAAAGAGGTAAATGAAATAATTTTACCACAAATACATTTAGGTATAAAAGAAGTTTATATATTGAGATCGTTATAATATATATTGGATGTGTTGGGCGTTATCATAACCGAATAAGATTATAATTGAGGTGTTTATAAATACCAATAAAAATTCATATAATGTAATGTACAAGATCGAATGAATTAAATCTGGATTTAAAACAGATGTGGAATTAAAATCCTGGAAATTTGTAAAAGGTGTTGTAAATGAATTTTGGATTAAATATATGTAAATTTTAAAATCTTGGGTAATTTTGGAAATATTTTCCAAGTATTGAAGGGGATATTATGAAGTAAGTTTAAAATGGAAATGTTTGAAAATATGTTTTGAAAAGGATATAGTATTGAACTCACTTCGATAGCTGGAAAATAGCTCTGATGGTGACAGCCACATCATCAATGTTCACTTTCGAGATTCTGTGTGACGGATTACTACCAAAGATTTTGTTAGTTTTAAGGAAACAAGTTGTTCAAAAATTCAAATGTTTCAGATTACTATTATTATATGCGAATATGTATGGTTTCAAACTGACTTGAAATAAAACCCAGGGATTTGAATTCTAAAATTTAAAATTTAGATTATGAAGTTAAATAGATTGAAATAGTAAACGTGAATAAATAAATTAGAATTAAACTTAAACAAAGTTAAATAAAGTTGGATTGGATATAATCTAGAATGGAATTGGGTTAGTAAGTCAAGAATTTGGAATCGAGAATGAAACTGGAATTTGGTTTGGGTATAAGCAAATGATTGGATTTGAGGATAAATGGATTGGTAACTAATAAGGAATGCATGGATATACGCTGAGATGATAGCAGATGGAAGAGATATGGTTGAATTCCCCATAAAAAGGTACAAGTTTATATTATATATGAGTTTGAGATTTTTATGAGCCTGTTTGGAAAGCCGCTTGGCTGTTTGATTTTCATTTGGATTGGAGAAGGCTTAGAGAGGCGATTTGTGGTTGTACCTATTGGGCCGTGCAAAGGAGACTCTAGCGAAAATTTTCAAATTAAGATGATAGAAATTTTTAAGAATTTTTGAAAATTTCCTATAGTCAGAATGAATTAATATTGTAATTGGAAATTAATTGAAACATAAATTAAGAAGTAAAACAAAAGAATTTTAATCTAGTTAATAGGGTGATAGCATTTTTTCTATATTATAATTTCGAGAACGAAATTCTTTTAAGGGGAAAGGAATGTAACGTCCCATATTTTTAGCAATTTAATAATTAATTAATTTAGTTATTTTGATATATAGGTTTGATACTTTAAATGTTTTGAATTCAAATATTTTGAATACTTAAATAATAAATAATAGGATAATAATTTATTTATTTCTGAAATAGTTGGAAATTGCTGAATTGGCAATATTGAGTGAATTGGATAAATTAATTGATTTAATTCAGCCTACAATTGAATTATTATAACGAATTTATTAATTTAACTACGATTGAATGTATTAATAATAATTTAATTTTAAACGAGCTCGTAACGTCGCGGTAGTTTGCAATATCGAGTTTTGAACTTCAACTGAGGATACAAGATTCGTTATAAGTCGGATTTTTATAAAACAAGAAATGATCGAATCTAATTAAATGTATTTTTCTAATGGAAGTGAAAAATCGAGATTTCGTATTATAGATTGTGAGTTGTGTTCCAACCAAACTTCCAAATTGTCATTATAGAGTCATTTATAAACCATAACGAGTTATCAATATATAAAAAATATCGGTTTTGAATTTGGATAGGATTTTTTAGACGTATTTTTAATTTAATTTATAGAATTTTTCTGTATTTTTTATTTTGGAAAATAAACAACTTTTTGTTTGAAGTATTTTATGTCATATATCAGTGTTTTTGGGATTTCACATATTAAGCTAACTTGTCTATTTTATTATATTCCTGGAACCGTGGCACATTGCTCGTCATAACGATATTTTTATTTTTTTCGATAGAGGTCCTTAAATGAGAATTTTTTTTGTAGCACGGTACCCTAAAATATAATATATTATACATAAATCACTACCTTGCCTGTTAAGTATTGGTATTGCGCACACATGCATACTTCATGCCAAAGGAAAACACGAGTTGTCTTAAATCAATGCAGACCTTGTTCTCCAGCATGCCTAGACACTGTCACCTACACTGTACTACTACCGTCCCCTACATCAGCTTCTTGCCAAAGGCAGTGTATTATCATATCATAGCTTCCACACTAAAATCCTAGGCACACAACTATCAAAAGGGACATGGATATTATCCTTTATCTTCAATATATAAGCCTAACGTCTTCCTGTTCATTTGCTTCCAGACATTTCATGGCTTTCAATAAAAACTCAAACTTTAAAAAAACAAGCTGAAATAATCCACGAAATCGAATACAAATATATTTGAATCTCTCTTATATAAATTTCAAAAGGGTTCGATTCACATTTTACTTTTCGTTGAAAACAATATATATATACTCCATTAAAAATCATGTTACTGGTATATTCAAATATGTATGGAGCTACGCTTCATCTCGTTGGCATTCTGGTTGGGTTTCGAAGTAGTTTGGGTTCATTCAGTTTTAAAGTGGTGGTGGAAATGATAAACAATGGTGTGACAGTTCCTGTTTGCGGGTTACGTTCTGGGTGAAGAAGGGGACTGAGCAACGATGGAGAAGTGAGCTGAAAGCTGTAGAGAGAATGTGGGCTAGCTCACGACAAGGTGAAGGTAGGAGAAAAGTGATAACCGCGTGGTGTTTCGTAAGGGAAGGATAGGAGTCCGACAGTGGGTTAGAAGCTTCACGCGGATCTAGGAAGAAGTAGTTTAAAGCAGGGTTGGGTATGTGTGTGGACGGGTTGAAAGATGGAGTGATGGGCCGACGTCAACTTGTGAGGCCCAGAAGAAAAAAAAGGAAAAATGAAAAATATACAGGAGCAATGGTGACCAAAAACAGGGAAGAAAAGGGCAGTCGAATTACTGGAGCAATTCATATGGTGGAAGGCGACCTGTTGTTAGCGGGCTGGTAGATACTAAGCGGATGGGATGATATTAAAGGGTAAGGCCCGTATAAACTAATAATTTAAGTTTTAATTTAATCCTATAACATATTATAACTTGGAATTATAATATCTCGTCCATCCTTTATCAGTTTTACGAACGGTTGGTTACATTGGAATTATGGGAACGCAAGCTATACTATGAAGCTAGTTTGGAACTGTCTGAAGCTCGTTTGAATTTTAGGCAAAATTAAACATCTGGTTTAATCAACCGACATTAATCGTTATTCAACGATTAACGACTAAGGTGAGTAAACTCACTAACTCTGTCCAGTTCTATAATTTTATTGACGTATTTTAGGATTGATAAATGATGAGTACGTGATGTGTGATGATTATTCGGATGATTTACAAATAAATTGGTTGATAGTTATATATATATATATATATATATATATGAAATCGTTGGTTAAGAACTGATTTTATTTATTTTAATATTTCATATTGGTACGAAATTAGTGTCACTTATGTGGATTAACATATGTGGATGTAGAGAAACAGGTTGGAGGAATCCAGCTGGATTCCTCAACAATTATATTGTTCTTTTTCATATATTGCATTATATGATGTGACAAATAATCTGTGGTTAACTAGTGTGTGTTTGAGATGTTTGAACAACGTTGACCTAAAATAATTGGTATTTAAATACCATAAAGATATATGGAATATGATTCGAGTTTAAAAAGGGAAAATCTATTTTTAATAGAAATTGAATTTTTATTGGGCTAGAATATAATAATTTGTTTAGTAATAAAACAAATAGTTTGATTTATAAACGATGTTTATAATTGAAATGAAATGAAACAATTAGAAAATGTAGTTTTAAGAATGAATTTATAAAAGGAGAAGTGGGGAAATAGTTTAAAAGGGAAACAATGAATTTATTTCGATCTTCAAAACATAATAAAGTTGAAATAAAGCTATAAGGATTTGTAATTAGAATTCAACGATGTTGAATGTTATAAAATAATCTATTTTTATAAATTATAAATTTTATAATTTGGGATTTGACCAGATAATTAATATAGGGTTTGAAACCAATAATTTATAACCGAGTATGTAATCAAGATTTAGTTATAACTCGTAGACGGACTTTATGAAGTGGAATATGAAGTATGAATTTATATAGTAACTCGATAAATAAGATTTGAACCTGGGATGATATTTATAGGAAAATCCAGATTTATTTGATATAATAAGTCTAGTTTCCCATTAAGAAATAATATTCAAGCTGTAAAGTGAAAATGGTGTAAAAGAAAATGTTTTGCAAATTAAATAGTCATAAAAGGAAATGGGTAAACAGGAAGTGATAAATTCAAAAAGTGAATTTAGAAATTTAGTTGACCTGAAATAGTGGATTATTCCAGAGTTTGGAACGTTAACCGAATAGAAACTATTCGAAATAGAGTTATACGTTGAAATTCGATTATATCGAATTCAGGGAAGTATTATTTACTTTCTGTTTTTAAACAAGATTAATATTTACTTGTTTAATTAAATATTATTTATTTATCCAAAATAAAGAATCAAAGACTTATTTTAAAGTTAAATATTTTGGAAACAAGAATTATAATGCTATCTTTATAATCAATATTTTCCGTGAAAGAAGTGGAATCGTAAACCGAATCCGAGAGTTGGGTAAGCAATGATTTGATAAGAAATTAAGAAACCAAATTAAGAAATTAGAAATTGGCTAGAAATTGGTTAAGTTGAATAGGTTTTTGAGTACCGATCTGATGTTGGTTTCGGCCTTCGAGATTGACACTTAGAGAGTTGTTCTCTTACTAGTTTACGGTTAGGGACCGATGGATGCGAAAGAATAGTGATGCGGGAATGAGATATGGAAATGTTTTCCAATGATTAATAACGTATATTTTCGAAATACGGGAAATAAGGAGTTGTGAATATATGGAAACGTTTTATAAGAAATCATGAGAGACTGAGCGAGTTGGAAAAATATTTGAATAAAGATATGTAAGGGAAATTGGGAAATGAGACGATTATTGATAAATATATTTAAAGGGGCTAGGTGTTGATTGATTATTGATCGGTAAGATTTCTATTTGTAAATACGAACATTGTTTGTATGGATGTTTTCCTTTGATAGTTAAATAACCGACTATCAAAGTTTTTGACCATTTTCCGTTGCCAATACGGAGTGATCGGGATTAAATTTATTATCTGGAAACCACTTTGTATGGGCATTAGCATTGCGAATCAAATCTGATGAAGATAATTGAAGACAAAGTTTATGCAAGGGATGTTCTGGCGATCTTAGGTAGAAATTACCTAAGATGGATTTATAGAATAGTGCCTCGGTTTTTCCAGTCCCAGGACAACTTGTATGGACGAATGTCTGACAGAGTATATCTAATAGATTGCGTGCTTCAAACATATTTACATTGATGTAGAGGAATTTGATTCTCTTATCTTTATACCCATGGTATTTTTGGGGAAATCAATTTGTGATTTGGCGGGTGTGACGATGTGGCATTCAAAGTGAATTGTGGCCAGATGTTCCAAAGATACGTTATGACCTCAAGCCTTATCAACCGGGAAATGACAAAAATTGGGCTAGCAGCATGACTAAGTGGGTTGCACCTAATTAGGGTATATTGTTACCATCTAAAGAATATTCATATTTTTTACTTCTTTTCATTTATGTATCTCCGAGGAACGGTTATGTTGGTATACCAACCGTAAGGTGATAATATATTTGGAACATTCAAGCGAAATGAATGGTCGGTCATGTGTGGCCGAGTTGCATGATGTTCTTGTTGAACTCCAGTGTATCCCCTTTATAGAACACTGATCGGAAGGTGGTTCCATACCTTGTCATAGTGGGAAATCCATTTTCTAATAAGATCTTGCGGTTTATGATTGTGTACTATATGTGAAACGTGAGATGCAAGTTTTCTGCTAGATTGCTATTTTCTTGTATTAGACACTATTACAATATCAGAATAATATTGTTTATAAATAATGTTTTGGGTTATCGTAAGGTAAAAACCATCCGTGTTTATGCGTGGATCGGTCTTACGATTATCTTTTCTTTGAGAAGGATTTTGAAAAGTTAAACCGAAATGATCGGAGTTTACTCACACCAGTCCTATGACTTACCCAGAGTTTATTTTGTTTTATTTTACCCTAAATTCTTGGGTGCCAAAATTTGTAAGGGCAGTCAAGTACTTCAAAACTTCTTAGTTGCTCGATGCAATTTGTGCCAAAGATAAGAAGTAAAAAAAATCCGAAATCTATTCTTTGTGATGCTAATGCCAAAAATATCAAGTTAGCTCGTACACCTTTCTTTTTCTTTATATTGAGCGTTCCAGGCCTCTTGAATCTTCTCTTTCCTATTTTTATTTATTTTTGTGATGTTGTTGCTAGCAAATACTGCTGTTTTTAGTTTTGGATCTTCCAAATCATTCCCGCAGTGGATCCGGACCAATTTTTTTCTGATCCTTCGATAAAAAGATTCATTCTCCTCATAAAAAAGAGGAGGTAGAACCAATAGAGATTTCATTTTCGATTTATCTCTGGAGTTGAATACCTCATCGGGATTTTTCAGATATACTTGGAGGAGCTTGGAGCAGGAGGCTTCAACATTAGATATATAGAGTTATTTCTGCTGTGATGTTACGTGTTGTACTCTGGTAATGGTATGCATATACAGTTCAATATGTATTTCAAAAATTATGTTATATAATATAGTTTATTTGTTCCGCTATGAGATACGTATTTACTCTGATTCTGTTCTGTTGTGATCTTCTTCTTCTATTCTAAGTTTCATTCCTTCTATTTCTCACCCTCTAACTTCTTTCTACTAATGATCTGGTATTTCTGATGCTTGAATAGTTGATATGGTGTTTTATGTTGATTTTCAGGGTCGAAAATCATCAGGTTGTTACAGCTTTCATACTTGGAAATCATATCCATGTACTAATTTCAATAAAATAAGCGTATTCATAAATCATACTATTTTCAAACTTCGAAAGCATATATATACTTAACCCAAAGTACAAGTATAGTCATAAATCATAGTTGGGTCAAAAAACTATGTCATGTCATGCATCGTTTCCTATAAAATCCAAAACAATTTATATTGAGTACAAACAAGATGTATAGTGATAAAAATGATCATACTCAATACGATTCTCCAAATTCTACCTATATTATTCATCGAATAACGATGATGGCACCTTCAAATTCATTGGATAGTATGATTTTCGCATTCGGAATTCAATACCGAGTCAAATCGGAGTATTTATATTCTATCTTAAAACATGTTAAGCTTTGGAAACTTCAAATCCCCATTTTCAAATTTTATATTTATATTCATTTAGCTTAGGTCTAAACCATTTATAAGTTCTATTTCAATTCTTCAAACTTATACAATTCTATTTAAGTTCTAAACTCCATTATAAGCTTTTTACAAGTTCTTACGTCTATTACCCAGTCTTTGGACCCGACAACTTCAGAGCACCTAATAATCGACAACATTAAACAAAAAGATGATACAGGATGTTTGAAACCATGGAATATAGCACACACATCCGAATCGGTCTTATCTCGGATCAGCCCATTCCAGATCGGCCTACTCCGAGTCCGCCTGCTCGATGCACCTCTCAAGTTGTCCAGATCGGCTAGCATATAGCATGGGTCAACCTGATCAACATTCCAGATCACCTCGCCTTGCCTTGGACCGGTCAAGGGCTTCCCACCGAATTAGGCTTGCGTACTATCATTGGATCGATCATGTGCACTGGCATCAGACCAGATCGTGCCGATCACCTTCAGGCCTCGAGCTATGAAAGAGGTTGTGTTTGAATCGACCATCTTGGAATCAGATCGGGCACGATTTGTGGAATTGGATCGGATTTGCCTTGTCCTTGGATTAGGTAAGACATATGCACTGCATCTGTGCACAGACTTCAGTGATCCTGATTTAGCACATTCTTCTGGGATATTACTGATCATATTGTAAAAGAGTGATTGGCTCGTAATGATTTGGTGCTTTGTTTGGCAAAAACATTTGGATCACGCGTCTCGTTTCGAAGGCAAGGTATTTTCCTTAGGGGACCGGTGTGGGAGCTTGATGAAAGCCTTGACTCAACCCAATTGACTTGGACATCAATTTTATTCCACGTAACACATGAATGTTAATGACAAGATCTATACTTGAAGAAGCATTCAAGGCCGAGGCGTGTTGTTGGACTAAGCTGCATAATCAAGGGTATATTCATTTTGGACCCGACCCAGATTACCTTGGATTGACCTTTGACCTGAAGGCCATGTTTTGTGGACTCGCCTCAAACTGCTCGGAAGTGGTTTTCCTATGAATCTGATTTTCTCTCTTGGGTTTCTAGCCGATTCGAGCCTACTACGGTCTATAAATAGGTGATGCACGGGAAACTAAGGATTTTTTTGGCTTTATTTGCAATTTTCCTCCATTATTGTCATTGTATTTAAGGTAATTTCGACCACAAATCGTTTAATCATCCAAATTTTATTAATAAAGAGTTATTAGGGAGAGTTGATGTAGGCATATCTTAGCCGAGCCACTATAAATCACGTGTCTTGCTTTTTTCCCCGTTTTAATTTCATATTTCTTTATTTTTATATTAAACATTGATTGTTTAAGGTGTTGAACCATTTTTGGTATCAACATTCATGGTGCCTTCACTGAGAAAACAAGATTCTCAACTACGGATCCTTCTAATTTACTAATGGATTTACAAGTCCATTGAGAAGATCTGAATTTTCCATCTTCATACAAGTTTTTGAGCTTTTCTAGTAAGGCAACTAGCAATGGTGACGAAGAAGGGAGCTACTCCTCTAGGTTGAAAAAGTAGGACCATGACGAGCAATCCAGCAACACTGAGAATGGGTTGCTTCCCACTGCAATGACCGCTTCCGTGCCACTTTCAAATCCTGTCACATGTGATGATTTGATGGCATTGATGAAGAAGCTAGAGGAAACCCATTAGTCTCTAAATCATTGAATGCAAGTTAACATAGAGTTAAGGATGCAAATGAGCCAAATGATTGTGTGGTTGAACAAACTGAGGAAGCAATCTCCTAGTTCACCACATTATGACTGAGAAGCTTCATTATCGTTATATACGAGCAGGAGAGGTCCACGCCATAGAATAGAGATGGATAGAGCTAGAAATGGAGTCCAGAGCATTCAGTTCAGGATAGAGCCATGGCTACCAGCTCATGCCAACCCAGATCAGTTGGCTCAGGCCGATCTAGGGTTGGCCGGTCCAAAATCGGCGATGCAACATGGACCGAGCTCTTTAGCTCTTACTTGTGGATGCGACGTTGTTAGACTTATTGCTCATGAACGGGATGTCATTGGACCTTCTCATGCTACTAGACTTCCACCCACATGTCCTGTGACTAACTAGTTGTAACTCCCCACCTCTATACACGTGTTAGCCAAAGTCATTGCAAGCAATGATGTCAGAGGAGCGACCATCTGTATAAAAGCTTTGAGCGAGTGTTAAACATATCGGATAATTGTTGAAGAATGGAGTTTTGATGACAACAACCTTATTTCAATATTAATTAATTATAAAATATATACCGATATCTCTATCTAGAATAAATATATACATATATATGCAGGATTTGTGTACAGGAATTAACGCTGAAGACCGTACAGTTCTAGAGTTTTAGAGATTCAAGAGATTCAGAATTCAGAGAAGATTCAAGACTCATGAGTAATCAAGATTTCAAGACAAATATAGTAATATTGTCTAGTTTATATGTAAGACTCTTAATAGCACTCCAGGTTCAAATTCAAATTCTATTTTCCAAGTTCAAATATTCAAATTTCAAATTCTATTCAAATTCTAATTAAGTTTTTCTATCTTACCTTTGATTTTAAACTTGAGATTTTAAAGATTATAAGTTTATATATATTTATATAGTTATATACTCCTTTATCTTTATATTTATATAGTTTTAAACTTTATAATTTTATAAATATGTTTCTATAATTTATATTTATGATTTCATATGATTTTCTACTTTATAATACTTATTTTTATCACTATGTTTTAATCCAAGAATTTCCAAAATTATATATACAGTAAAACACTTTTAAAATACTCAAAGTTCAAAATCTAGAAGACATATGTCGACATACATATGTGGCCATGTCGACATATAACCGACATATTTTCAATTTTGAAAGAAATTGTCTTTTCACCTTTTGTAATATCCCAGAAGTGTTGCAACCTTTGTAATCTTATAAAAATGGGCTGATTTCGAACTTTTTTATATTCTTCTTCTCCATCTTCATCCCTTTTCATTACTCCATTAATATTTCATATTTTTATGATTTCTACACTTATACTCTACCGATTTCAATTCTATTTATAAAAAAACTTCTTCTCTTCTCACCCTCTACTCATTACTCTTTGAATCAAAGTGTTATTGAAGATTTATAGGACTGTTGTAATCATTTAGGGTTGGTTGGGAAATAGTGTTTTCCTTATAGCCGTGAAATCAAGGAAGGAAATGGTGGTAACCTTGTAGCCGGGAAAATCAAGGCTGGTTTGGAAATGGTGGTAACCTTATGGTCGTGAAATCAAGGTTGTTGTACTTGGATATTGATATAGTAATAAAACTCTGTGCAGTCCATCGTTGCATGGGACTGGACGTAGGAGTAATCTGAACCAGTATAAAATCCGGTGTGTTCTTTCCTTTACTGCATTTTATTTTTTGTTTATTTTTGTATTTGTGTTTGATTCTGTGCCTGTGATCATCTCTGTGGTGTGTGATTCGTATAGTAGATCATATAGGTTTTAGATTTGCTTAATTCCTTAAAAACACTATTCGTCGCACTCTACTGTAAGGACCTGGGATTTGGCCCATCTCAAGTCGGTAATTTACCAACTCGAGCCGTTCAAAATGACAGATTGTTATCGGCTTACCCGGTTTAAACAGAATCAATACAGAATCACAAAGTACAAACATTTGCAATGGAATAAATTTTTATAAAATATCAGAGTCGATACAATATTTGTACAGCGGGAGAATAAATAAATTTATATATAGATCTTCGACAAATAAAATTTTACTCTTTTATTTTTCTTGTCTTAGCGTGTTTGTGCGTCTTCACGTCCTCTCCAGTTTGTGAGCTGATATCTTTAAATCTGGAACACTTGGGGCCTTACCCGAGCGTCCTATGCAAAATACACAAAACACTCGAGTCAGGATTAAACTTTTTTCAATAAGCGAACTTCGATAAACGCGAAATATAATTTGTCAAATCCTAGTAACATATATTTAATGACTTGAGTGTAGCAACCATGAACTAGTTTTATCAAATAATTGGGACTTTTGCACTAAGAAATTTTTTCTGGAAGTATTAAATCGGAGATACTCGGCTTGATAAACAAGGCGCTACGAGATTTGGGCTAAATCGGTACTAAATTCTAACTCAGATCGGATTAAGTTTGGTTTTTCTTACTTTACAACTTAATCCACCCACACAAAAATCATTTTCCCCAATTTGAGAAATCATTGCCTCCGCTGTATTATCATCTCCCACCCAAATCAATTTCGCCCAAATCAAGAGTTGTTCTCCATCTGAACGATCACCGCAGTCCTCTCCCGTCCATTTTCCACTGCTAATGTCATCTCAACTGCTGCCTTCCTCACCAACGATCATCGGCCTTCCTTTAAGCACCATCGCACAGTTCTGAAATCAAGGTCGTACCCACCGATTCGCCGTTGACCAATCCGAAGCCACTGTCCACGCCTCAGCTTGTATCTGGTCGTTTTGTAAGCGCTGCTCTTTCGCCATATTGAGCAGTTCACTGCTAACTCTTGCTTGCCACTATTCTCCCTTTAACTCTGTCGCAAGGTAAGCATAGCTTACGATTAAAATTATTCCAAGTGGTTAATTCGGTTTACACTAATGTAATTAGTATGGAATGTGATAGTAGAGTTGCTGTGATCTGAAGGTAAGGAAGTGATTGTAGAGGTAGCAGTAGCGACAGGGAATGGATTCAGAGAATTCGGAGAAAGAGGGAGCAGTGGTGGTAGCATGATTTCGAAACTGAGTTTTGTGGCGATCTCGGTCAAGGAGTGAATGATTTGATTAATGGAGCTTGCGTTATCGGCGAGGGTAGTTTTAATGTTGGCGATGCTATGTTGTTAAACATCAAGGACGGTTTGATTGTAGACGAGAGTGGGTTGAAAGGTGTTAATGGTGGTTTGTTGTTGGTTAGTGATTTCATGGATTTACTGGAGAGTGATGGTTTCGACCATGATGCAATCGTTTGAAATGATGAAGGGGATAAGATGTAGAAGAAGGAGATAAGAACAAGAGTGAAAGCACCAAATGATAGTAACTAAATTAGTTGGATAAGAAATGAGAAGAAGAAACAGAAAACATTAGACAAAATATTGAGAGAAGTTAGATCTTCCAGTCTGCCAAATACATTTCATTCCACTCACTTTTATAGGCATTTATGGATGACAAGTTTGTAACAAACAGGGACAGCTGTCCACATACTATTAGCTACTGGCACTAGTTTTCTAACAAACTTTTAATAAAAGATATAATACTATTATTGCCCGCTTACCAAATACGGTTAGTCTTTGCAGCAATTTTTGGTAGCCTTGTGTTCCTCCTATGATTTTCTATAGCTGTGCTAGATGTTGTTCGCGTGCTATTGGTCAGTGGCTCATCCCAATACCATATCATTACCGACCCCTTGAAATCGACCTTTCCCTCAAGGTCGGAGATGCTCTCTATGTTTAATGTACCACCAAGATCGAAGATAAAAAATTTGCTTTCATGCCTCAACATGTTCATTTCAACAAACGCGTCGTGTGCATCAGTCTATTCCTGCTCTTTAAACAGTGTGGGATGTAATGCTTGCCATGCGCATAAAACCTGAAATGGCACAGTTTCAAGGGAGTACACCTATGGACAGATCTCATATGATATGGAACTATCTCTCTTGATGGTGACATTCATGGTTTCACTATCAATAATTCGTATGCAAACTTTTCTGAATCCACTTTTAGCAAGATGCAGAGCTTCATCGAATGGTGTTGTGGCTGACATACTCTCAACAGATGAGAAATGTTGTTCGAGTTTTGGAGGCAGGGTTGAAGTGTTGGTTTCCATACTAGTAGAATACCTGCCAGAATCAACAGCGCAAGGGGGAATTGGAATGGAAGTTAGGGATGGTGGAGCATTATCAGAGTTGCTGTGATCTGAAGGTAAGGAAGTGATTGTAGAGGTAGCAGTAGCGACATGGAATGGATTCAGAGAATTCGGAGAAAGAGGGAGCAGTGGTGGTAGCATGATTTCGAAACTGAGTTTTGTGGCGATCTCGGTCAAGGAGTGAATGATTTGATTAATGGAGCTTGCTTTATCGGCGAGGGTAGTTTTGATGTTGGCGATGCTATGTTGTTAAACATCAAGGACGGTTTGATTGTAGACGAGAGTGGGTTGAAAGGTGTTAATGGCGGATTGTTGTTGGTTAGTGATTTCATGGATTTACTGTAGAGTGATGGTTTCGGCCATGATGCAATCGTTTGAAATGATGAAGGGGATAAGATGTAGAAGAAGGAGGTAAGAACAAGAGTGAAAGCACCAAATGATAGGCACTAAATTAGTTGGATAAGAAATGAGAAGAAGAAACAGAAAACATTAGAGAAAATATTGAGAGAAGTTAAATTTTCTAATCTGCCAAATACATTTCATTCCACTCACTTTTATAGGCATTTATGGATGACAAGTTTGTAACAAACAGGGATAGCTGTCCACATACTATTAGCTATTGGCACTAATTTTCTAACAAACTTTTAATAAAAGATATAATACTATTATTTCCCGTTTGCCAAATACGGTTAGTCCTTGCAGCAGTTTTTGGTATCCTTGTGTTCCTCCTATGATTTTCTACAGCTATGCTAGATGATGTTGGCGTGCTATTGGTTAGTGGCTCATCCCAATACTGTATCAGAATGTTATCGTTCGTATTGTTAAGTTCCTATGCTAAATTTTATATGCATGCATGGTTGTCCGCATAGATGTTAAGCATGTCTTGGTTAAGAATGGATACTTAGTTGCATGGTCCATTTTATACTTGGTTTAAATAAGCACTCTCCAGGCTTAACTTTAAATGTATGGACTTCTCATATTTTGCAACTGTAAGTTATTCACCCGGTTCCACCGTGGCCATGACTGCATGTACCTGACTGTCTCGAGTTTAAACATTATTTAGCCATTTAAGGTTCTAACCCCTATTTGTTGTCTTGCATGTTTCCACTGATGCTGTTATTTCCAGTATTGTTTGTTGGATTTGTTCTTTAGCATTGCACGGAGGTTTCATGCCCATCCATAAACCATAGTAGTCCTGCCCTTACCGGTGAAACCTGAACTTAATCTCCCTACTGTGCACGGTCGGTCTATGCTATGTAACTTCAGAGTCATTCTTATTAGCATACGACATAGACTAGACTATGAAGTATATTGGGCATATAGTCCTGTACTTACGTAAGTGGCTTCCTGACTTTTTTTTCCTGCGCAATATTGGTTTATAAAATGAAACAGCTTAACGTATTATTAAAGACTGCATTTTAGTTTTGAGGCTCAAGCACTTGTATGATTATTTATCGGGGTCATGGGTAATAAGTATTTCTAATGAAATAAACATGCTAAACGAAAAAAAAAACTATTGCTGAGAACAAAATTGACTAGAGTGCAAGGTTGACTTATGCATTTTTCAGGGTCTCAATTGATTGAAATATTTGGCAAAGCGATAATAAGTCTATTAGGAATGATATGCATGCATACTATTGTTGTCTAGCTGAGAGCTTATAATTTAAAATGGGTGCGCACCAACCTATAAGGTAAAAGTAATGTGATCATTAAACTGATGCTTTTGTTTTTCTGCTACTATCAAAAAATGAAATAAAATGCAATTAACTTGTGATTGGAACCAAATAGAACTTGTTTTGGAAAGGACGTAACAGTATTACTGGCAAGTATTGGGCAATCAGATTTTAGAATGAAAATAAAACAATATTTTACTACAAGTAGGATGCTAACGTGTATTTTGCTTTGATGTGTAAACACCTAAATTTGGTCACAAATTTCTCTTCTTGTAACGTTGTTGAATGTCATATAGTTAGATTTTCTTTTGTTTAAAAATCGTGACCTGCTATTACAAGTCTCTTTTGCTGTCACTTACCCTCCGGTGGAGGCGATCACCTAGTCGGTCTTCTTTGGCATATGTATTTATATAGGCAGTTCAGTGATTATCATATTATTGTGTTGCTGCCAAGGTCTTCATTTGCATGCACATTCATGTTGCACATCGGTCTGCACTAGTTCCTGGGAGCTGACATGTTGTACATCATTTTGGTCATCACTTTGCCCATTTTCCCCTTTCGGTGACCACCTTCTCCTCCTCGCGCTGACTCCAGTACCCTAAGCGAGGCGCGGCCTGGTGCTTCAAGGCTCGTCCCCTCATCCTCTTTGTTGAACCAGAAATTGCCGCTCACTGTCAGCGCCTTGCAGTGCATCGGCTCGCAAAGCGCTCTCTCTCTCTCCGCTGTCCATTTCATCGACGCAAAGTAAGTGACCTTACGATTGAACTCTTTTCAAGTTCGCTACATCGATTTTCACTAAGTATAGTTTTTGGTTGGCCATGCTATGCTGATTCCCCTTTTTCATGCATGTATCACCACTATAACAACACTGCTGTTGACACTTCTGCATAAGGTTGCTTTCTTTTGGGTTAGCCTCTTAGTTGTTTGAGTTGCCACTTTGATTGTCCGGTTAGACCTCTTGCTATTGCGCTAGTTTAAACGTTTATGGTGGAACCCAGTAAAATTATATTGTCTATTCATTGGAACTATTTAGATCCCAATTCTGTTGATCCACAAATATAACAGTGTAGTTCTAGTTTATATGTGAGTCAGTGTTTGGTTATTTTCATTTATGCTAAACTGTGTGGCAAATTATTGATATGCGACAACCTGTTCCATACGTATACTATCCATGCATGTACTCCCCACATATTTGAGTTGGTTTTATGGTGTAGATGACTAAATTTGTTACCTAAAGTTTTAGAAGTTGGGTATTATACACATATATCTTGTCTTTTGAAATGGGGTTCTTATTTTAAAACTGTAGGATCTAAATTAACCCTAGAGGAGGGGTGAATAGGGTTTATTGCAGATTTTCGCAGAGTAATTGAATAATAACAACACAGATACTAATTAAAAAAATGCGGAAAATAAATAACACATAGATATACTCAGCTTCGGCAAAACCTACCTACTGCTGCATTACCCAAGGTTTCTACTAGGAGTTAAACAATCTCTACGCTTACAATCCTCTGTAAATTTGCGACACTCGCTCCCAACTATTCTTAACCCTACGCTCAAAACCCTGCACTAGTTTCTATCCCCGAAACCAGATTTTCCGAATTACAAACCTCGTAATTCATCTCCCTAGTTTTGGAGACAAACTAGAAAACTATAATTTGATTACAAATTGAAAAGCAAATTAAAAACCCTTAAAAAAGGAAAAACCCCAAGTTTATGATTTATAAAATCCCTCTTTAAAAAACCCTTAGTCTTTTGTAATGACTTGGCCAGGCACTTGTTTCTTTATGCTTGATCAAAATGAAATGTCAGCTTCCTTAATCATTGATGGACACCCGAACTCCAAATTAGGGTTTCTTCTAGCTTCTGGAAACAAATATGGCAATGGCGGTCTAGGGTTCCAATTCTCTGATTCAAGAAAACCGCTCTCCTCTTTGATGTCCTTCGATTGCCAATTGCAATCTTCTTGGTTGAATTGAAGAAGGTTGATTCCAATCCAAGTAATTTCTGTTTTCGAGTATGGATTTTCAATTCAGATTTTGCTTGATTTTTTTGTTCGAGCTTGGATAATTTACAGCCGATGAGGATGTGGGTGTTAAATGGGTTTTTGAATCTGAAAAATTCTCCGATTTCGTATTATGATTTGGTCGTGGTAAATACGGAAATATTGGGTCTTTTGAAATCTTTGGATTTGAAAACTTCAAAATGTTCTGGAATCATATTGCATGAGACTGTGTATCATTGAACTTGATTTTTTTGAATTAATCCCTTAACTAATGGTACTTTGAGTTGGTCTTTGATATTGCGTGATTTCTGGAATTTTAATGAGTCATCTTTAACAAAATCTCAATGTAAAAACAAATTCGTAAACCAAATTTTTTGGAAACATTGCGTGCGAAGTTATTGGCTATATTTTAGGATCTTGGCTTTAAAATTTCCATTTCTTCTGAAAATTGTTTGAACATTTCCAACGTGATTTAGACCAATATTATTTCAAGTATTTTGCCTCCTTTGTATTGAACAACTTTACTGGTTTATTATAAATTGATATGAACAGATGCGTACTCACTTTTGAACAGATACTTGAATCCTTATGCATTCTTGCACACTTGATTCTCTTCTTGCTTTGTTTGCCATATGAACTTATATGTTGTTGCTTAGCATTGTGCTCGGTCACTTTTGCTGGATCACCATTCATGCATAAGCTGCTCCCATATCATCATGAAGCTGCACCATATTATTGCATTTTTGGTTTGAGTATTTGTTTGTTGTCTTGAAAATGTTATCTGCCTACTCCTATGTCGAGCAGTTTTGAATCTTTGTTCGATGCGTACATGTTCACTCGTACTTGAATCCACAATGTATTATTTGCACATTTAAATGCTGCCGCCATTAACTTTGTCTCCACATTTTCTATGTACATGTATGCTTTGCAGTTTCTCCATTTATCATGTTATGACTGTTGAGTTGCGCTTGTATATGCTAGCAAGCTGAAATGTAGAGTGACTCACCATATTACTTTCTTATATGTACATGAGCACTGAAAAATGTCCATACTGATTTGGCACTTGTTCACCTGTAAGCTGCTATGTCCATCTATGTATTTGCCGGACTACAACACTTCTTGTTTCATCTGGTCCATGCTTGTACCACCATGCATGCTTATCATGCATCTTTTGCCAACTACTTTACCTGTTCATTTGCGCCTTCTGATTTGGTTGTGTACACCATTCATTTGTGACAGCTGCATGTATATATGTTACATTGTTTTGATACTTGCATCTCCCAGTATTCATGTGCTGAATTGCAATGTAACTCGAACACTTGATCCATTTTAAACTAATGTTGTTCATATTTGTGCCCACTTGCTCTAACCTTCTTCCCTGCATTGCTCGACCATGATGGTTTTGAGTGCGTACTCCATGATATGACTTATCTATATAATTTTGCACTTCTCTTTTGCTGTATGATCACTGCCTTGATCATTGTATTGATCTACCATTTGTGATCACCTGATTTGGGTGTGATCCTAAGTGTTTGTCCACTCTTTTGGGTTGATCCGAAATTGATGCATTTCCATGATATGTTTGACCTGACCATGTTGGTTCGACCATTTTTGCACACTGATTTGCATTGAGTACTGAGTCGAGATGGTCCACATGGCTACTCCTCAGTTGCTCGCTACTGTATTTTGATTGGCGAGGCAGTGCACATGTGTATATTTATACACGTGTGTACATGCAACCATCAGACAATTTTTTCTGTCCCTGCATATCAGACCAAGTCTAGAAAAATGATGAGAAACACACCGTAATTCTAAGGAAAATAAAATTTAAAAATAAAATTTTATTTGTTTGTATTTAATTTTTTTTTTCCAGTTTACTGCGTGTGTATTTCCGTATGTGACAGGTATGAAGACAGGACTGACTGAAAGCTGTGAAGACAGAAGACTGAAGATGAAAGAGAAAAATATATAAGAATATATGTATACGAGTGAGTCTGTAAACTGAGTGTAGTGTATATGAAAATGTACTGAGTGATGAATGAACTGTAGTGAGGAGCTATGAGAGAATTGTACTGATATATGTAGTAAACAAATTTGATTGAAATAAAATCTTATTTTATTGTTGTCAAACAAACTTGTCTATCGTATTCAGTTTATTTACAAGTGCAATCTCATGTGAATTGAATAAATAGTGGAGATATAAATAGTTGTGATGTTTGAATGTTTGAAATATAACATTTAATTTAAATAAAATACTGTATGAATATATGAATGTCTGTACAGTCGTATTCTATTTAAACATAAGTATTATATTCTTGTCTGTGATGTATATATAGAACAGTACAGAAACAAACACATTTAAAATAATATTTATTTGGTTGTTATCATCAAACAAAAATCATATAATTGTGTATACAACTACATCATATACAACTATCTCCCCCTTTTGATGATGACAAACAAATAAAAGATTTTGAGCACAATAAATGTGTTTGACAGTGAATATTGAACTCTGGCTATTTATTAGCTCCCCCTACAACTGAACTCCCCCTATATATGTGGAAAATATAAACAACGGAATTCAATTGACCATTCTGCCTCTAGATATTTAATTTCCAATTTTAAAATATTCTTGAATTATATACTCATCAATCAAAATCTTAACCATTCTCCCCTTTTTGTTATCATCAAAAGGATAATAGAAATCGAAACAATGATGAATATAGACTAGAAGTATAAATTCAGATTAAGAGAGAATATATACCGTAAAACCTATTTAATCAAACAAAAATCATAATAATCTTTAAATTAGAAGCAAATTTCACTTTCAGAATGAATGGATTTATGATGGATTTTATAGAATGAGGAGAGTTCAATTAAAATTGAATATTTGAATATGAATTTCAAAGATTTTAAATAAGCTTAAAATGTATTAAGCACTTGCCAAACACGCATAGCCCTAAGGTCTTTTAAATGGGGTTGGTAGTAACTTAACTTTATCCTCTCTAATGAGTTCCATCCATGCACAACCCAAAGGTCTTTTAAGTGAGAATGGAAGCACATAGAGATTAAGGTAATTCACCCACGCATAACCGCGAGGACTTTTAAATGGGAGTGAATACCAAGGATAAATTATTTATTTTTCTTTTTCTTTATTATTTTTTATTTTTATTTCCAAGAATAATTAGAACTCCCCAAATTAAATAAAACCATGATGAATGACAGAAATATGGTAGATATAGAAGATAGTCATGAAATAAGCTCTAATTCAAAGATATTATAAAATCTGGCTCATCATCATGAGATTTAAAATAACATCTCCTCTAGTTATAAATTATACCATAGCCATAACTCATCACAATTTCATAAATCTATTAATAATTTTGATGAGTCACAAAACGGTTCAAATTAATCAATAATTTCAATTTTTGAATAAATAACCAAAAATGATTTTTAAGTTGAAAATATCAATTTCAAGAGGAGTTTTAGAAAATATCAATGAAAGTTGAAAATCAGTTTTAAAAAAAAAATTAATCAGTAGAACATGGAATTTTCTAATATTTCTAACTCTGATTGCTCCTAGACAATTTTTTTAAAAATACTTGTATATAAAATTCAAATTTTAAAGAAATCTTGTCACTGATTTTTCAACTCATCGTCCAATCACCAAGGTATTCAAATCAAATAAATTACCTTATTAGAGCAGCATAAGATCATTTTCAAAGCAAGAATCACAAGTGAATTTTTCAGGGAATTTTTAAACAAGCACAAGAATTAGTCAGCGATCAAATCTAAAGATAATTATTTGAAATCACTTAAAAATTTTCAATTTTTTTTATAATCCAAGAAATTCAACAATCAATAATGAATGAATTCAAAATCAAGTCAAGTAAAAACATGAAATTTTCACAACTAGTCAATCATGGCTTTCAAGTAGTCTACTGTATTGAGTTTTATTTTTCAATATTTTCCAAAGTGAATAAGAAACTCAAAACCGCTAAAAATGTGTGAAATTTCATTTGCATACAAGAACATCATAAATTTTAAAATTCCAATTTACCGTGTTCAAGATATGTTTAAAAAAATTTGCGGCCTTATAAAAAAAATAAAAGGAATAAAAACTAAAAAGGGAAATAAACTAAAAAGGAAATAAAATAAAAATACGAGTTTAGGGATCATACCTGACTTACCATAATCGATGTGATCCAATGAATCTCCAACTATGAAATCTATGGCTAAGGAACTTCAAACAATTCAATAAAGTGGAACAACTTGAATTATATCTCTTTTAAGCACAGTTATTCCTTATCCTCCCTCGGTACCTAAATGTTTATAGGATCAAGTGGTCTAACAAATTTTTTTTTACCACTCTTATCTTCATTTACGCATTTTGGTACCCAAACCCATTTATATAACAATCCATTATTATCTATTAAAGTACCTTTTGGAATCCAAATTCGTTTTGTTATTTTTTGAAATCCAAACATGTTTAAATGAATTGTTTTTAAACGGGTTATCATATCGTTTACGATTCAAAAACCCTTTGAAATGATTAGATTTCAAAATTTCAATTCGATCGTTTTCAAAGCAATTTAAAGTTTTTTTAAAATCACTAGAATTTTGTTTTTCAACTTGATCAAATCTATAACCAAGTCCCTTTTTATTCTGCACAAAAAAATGGTTTTTTAACAATATATTCAATTATTATTCTCCTTCAGAAAATTTAGTCAAAGTTGACTCAAGTCGTTGAATTTTAAATTTAAGCTTGCTATTTTCTTTCATTAAATTTGAACAACGATTAATAGCGATTTTCCTCTTTTCAGCATCAGTTTGTTTTAAAACCAGTTTTCAAGTGCTTTGATTTTAGCATTGGACTTAGAAATTTCAATTTCAAATTGTTTTTGCTTTTCAAAATCAAGTTTTTCAGATTCTCTAAGCTTTTCAATCTCCTTCTCAAAATCACGATTTTAGTTTTTCAAATTCACGTTTTCACTTTTAAGTAATTCAAAACCAGTTTTGAATTTCAAAGGATCAATACTCAAAAATTGACATTTTTCGCATTCTGAAAAACGGTGAATTCTTAATTTTTTCAAGTTTTCTTTCTAAACTGTTATTCTCTTGAACTAGTTTTGACCTATCAGATTTCTATTTCTTAACTTTTAATTCAAGAGAACAAATGGTTTTTTGAGATCGTGAAACATTAAAATTAAATTTTTATAAGTAAAATTCGATACCTCGCTTGAATCCTCTTCGCTACTTTCTGGATCAGATCGTGCCATTAGACACAAATTAGCTTCCACTTGATCACTTTCAAAAACTTCTCCTCCTACCTCATTATCCCTTGTAGCTGCAAAAGCCTTCTTCTTTCTTCTAAACTTCTTCTTCTTTTCATCTTTAAGCTGTGGGCAATTTGGATTGATATGTCCAGGTTTCTTGCTATTGTAGCAAAATACTTCATCGTCTGAGCTTTCTGAACTTTTGGACTTGTTAGTTTTTGAATTCTTCTTTTGTGGCTTGTAATTTCCTTTGGCCCACTTTCTCAAAACCATGGCTAGCTCTTAGCGCGATCATCACCATCACTTTCAACAATATTATTTAGAGCGATCGTCTTTTTCTTTGATTCATAACTCTTTCGTTCTTCTCTTGCTTTTAACTCCATCTCGTAAGTAATCAGATTTCCGATCAACTCTTCCATGCTTACTTTATTTAGATCTTTTTATTCTTGAATCGCCTTCACCATAGCTTTAAAATTCATCAGTAGTACTTTTAATATTTTTCTGATCAATTCCACTTTGGTATAAGTTTTGCTAAGAGCTTTTGCATTGTAGACTAGTGATGAGAAGCACCCATACATCTCTTTTATATCTTTGTCCTTTTGCATAAAGAAATTTTCATACTCGTTGCTGAGTTGAGCGAGACGAGATACCTTAACTTGAGATGTACCTTCATGCGTGACCTCCAACGTATGCCATGTTTGTTGTGCTGTTTCATAATGAGAAATTCGATTAAATTCAGTTTTATCAAGAGCACAAATTAAAGCATTCATCACTTTGGCATTAGTTGAAAATAATTTTTTATCATTAGCATCCCACCTGTCTTTTGATTTAGGAATTTCAACACCATTAACAATAACAGTGGGAGATCTATAACCCGTTTCAATAATATCCCACACATCATAATCGACTGAACTCAAATAAATTTTCATCCTAGCTTTCCAATAAGCATAATCAGTTCCATTAAACATGGGTGGCCTAGCTATAGACCGACCCTCAGAAAAAGCGTTATTAGGCAGATTCATGACTCTAGAGTTAAAATAAAATAAAAAATACCTGCTTTGATACCACTTGTAGGTTCTAAATTAACCCTAGAGGGGGTGAATAGGGTTTATCGTAGATTTTCGCAGAATAATTAAATAAGAACAACACAAATAATAATTAGAAAAAAAATGCGGATAATAAATAACACACAGATATACCTAGCTTCGGCAAAACCTTGCCTGCATTCCCCAAGGTTTCTACTAGGAGTTAAATCAATCTCTACGCTTAGAATCCCCTGTAAACTCGCCACACTCGCTCCTAACTGTTCTTAATCCTACTCTCAAAACCCTACACTGGTTTCTATCCCCAAAACCAGATTTCCCTAAATTACAAACCTCGTAATTCGT
Organism: Allium sativum; assembly: GCA_030737875.1. Taxonomy (NCBI): domain Eukaryota; kingdom Viridiplantae; phylum Streptophyta; class Magnoliopsida; order Asparagales; family Amaryllidaceae; genus Allium; species Allium sativum. The sequence goes on along the minus strand of CM060918.1, from coordinate 23,327,814 downwards.
CTCCCTAGTTTTAGAGAAAAACTAGAAAACTATAATTTGATTACAAATTGAAAAGAAAATTAAAAACCCTTAAAAAATGAAAAACCCCTAGTTTATGGTTTATAAAATCCCTCTTTAAAAAACCCTTTGTCTTTTGTAATGACTTGGTCGGCCACTTGTTTCTTTGTGCTTGATAAAATGAAATGTCGGCCTCCTTAATCATTGATGGACACCCAAAATCCAAATTAGGGTTTCTTCTAGCTTCTGGAAACATATATGGCGATGGCGATCTAGGGTTCCAATTCTCTAATTCAAGACAGCCTCTCTCGTCTCTGATGTCCTTCGATTTCCAATTTCAATCTTCTTTGGTTGAATTGAAAAAGCTTGATTCCGATCCAAGTAATTTCTGTTTTTGGGTATAGATTTTCAATTCAGATTTTGCTTGATTTTTTTTGTTCGAGCTTGGATAATTTACTGCCGATGAGGATGTGGGTGTTAAATAGGTTTTTGAATCTTAAAAATTCTCTGATTTCGTATTATGATTTGGTCGTGGTATATACAGAAATATTGGGGCTTTTTGAAATCTTTGGATTTGAAAACTTCAGACTGTTCTGGAATCATATTGCGTGAGACTATGTATCATTGAACTTGAGTTTTTTTTTAAATTAATCCCTTCACTTCTAGTACTTTGAGTTGGTCTTCGATATTGCGTGATTTATGGAATTTTAACTGAGTCATCTTTAACAAAATCTCAATGTAAAAACAAATTCGTGAACCAAATTTTCTGGAAACATTGCGTGTGAAGTTATTGGCTATACTTTAGGATCTTGGCTTTGAAATTTCCATCGCTTCTGAAAATTGTTTGAACATTTCCAATGTGATTTGGACCAATATTATTTTCAAGTATTTTGCCTCCTTTGTATTGAACAACTGTACTGGTTTATTAAAAAACTGATGTGAACATATGCTGTACTCACTTTTGAATAGATAGTTGAATCCTTGTGCATTATTGCACACTTGCACACTTGAGTCTCTTCTTGCTTTGTTTGCCATATGAACTTATATGTTGTTGCTTAGCATTGTGCTCGACCACTTTTGCTGGATCACCATTCATGCATAAGCTGCTGCCATATCATCATGAAGCTGCACAATATTATTGAATTTTTGGTTTGAGTATTTGTTTTTTGTCTTGAAAATGTTATCTGCCTAGTCCTATGTCGAGCATTTTTGAATCTTTGTTCGATGCATACATGTTCACTTGTACTTGAATCCACCATGTATTATTTGCACATTTAAATGCTGCCGCCATTAACTTTGTCTCCACATTTTCTATGTACATGTATGCTTTGCAATTTCTCCATTTATCATGTCATGATTGTTCAGCTATGCTTGTATATGCTGGAAAGCTAAAATGTAGAGTGACTCACCATATTACTTTCTTACATGTACATAAGCACTGAAAAATATCCATACTGATTTGGCATTGGCTCGCCTACATGCTGCTATGTCCATCTATGTATTTGCTGGACTACAACACTTCTTGTTCCATCTGTTCCATGCTTGTACCACTATGCATGCTTGTCATGCATCTTTTGCTAACTACTTTACCTATTCATTTGTGACTTCCGATTTGGTTGTGTACACCATTCATTTGTGACAACTGCATATATATATGTTACACTGTTTTGATACTTGCATCTCCTAATATTCTTGTGCTTAATTGCAATGTAACTCGAGCACTTGATCCATTTTAAACTGATGTTGTTCATATTTGTGCCCACTTGCTCTAACCTTCTTCCTTGCATTGTTCGACCATGATGGTTTTGAGTGTGTACTCCATGATATGACTTATCCATATAATTTTGCACTTCTCTTTTGCTGCATGATCACTGCCTTGATCATTGTGTTGATCTGCCATTTGTGTTCACCTGATTTGAGTGTGATCCTAAGCGTTTGTCCGCTCTTTTGGGCTGATCCGAAATTATTGTATTTCCATGATATGTTTGACTTGACCATGTTGGTTCAACCATTTTGCACACTGATTTGCATTGAGTATTGAGTCGAGATGGTCCACGTCAGTTGCTCGCTACTGTATTTTGATTGGCGAGGCAGTGCACACTTGTATATTTATACACGTGTGTACATGCAGCCATCAGACAATTTTTCCTGTCCCTGCATATCAGACCAAGTCTAGAAAAATGATGAGAAACACACCGTAATTCTAAGGCAAATAAAATTTAAAAATAAATTTTTATTTGTTTGTATTTAATTTTATTTTTGTTCCAGTTTACTGCGTGTGTGTTTCTATATATGACAGATATGAAGACAGGACTGACTGAAAGCTATGAAGACTGAAGATGACAGAGAAAAATATATAAGAATATCTGTTTATGAGTGAGTCTGTAAACTGAGTGTAGTGTATATGAAAATGTGCTGAGTGATGAATGAACTATAGTGAGGAGCTGTAAGAGAATTGTGTTGATATATGTAATTAACAAATTTGATTGAAACAAAATATTATTTTACTGTTGTCAAACAAACTTGTCTATCATATTTAGTTTATTTACAAGTACAATCTCATGTGAATTTAATAAATAGTGGAGTTATAAATAGTTGTGTTGTTTGAATGTTTGAAATATAATATTTAATTTAAATAAAATACTGTATGAATATATGAATGTCTGTATAGTCGTATTCTATTTAAATATAAATATTATATTCTTGTCTGCGATGTATAAATAGAACAGTACAGTAACAAATACATTTAAAATAATACTTATTTGGTTGTTATCATCAAACAAAAATCATATAATTGTGTATACAACTACGTCATATACAACATAAACATATGTAAGCAAGCACATGTAGCATGCGCTTTGTGAAAAGGAAAGAAAATCATACCTTAGTTTAAAGACCATGCATCGATTTCAAATTTGGGTCGATACATTTGTTGTGGTTAGAATATAAATATATATATCTACCTTGCGTCTGAGATCCACCTGTACCATATTTTCGAACAAACTTGTCCCCTTAATTTTGCTTGGTCATACCACATGCATGCGTAGTTGGAGATTTAGTCATGACTTTATTACTTCCCTGACCTAAGACCACCTGCGAGTTCAACTATTATGCATGCTTTGATAACCTGCTATACGCATGACTGATCATTCCCTAAGCTTGATTTTGTGGTTGTAATGTGATACCTCACTCTGGTTGTATTGTTGCACTAAGTTCTAACATATTATTGCCATACGACCTGTTACTCCTTCGTTATCGCCTGTCATATTTTGTCACATGCATTTAGGCCATGGCATGCATCTATTTCTCACTTACATTTATTGGTTAACTTCTGAAATATTGTTCTGCCCGTACGTATGGTCTTGAATTTGGGCACAGTGGCATGCTTGTTTCCCTTGTTCACCAAAATTTAGGCTACTGCAAGTTTTCTTGACTCATCACAGTTTATATATTTTTGCTATATTTCATATTGAGTCTTTACTTGATCACAAACATGTCCCTTTCCCTTTCGCCGCATGTTAAGTTATGCCACCTGATTAAATACGGCCATTTCATATTAAAAGGTTCATGCGGTAGTAAATATCATTGTCCATCTGCATGCATGCCATCCTATTTGCAATTCCGAACCTGTTAATTTCCATTCTAGGTGTCAACCTTTTTTTTCGTACCATTTTATTGAATGCATGTGTGTGTTCTTTGTCACCCCTTTTTGTTGAACCATTTTATTGAATGCATGTGCATGTTCGCTCCGCTATAGGAAGTATTTAAGCAGTTCATGGTTGCTACACTCAAGTCATTAATTATATGTTACTAGGATTTAACAAATTATATTTCGTGTTTATCGAAGTTGGCTTACTTGAAATAAGTTTAAGCCTAACTCGGGTGTTTTGTGTATTTTGCATGGGACGCTCAGGTCAGGCACCAAGTGTTCCAAGTTTAAAGATATCAGCTCACAAACTAGAGAGGACGCGAAGACGCACACGCACGCTAAGCTCGGAAAAATAAAAGAGTTAAATTTTATTTGTCAAAGATCTATGTATAAATTTATTTATTCTCCCGCTGTACAAATACTATATCGACTTTGATATTTTATAAAATTTATTCCACTGCAAATATTTGTACTTTGTGATTCTGTATTGATTCTGTTTAAGCCGGGTAAGCCATAACAATCTGTCATTTTGGACATTTTGAGTTGGTTTAAATACCGATTTAAAACGGGCAAAATGCCAGGTCGTTGCATCTAGTGTTAGTTTTACCTTAACAATCCATTCTGCATTCCCTAACAATTAGTATCCAAGCAAAAACAAGGTGTTTGATTCCACAAAACATACACCTTATGTAAATTCCACTCACTTTCAAACCTTATGAGACATTCGAAGACAAACAAGCTCGAATGCAATAAGAACAAGAGCCTATGGAAATCGAAGAAGAAGAAACTTCTTTAGAAAGTGTTGAATGTCCAATCAACATTAGAACCATTTCCAGAGAGATGATTGTTCAAGATCAAGTGAAGATAGTCAACAATCAAAAGCAGCTCAAAAGGAATTTTTCCCAAATGACTATGTTCATGAGCAAAAGTATTTTCTTGTATTTGCTTTCAAATCTCGTATTTAGTGTGTCTTAATTAGTTGGATGTATTTGCTTTTTATGAAGTAATGAAAGGAGTTTTATTTATGTTAAAACCATATTTAAGTTACTGTAAAAACTTTAGATTTAAATATAATATAATATAAGAACAAAAGATTCAAAATTCGAAAATTTCCAAAATTTTAATAAGTATGTCAACATACATACTTGGCTATGTCGACATATAATTGCCAGTTTTCAAAAAAATTCAAAATTTAAAATTAGATAACTAACTTATGTCCATTCGAATCCAACGAATTCCAGACCCTATTTAAGCCTATTTTATCTAGAAAACCTTATTATATCATTTCTCCTTCTTCCTTATTCAATTCTTATCAAACTATGGCAAATCCAATTCATAACTTAAGTGAAAACCTTGAAGAAACATTGAATTCTTTCAAGAACATACTCTCTATAATACAACGAAACCAGCGTCATCTTGAATTTAGCCAAACAAAGCTGTCTGAACAACAAGAGAAGCACTTTGATGCCATCTGTTGGCTAATCTCTTCTCTTTTCAAAGATGAAGATAACAATCTCACTAAGGCACCACCAACAAAAGAAGATGAAGATTGGGAGATCATCGCGAAGGATCCTATCTTTGGAGAAGACAGTTGGGTAGAAGTCCTAGGAAACGTTTGATTGTTTGGTATGGTTTGATGGATTTGATTGAATTTGTTTGGATTGGTTGATTTAAAACCTGTATTAAAACATATGTAAATATTACTTGGATTGGTGTGCTTGGTTTGATTTGTATGACTTAAAACATACGTAATATTTGGATTGGTTTGTTTATATACTTAGCATTGACTTTTGTATAGCTAGGAATTTAGGGGGAGCATTTATGCTAGTATTTTATTGAATATATATATATATGTATATATATATATATTGAAACTGGGTAAGGTTTTTATTAGGCATAACAACCCAAATAGAAGGGATTACATATAAGGCTTAAAGCCCATGTATCACGCAATGAAATAAATGCAAGTCCAGTTACAATAAAATACAACTAGAACTTTCCCCAATTGTGCACTTCGTCTTCTACAATTCTCTCTGCATCATCGTAGCTTCATGGCGGATCAAACAATGTATTGGTTCCTAGAACTTGTGCTGACGTTTCCTTCGGATCGGTTTCTGACAATCCAGCGAGTGCAAATTCCAAGCCATCGGTAACTTCTCTCCCTTTGAATCTTCGTTTGCTGATGTTTATGTCAATAATGACCAATCTACTGACCACTATCGATGTGCTTGTTTTGCCTTTGAAAATTCTCGCGTTCTTTCTCTCCAAATTACGGCTACAACATATGTCAAGGCAATCTTGTTGAGTTTGGCTATCAGACGATCATTGTTTGGGTTCCTGGCCAGGTATATTGCTATTACCCGTAAATCCCATGTTTGGTTCAAAGGATCAATTTTTTCCTTGCAATTTTGGGCTATAGTTTTGGAGTAATCGCATGCAAAGAATAGATGTTCATGTGTTTCTTCTGATGAACCACACAACGCACATAGTCTGTCCTCTGTTATACCCAATTTAAATAATCTATCACGAGTAGGAAGTCGTTGCATTATAGCTTTGTATGCAGTCAGTGAATTTTTTGGGAAAATTGCTTTATCCCTTATCGTTTTACTCCAAATTTTATTCTCATGTTTAGTTCGAATTGAGTTCCATGTTGTCTTGATTACAAAATCTCCTTTAGAATTATCCTAGGCCTAGATATCATTTTCCCTGCCAATATAAATTGGCATTGCTTGAATTTTCTGTGTGATATATAGATATATATCTATATAAATATATAGGATTCAGAGGGAGTACTTTACTTTAGTATAGGAGTTATAGGATTTAGGGGGAGTATTTTTAGAAATTCTTTTTGATAATGCCAAAGGGGAAGAAATTATAAAATATAAACTTAGTTTAAGTAGAATATATAGGATTCATATAAACAAAGGGAGTATTAGAAGGATTTGCATCAACTAGTATGAACAGGTATGAATATTTTATAAACTAAGGTTGTCATCATCAAAAAGGGGGAGACAGTTGGAGAATGGAGTTTTGATGACAACAACCATATTTCAATATTAATTGATTATAAAATATATGTTAACATCTCTATCTAGAATATATATGTATACACATATATGCAGGATTTGTATACATGAATTAATACTGAAGACTGTACAGTTCTAGAGTTTTAGAGATTCAGGAGACTTAGAATTCAGATAAGATTCAAGACTTATGAGTAACCAGTATTTCAAGAGTTCAAGACAAATATAATAATAGAGTCTAGTTTATATGTAAGACTCTGAATAACACTTCAGGTTCAAATTCAAATTCAAATTTTCCAAGTTCTAATTTTTAAATTTCAAATTCTATCCAAATTCTAATTAAGTTTTTCTATCATCCCTTTGATTTTAAACTTGATATTTTAATGATTACAAGTTTATATATATTTATATAGTTATATACTTTTATATCTTTATATTTATATAGTTTTAAACTTTATATTTTTATAAATATGTTTATATAATTTATATATTTGATTTCGTATGATTTTCTACTTTATAATACTTATTTATATCACCATGTTTTAATCCAAGAATTTCCAGAATTATATATATATATATATAGTAAAACACTTTAAAAACACTCAAATTTCAATTTTTAAAAGACATATGTCGACATACATATGTGGCCATGTCGACATATAATCGTCATATTTCAATTTTGAAAGGAAGTGTCTTTTCACCATTTGTAACATTGTAGAAACGTTGCAACCTTTCAAATCTTATAAATAGGGGCTGATGTTGAATTTTTTTAATCATTCTTCTTCTCGATCTTCATCCCTTTACATTACTCCATTAATATTTAATATTTTTACCATTTCTACATTTATACTCTGCCGATTTCAATTCTATTTATAAAAAACTTCTTCTCTTCTCACTCTTTACTCATTACTCTCTGAATCAAAGTGTTATTGAAGAGTTATAGAGCTGTTGTAATCGTTTGGGGTTGGGTGGAAAACGTTGTGTTCCCTGTAGCTATGAAATCAAGGAAGGAAACGATAGCAACCTTGTAGCCGGGGAAATCAAGGGTGGTGTGGAAACGGTGGTAACCTTGTGGCCGTGAAATAAAGAGTGTTGTACTTGGATATTGATATAGTAATAAAACTCTATGCAACCCAGCGTTGCATGGGACTGGACGTAGAAGTAATCCAAACCAATATAAAATCCGGTGTGTTCCTTCATTTTCTGCATTTTATTTTTGTTTATTTCTGCATTTATGTTTGATTCTGTGTTTTTGATCATCTTGTGGTGTGTGATTCATATATTAGATCGTATAAGTTTTATATTTTCTTAAATTCCTTGAAAACACTATTCACCCCCTCTAGTGTTAGTTTTTCCGTAACGAACCATTTCGCATTCCCTAACAATAATGTGGTCTTACTTTTTAAATATCATGAGGAAGTCTGACACATCTAATTGAATTTCAAATCCACTACACAATGGCTATATATAATTTAGAATCAATATAAAATACATAACAATATAATCTGAGTTAGACAGATATATTCACATCACTTAGGTGGAAATAGATATGAATATAACACATAAGTGTAAACGCAAAGATAGTGGTCGTACTCGATCCACTATATAACAAAGGAATAGGTACATGTTCTAGGAAAAAGAATATGTATACATAGATGTCATATATACATATAACCCAAAATTACTATAACGATAATGTAGTTTCCAAAAGTAAAAAAGATGGAAGCTGCTAGAAGTCATGAAGAAGCACTTATAATACCTAAGTCTGACCCGAGTATTATTTATAAGAAAATAAACAATAAACGGATTAATTAGTTGTACTTATCATAATAAACGGGGATAGAAATAGAGACATAAGTAGATAATGACATATACCTAATAAAAACAATGTTCACAAGAAAATGTGAAGGTTCGAAATGTCCGTAACATATATCAAAGAAATATCAATGCTACAAAATAATATCACATTCTAAATGATACAACTACTCACAAGAACTGATGTCCCATATCAAATCAACATGAAATAAATAATACAATAACAACACATGAATTCGGTCCTAGAGCAAAACGATACTAAGATCATCATAAGAAGGAAACCTAAAAAACACCATGAACCGATGTTCTACAAATAGTCCAAAAACACTCAAGATGAACCGAAGTTCCACAAATAGTCCGAAGACTCTCAAGGATAAACCGAATTTCCATAAAGATAAAACAAATCGAGATGATTCGAAGATCGAGGAATACACAATTCCTCTTGGAATACACAATGCTAGCAAATGAACCAAAGTTCCTCAGGATGATCTGAAGATCATGGATATAATTAAATGAACCGTAGTTCCTAAGGATGATCCGAAGATCATTGATCAAATGAACCGAAGTTTCTCAGGATGATCTGAAGATCAAAATGATTACAATTTATCAAGTATAGTGTCAACTACGCCAAGCTGGTAAATATAAGAGCCAAGTTACATGTCCCATAACCATTTGCTCTACTCGAATATTTGCTGATAATGTCCTTTTAGCTCAGGAAGTAGTGTCTTAGATTGATAGAAAGGTTAAGGGGTCCAATGTGGTCATCAAGCTGTATATGGCTAAAGCTTACAATCGCATATCCTGATTTTTTGATGATTAAGGTACTAAAGGCTTTCGAGCTTCCCGAAACCCTTATTGATATTATCTAGAGACTCATTTCCAACTGTTGGTTCTCCATTTTAATCAATGGATCAACCAACGTGCATTTCAAGATGGGAAGGGGACTTTGTCAGGAAGATCCTAGTTCACTATCTCTTTTTGTTATCGCTGCTGAAGCCTTCATACGTGGCTTACACTCACTGACGATAGAAAATTAGATTCATTGTTTTGGCATCCCTTCCGGCTGCCCTCTCATTTCTTCTTTATCTTTCGCTGACGACAATACCATTTTCACAAATGGTAGTCGTTGTTCGGTCTGTCGCCTTGTCAGCTTCATTCGACGGTATGAGAGGGGCTCGGGCCAGCATGTTAATTCTGCTAAAAAGTTGCTTCGTGCATGCGGGTTGACTTTTCTGCGGTTAGACCCTCTTGGACTGAGACCTACACCGGTTTCAAGGCTGCCATTCTTCCTTTACCGTACCTCAGTATTGTTCTATACAGAGGTTGTAAGACTAACGCCATTTTTGACCCTTTGACTGATAGAGCCAAGGGTAAGATCATCTACTGGAATGCAACACTTCTCTCTCAAGCAGGAAGGCTGGTTCTCCTAAAGTCTATTCTTGATTCATTAGGATCGCATGTCTTTGCTGCTATGACCCCTACCTCTTCTTTCTTCCATTCTTTCCAGGCTTTTGCTTCGTCCTTTTACTGGGGCAAAACGGACAACAACAGACATCACCATTGGATTTCTTGGGACATCATTTATCGTCCCAAAAGTAAGGGGGTTTAGGCCTCAGAAATCGAAAGGATACTGTACTGCCTTTGCCTGCAAACTGTGGGCATCGTTCCTTTATGCCAAGTACAACAGACTTCAGGCCGCGAATTTCTCCAATAGCCGTCATATGCTAGTGAGACGTGGAAGCGGATGCAATCCGTGAAGGCCTTCTCAGATTCATATGGAGGTGGATCCGGTTGGGATGGCAGTCCCTTTACGCCTAAGGTGGCATGGAACTCGGCGAGGACGCCAATTCCACATCGCTAGCTTTTCTCCTTCATTTGGGATGTTCGTATTCCATTGAAGGTTACACTGTTAATGTGGTGGTCCCTACATAATGGGATGCAATTAGACGACAACTGTGACGGCAAGGAATTTCGCTCGATCCGAATCAGTCGTTAAACCGATCTAGATCGTTCGAAAACCCCTGATCGTTCTGAGAACAGGACAAATCAGAACACAAACAGAAGAACATTTCATTGCTATTACAACAATTCCATCAGATACAAGAATATACAGAGTATAAATTGAATAAATTACATTCGATAAATATCAGAGATTACAATAAATTACATAGCAGCGGAAAATAATGCAAAGCACAACTGAAGGTGATATACGGATACAGAGCTTTCCGGATATCATTCCAGCTGTAAACCAGGATCCTGTGAATATAAATCTGCAAAACCAAAACTACTAGCTGCCCGTGTCGAAAATAGGGGCACCCAGAGTTTAGGTTAAAACAATAAACTCCAGGTCAGTCATGTGACTGGTGTGAGAACTAAAACAGTTATTTAAAGCTTTACTTTAAAAGAGAGTAATTCAAGGGACCACGCTGTATAACACGGAACGGTTTCCTCCCAAGAATACCAGTGCATATAGACAAACAACGCAATGCTTTTTCAAAAAATGAAGCTATTATAAGACCCAGGTCCCATCACCTAATGCAACGCAAGCCGGAGGATAGGGTTTTCCCTTATAATAGCCAAACATGCTTGGTACGTTTAAAACAAATCATTTGATACTATAATAAGTGTATAGTGTCAAAACAATTTCAATCATAAATATAAATCATAGACGGCATGGGTACCATTTATCATGTCGCCATACTAGTTCTACAATTAAAACTGCAATATCACGTATTGGAAATTGGATTTCCGTCATGAGTCGAGGCAAGGGGCAAGCTCCTCTCCGCGTTCGAGACACTCTAGCAAATGCCTCAGGACTACACACTCTGGGCAAACCTGGATGCTTCAGGGCCGGTCCTCACTTACGTTAGAGGATTATTTATTCCTGAACACACGTTTCCCGGTCCTTACAGACCTATAATCGAGGCGCCTCACATTCCAACAACCACATAGGTGAAAAGTATATAAATGCCAGGGCTGGTAAGTCACTGACACCACCAAAGCTAGAAAGAAACGTCGTGCTCTCCCTGCAGTCCGTATCCCGTTTTTGACTCATACCGAGGTGTGAGGCTCGCGAATTCACGTTATACACAAAGCTACGCCACAAAGGCCGTGCTTTGATCATCTACCACAAGACTTTGCTTTTCAATAGAAGCCTTGATCTATGCAACTCAGCGTGCCACACAGGCAATTCATGCCATGCGATTGATATCTATCAATATATAACCTCTAAGCTCGTACGTCTCAGAGAAGGGCGTTAAGCAAGAGAATAAATTCTCCGCCGCCAAACAGATATATATTTAACAGAAATCAATCAACACAGAATAAAATCCAATGTCAGACACACAATCCATTTACAAGTTCGTTCTGGGTCTGAACGAAACCGGAGGCACTTTCCTCGCATATCCATCGATCTCCAGGTACGTCAGGACGACCACTAACTGATTCCCTCATCTTAGGTGTACAGCCCAATCAAGATCATCAGTAATCACCCAAACGATGTGAAGACTTCCGGTCTTCAACCACCGTCTTCATCTTCGACTTATCGTCGAATCGGTTATTCAGAATGGGTATAAACCCAGACTTTCCGAACAACCCGCGTATATTAAAAACGAATGTTACACAAACACAACATACGCCTCATTCCAATGCAGAATATCCTTTTATTCACGAAATCATATTCTTAGGGAAAGGTTCCCATTAATTTTATCCAAGATAAATTCTTTAAAATTTATCCTTTAATCTTCCTTTGGATGTCGTTTCAAACCAAACTATGGTTTTCTAAACTAGTCGAGATTAGCGAACCACACCGAAGTAATTATTTATCTTATTTCCCAATCCCAACCTATTCATCCCCTGAAGCAAAACTGGTAATACTCCATATCTAACACCACAGTGCTATCGGTAAAATTAATTACCATTTCACGTTCAAATCTAATTAAAGATTTAACTATCGCTTTGGAGCAAAACTGGTGATACTCCATTCTCACTTATTTTTCAAATTTGATAATTTAGATTATCAATTCACATTTCAATCTAATTGCAGATTCATTAAAACTCCTTTTACTGGGTTAAAGAACTAATGTCATTTAAAACACAGTTCACGACAAACCCAAATCACATTCTATTTACTATCGGGTTAAAGAACTAGTGTTATTTAAAACACAGTTCACGATAAACCCATGAATCAATTCTATTTAAACCCATTTCAAATCCCACTTATTTATTTAAAAATAAATGGGTTTTAATCTCAGTTCAAAACTAGTTCATTTCGATAAAAATCTATTTTTATCTTTTCAAATATGGAGTTTTTCATCCCAATATTTCCCAAATCATTTATTATGATTTTACACAAATTATTGATATTTTTAATAATTTTATCAAGGCCCGTACAGTCGATTTCCATCAACGGCCATCGAACTGCACTTACAGCGACCTTTTCCAAATTTGATTTGGACGTATCTCTAGATCCAACCGTTAGATTTTAAATTTCTAAAATTCTTAGAAAGCCCTTTTCGATACGAACCCAACGGTTCCGGTTTTAGGAGAATCCGACGGTCGGATCTCCCGTAATGTCCGTTTGAAATAAATGGTCGAAATTAATGAACTGCCGCGGAGCGGCGCGTTCTATTCAGGCCATTATATTATATATATAATATATATAATATATATTTCGTCGATTACTATTTAAAACGAATTTTATAAATAGTTTTAAATTCGTTTCAAAAACATTTCAACTTCCATTTCAAATTCAAATCAAAATTGAATTTTCTATTATAAATCCTTTTTATTTTCATTCCTGTTTGATTTCAATTCAAATCGATTTTTAATTCAATTCGAATTCATTTCCTATACAATTCAATTCAAATTTGAATTCGTTTTCTATTCAATTCGAATTTATTTCGTTTTCTATTCAATTCGAATTCAATTCGTTTTCTATTCAATTCGAATTCAAATTGGTTTCCAATTCGATTCAATTCAAATTGGTTTTATATTCGATTCAATTCAAATTGGTTTTATATTCGATTCAATTCAAATTGGTTTTATATTCGATTCAATCCAAATTGGTTTTATATTCGATTCAATCCAAATTGGTTTTATATTCGATTCAATTCAAATTTAAAAACAAATATAATCGATATAAATATCGTTCGCGTCAAAATAGCGCATCTCTAATCAATACGGCTTTATATATTTCAATAATTCCGTTATTCTATTCAACAAATGAATATTTATTCTTGTCAACACATGACTAATCTCAACGAATGAGTACTGTCCACGTGTGACTATTTTCGTTACTTAATATATTTTATGAAAATTAAGGTATATATCGTTTGATATTAAATCAGACTCCAACCGTAAATTAGTAAGAGAACGATTCCCTGAATATTAACCCCGAAGGCCGAAACCAACATCAGATCAATATCCAGGAGACCACTCATCTTATCTATTTTCTAGTTAATTTCTAATTTCATATATGATAAATTTGTAAATTTTATTGTTAAAATATTTCGTTCAACACATGACTAATCTCAACGGATGAGTATGGTCAACACATGAACCTTTGTTTTATAATATTCTTTATCTTCTAAATTGGAATGAGGCCCAATCAATTACCATATAAAGTTAATTATATGGATTCCATACAACACATGTATATAATAGCAACGATAAATAATCAACCATCATCCGAAGTGCACTACACTGTATAAGCATCAAATATAGATATCTAACGCTTATAATAGCCTGTCAATCAATCGATTGACATATTTAATCAATCAGGATGGGTGAACTTCAAATTTCATCCCAACACCCGTGTGGGGTTTCAAATCAACAAACACAGATTTTATTTGTGCAGTTGGGCGATGTGTAAAATTTATCGTCCCAATCAATGTCCTTCAAATAGGTGTACATAAACAAACCGTCCGGTTTGTAAATGAATATTTATTTATTCACATTCACGTTAAAAATTATATTTTTAACGATAAAATATTTTATTTTAACACATGAATTTTTATTCAGTTCATTTACAAAATAAAAATGATATTTTTATTTTTCTAACATATTTTAGAAAATTTCGGCGGCATAACGGCACGATACTAGAAACGGGACAAGGCCTAACCTTATCCCCGGTCTATTGAAGGCCCACGTCATTCACACATCAATCAAATTTATTCCATTTCACCAAACAATTTAATTCCAACCAAATAATCTAACCAACAACACAACCAAACAATTAAACAAACAAGCCATCCATGGTCTGTGGATGACGGGTGTCGGGTGCTACTAAACACCGTCTGCATCCTAGTATATATATATATAACTAGAAGAAAAAGAAATTGAAGAGTGAGAAGTTCTCACCGATAGCTATCCCAATTCCACGCCACTTCAAATGTAGAAGTCTTTGTCATTTTCGCTTTTAGTCATCTTCGTTGCCCGTATTCTCTACATATGTAAAAATCAAATTTTTACTTTGCTATACAATATATAAAAATCGAATTTTTACTTCGCTATACAATATATAAAAATCGAATTTTTACTTTGCTATTCAATATATAAAAATCGAATTTTTACTTTGCTATTCAATATATAAAAATCGAATTTTTACTTTGCTATTCAATATATAAAAATCGAATTTTTACTTTGCTATTCAATATATAAATATCGAATTTTTACTTTGCTATTCAATATATAAAAATCGATTTTTTACTATGCTATTCAATATATAAAAATCTCGCCTTTTCAAATTTAAAGATTTCGCCTTTTCAAATTCATCATTATAAAAATCACATTTCTATTTTGCTGCACATATAAAGATGATATTTCTAATATTCCTATCATGTAAAAATTATATTTTTAATTCTCTACATAAAAAAAAAATCATATTTTTACATCTTCTACAAAACAAAGATTATATTTTTATTATCGCCACTATATAAAAACTATATTTTTAAGTTGCTAATTTATATATATAAAAAAAAAGGCTACCTTTCATGTGTATAAAAATCCTATCTTTACATCTATAAAAATCAAACCTTTTTGTATTTCAAAATCTAAGCTTTTCCTAAATTAAAAATCTAATTTTTTTCAGTTTTTAAACACAAGAAAAATCAGTTTATATTATCTAAACAATTCAAAAGATGAATAAAGGCTCACCGGAGGATTGGCGGTCGGAAGGGGGTCAGCCCAGGTGGCGGCTGCGGCTCAGGAGGAGGTTGGTGGCGCGTTGGGGGTCGGTGCAGGCGGTTGCGGGCGGAGCAGCAGAGGGCAGGGGGGGTTCCATCGATCGAAGCGTCGATTTGAGGGGGGGGGGGGAAGGATCGCGCTCTGGCGCGAGAGGGGGGGGGGTTCCATCGTGGGCGCGCCACCTGAAGCGGCGGCGCGTTGGTCATCGGGGAGGGCGACGATCGTCGCTCCCCCTTTCTTTTCTTTTATTTCAGTTGAATCTGATTGAACGAAGGGGGGGCAGCGGTTTTGAAGGGGAGGGAGAGAGAGATTTTTTTTTTTATTATTTAATTATTTCAAAAAGTTGACTTTTTATTTCGACCTCGAAATGAGGCCCACCGCCTGTCGTCCATAGCGTATTACCCCCATTCCGAACACAATGGGATATGTATCGCAGGCTGATTCGGTCGTTACGATCTGTTTTCGTCAAAATCAACATATAATTCTATATATTGAATTTGAACGCGCATTTCAATTTACTGGGGTCACATACTAACTCGAAAAATTCCAAAAAAATATTTTCTAGCTTCGTATTGACGATACGGTCCTAACAAAACTAGTTTCGTCGAATTCTGAGACCGTTAGAGAAATGGCCAATTTCCAGTCGATTAAAATCAACTGAAACTGGTCAAACGCGTTTTCCTTTACCACGCTCACATATTGATTCGAAAAATTATGAAATTTGAAACCTAGAAGTAATTTGACATCACGGATCCAACAAAAGTGGTTTCGTCGAAATCCGAGGTCGTTTGCAAAATGTCTATTTTTAAGGACCTGAATTCCATAGCGACTATTCAGAATTTTCAACTGGACATATCTTTTGATTCCCGCTATGAAATTTTGATTTTTCGGATTCGTTGGAAAGATAATCTCAAATAGATCCTAATGTTTTTGGTTTTGCTAAAATCCGGATTGTTTTGCACCCGGTACGTTCAATTGAAGTTTGAAATCGAATTATCGAACTACAATTCTATTTGTAATTATATATAATTATTTATATTCTAACGACGACGCGTATAAATATATACGTTCTACTTCTATTCAAAATAAATTTCTCGTCGATATTATTTAAAATAATTCATTTTAAATGTTCAAAATTCGCTAAAATTGCCAAAATAAAAATTTTAAACTGGCCCAGATTTTCCGGGTTATTACAATCTCCCCCACTTAAAACTTTTCGTCCTCGAAAGGAACAAATTCGAAAGTGGTTTGATCAATCAACTCTACGTTCGATCTGGCTTCCATTCTCCAACTTTTCAGTTTCTGAGAAATTTCAAATTTTCAAAAATTTGGCTAACACCCTAAATTTTCGAAAAATTTCGCCATAACCTCCCCTGCACCAGGAGCCACGGGAAAATCCCGAAATTTCCATATAGGCCTTCTGATCTCAAAAAGAAAAAGAAAAATCCAAGCGGCTAGCCAATAGGCTCATAAAATCATCATCACCCAAACAAAACAGTAAATTATATAGTAAACATGTACCTATTTGTCGGGCAAACAAATTTTATTCTCTGCTCTAGCCTCCTTGCTATGACCTGTTCAATGTAAGTATATGTATATGCAAGCAAATGCGACCAATTTTCAATACAATTTAATATTTGGTACAATTAGGCTAAATGGTTCAAAATTATCAAACAAATAAACAAACAACACAATCATCAATCAATTAGTGAATTAACGTTTCAAATTCATAAATTTGATATATATACAAAAAAATCATATTTTTGATGCCAATTCACAACAATGTATTCTATCTATATTAGTTTTGGTTCTCACACCAGCCTAAATGGAAATATATAGATATCACACCTTCGAAACACGAAAATAAACCACTGATGATGGTATACTTCATCATCAGGACCATGTCCGGGCGACTAGAGTGCGGTTCTATATCTATCCGGTATATTAAAACTTCGAATATACGTTCATGACGCGTATATGCAAAATCTTTATATAGCGGATTGTCCAAATTCAAAATAAATAAATATTCAAATACGTAGAATGGATTTATATTTTCAAAACAAAACTGTTTTCAACTGGAAAAATATACTCTTCACACTCGTTCTAGGATACTACTGATCCTATCTCTAACGAGTCATTCTAATTGGACATTACTAATCCAATATCAGATGAATTCTTTCGTAGGGTTCTAATGTGTCTTGTTCTCGAGCTCTGTAAACCAAAGCTCTGATACCAAATGTGACGGCAAGGAATTTCGCTCGATCCGAATCAGTCGTTAAACCGATCTAGATCGTTCGAAAACCCCTGATCGTTCTGAGAACAGGACAAATCAGAACACAAACAGAAGAACATTTCATTGCTATTACAACAATTCCATCAGATACAAGAATATACAGAGTATAAATTGAATAAATTACATTCGATAAATATCAGAGATTATAATAAATTACATAGCAGCGGAAAATAATGCAAAGCACAACTGAAGGTGATATACGGATACAGAGCTTTCCGGATATCATTCCAGCTGTAAACCAGGATCCTGTGAATATAAATCTGCAAAACCAAAACTACTAGCTGCCCGTGTCGAAAATAGGGGCACCCAGAGTTTAGGTTAAAACAATAAACTCCAGGTCAGTCATGTGACTGGTGTGAGAACTAAAACAGTTATTTAAAGCTTTACTTTAAAAGAGAGTAATTCAAGGGACCACGCCGTATAACACGGAACGGGTTTCCTCCCAAGAATACCAGTGCATATAGATAAACAACGCAATGCTTTTTCAAAAAATGAAGCTATTATAAGACCCAGGTCCCATCACACAATGCAACGCAAGCCGGAGGATAGGGTTTTCCCTTATAAAAGCCAAACATGCTTGGTACATTTAAAACAAATCATTTGATACTATAATAAGTGTATAGTGTCAAAACAATTTCAATCATAAATATAAATCATAGACGGCATGGGTACCATATATCATGTTGCCATACTAGTTCTACAATTAAAACCGCAATATCACGTATTGGAAATTGGATTTCCGTCATGAGTCGAGGCAAGGGGCAAGCTCCTCTCCGCGTTCGAGACACTCTAGCAAATGCCTCAGGACTACACACTCTGGGCAATCCTGGATGCTTCAGGGCCGGTCCTCACTTACGCTAGAGGATTATTTATTCCTGAACACACGTTTCCCGGTCCTTACAAACCTATAATCGAGGCGCCTCGCATTCCAACAACCACATAGGTGAAAAGTATATAAATGTCAGGGCTGGTAAGTCACTGATACCACCAAAACTAGAAAGAAACGTCGTGCTCTCCCTGCAGTCCGTATCCCGTTTTTGACTCATACCGAGGTGTGAGGCTCGCGAATTCACGTTATACACAAAGCTACGCCACAAAGGCCGTACTTTGATCATCAACCACAAGACTTTGCTTTTCAATAGAAGCCTTTATCTATGCAACTCAGCGCGCCACACAGGCAATTCATGCCATGCGATTGATATCTATCGATATATAACCTCTAAGCTCGTACGTCTCAGAGAAGGGCGTTAAGCAAGAGAATAAATTCTCCGTTGCCAAACAGATATATATTTAACAGAAATCAATCAACACAGAATAAAATCCAATGTCAGACACACAATCCATTTACAAGTTCGTTCAGGGTCTGAACGAAACCGGAGGCACTTTCCTCGCATATCCATCGATCTCCAGGTACGTTTGGACGACCACTAACTGATTCCCTCATCTTGGGTGTACATCCCAATCAAGATCATCAGTAATCACCCAAACGATGTGAAGACTTCCGGTCTTCAACCACCATCTTCATCTTCGACTTATCGTCGAATCGGTTATTCAGAATGGGTATAAACCCTGACTTTCCGAACAACCCGCGTATATTAAAAACGAATGTTACACAAACACAACATACGCCTCATTCCAATGCAGAATATCCTTTTATTCACGAAATCATATTCTTAGGGAAAGGTTCCCATTAATTTTATCCAAGATAAATTCTTTAAAATTTATCCTTTAATCTTCCTTTGGATGTCGTTTCAAACCAAACTATGGTTTTCTAAACTAGTCGAGATTAGCGAACCACACCGAAGTAATTATTTATCTTATTTCCCAATCCCAACCTATTCATCCCCTGAAGCAAAACTGGTAATACTCCATATCTAACACCACAGTGCTATCGGTAAAATTAATTACCATTTCACGTTCAAATCTAATTAAAGATTTAACTATCGCTTTGGAGCAAAACTGGTGATACTCCATTCTCACTTATTTTTCAAATTTGATAATTTAGATTATCAATTCACATTTCAATCTAATTGCAGATTCATTAAAACTCCTTTTACTGGGTTAAAGAACTAATGTCATTTAAAAAACAGTTCACGACAAACCCAAATCACATTCTATTTACTATCGGGTTAAAGAACTAGTGTTATTTAAAACACATTTCACGATAAACCCATGAATCAATTCTATTTAAACCCATTTCAAATCCCACTTTTTTATTTAAAAATAAATGGGTTTTAATCTCAGTTCAAAACTAGTTCATTTCGATAAAAATCTATTTTTATCTTTTCAAATATGGAGTTTTTCATCCCAATATTTCCCAACTCATTTCTTATGATTTTACACAAATTATTGATATTTTTAATAATTTTACCAAGGCCCGTACAGTCGATTTCCATCAACGGCCATCGAACTGCACTTACAACGACCTTTTTCAAATTTGATTTGGACGTATCTCTAGATCCAACCGTTAGATTTTAAATTTCTAAAATTCGTTAGAAAGCCCTTTTCGATACGAACCCAACGGTTCCGGTTTTAGGAGAATCCGACGGTCGGATCTCCCGTAATGTCCGTTTGAAATAAATGGTCGAAATTCACGAACTTCCGCGGCGCGGCGCGTTCTATTCAGGCCATTATATAATATATATAATATATATTTCGTCGATTACTATTTAAAACGAATTTTATAAATAGTTTTAAATTCGTTTCAAAAACATTTCAAATTCCATTTCAAATTCGAATCAAAATTGAATTTTCTATTATAAATCCTTTTTATTTTCATTCCTGTTTGATTTCAATTCAAATCGATTTTCAATTCAATTCGAATTCATTTCCTATTCAATTCAATTCAAATTTGAATTCGTTTTCTATTCAATTCGAATTCATTTCGTTTTCTATTCAATTCGAATTCAATTCGTTTTCTATTCAATTTGAATTCAAATTGGTTTCCTATTCGATTCAATTCAAATTGGTTTTATATTCGATTCAATTCAAATTGGTTTTATATTCGATTCAATCCAAATTGGTTTTATATTCGATTCAATCCAAATTGGTTTTATATTCGATTCAATTCAAATTTAAAACGAATATAATCGATATAAATATCGTTCGCGTCAAAATAGCGCATCTCTAATCAATACGGCTTTATATATTTCAATAATTCCGTTATTCTATTCAACAAATGAATATTTATTCTTGTCAACACATGACTAATCTCAACGAATGAGTACTGTCCACGTGTGACTATTTTCGTTACTTAATATATTTTATGAAAATTAAGGTATCTATCGTTTGATATTAAATCAGACTCCAACCGTAAATTAGTAAGAGCACGATTCCCTGAATATTAACCCCGAAGGCCGAAACCAACATCAGATCAATATCCAGGAGACCACTCATATTATCTATTTTCCAGTTAATTTCTAATTTCATATATGATAAAGATGTAAATTTTATTGTTAAAATATTTCGTTCAACACATGACTAATCTCAACGGATGAGTATGGTCAACACATGAACCTTTGTTTTATAATATTCTTTATCTTCTAAATTGGAATGAGGCCCAATCAATTACCATATAAAGTTAATTATATGGATTCCATACAACACATGTATATAATAGCAACGATAAATAATCAACCATCATCCGAAGTGCACAACACTGTATAAGCATCAAATATAGATATCTAACGCTTATAATAGCCTGTCAATCAATCGATCGACATATTTAATCAATCAGGATGAGTGAACTTCAAATTTCATCCCTACACCCATGTGGGGTTTCAAATCAACAAACACAGATTTTATTTGTGCAGTTGGGCGATGTGTAAAATTTATCGTCCCAATCAATGTCCTTCAAATAGGTGTAGATAAACAAACCGTCTGGTTTGTAAATGAATATTTATTTATTCACATTCACGTTAAAAATTATATTTTTAACGATAAAATATTTTATTTTAACACATGAATTTTTATTCAGTTCATTTACAAAATAAAAATGATATTTTTATTTCTCTAACATATTTTAGAAAATTTCGGCGGCACAACGGCACGATACTAGAAACGGGACAAGGCCTAACCTTATCCCCGGTCTAGTGAAGGCCCACGCCATTCACACATCAATCAAATCTATTCCATTTCACCAAACAATTCAATTCCAACCAAATAATCTAACCAACAACACAACCAAACAATTAAACAAACAAGCCATCCATGGTCTGTGGATGACGGGTGTCGGGTGCTACTAAACACCGTCTGCATCCTAGTATATATATATATATAACTAGAAGAAAAAGAAATTGAAGAGTGAGAAGTTCTCACCGATAGCTATCCCAATTCCACGCCACTTCAAATGTAGAAGTCTTCGTCATTTTCGCCTTTTAGTCAACTTCGTTGCCCGTATTCTCTACATATGTAAAAATCGAATTTTTACTTCGCTATACAATATATAAAAATCGAATTTTTACTTCGCTATACAATATATAAAAATCGAATTTTTACTTTGCTATTCAATATATAAAAATCGAATTTTTACTTTGCTATTCAATATATAAAAATCGAATTTTTACTATGCTATTCAATATATAAAAATCTCGCCTTTTCAAATTTAAAGATTTCGCCTTTTCAAATTCATCATTATAAAAATCACATTTTTATTTTGCTACACATATAAAGATGATATTTCTAATATTCCTATCATGTAAAAATTATATTTTTAATTCTCTACATAAACAAAAATCATATTTTTACATCTTCTACAAAACAAAGATTATATTTTTATTATCGCTACTATATAAAAACTATATTTTTAAGTTTCTAATTTATATATATAAAAAAAACGCTACCTTTCATGTGTATAAAAATCCTATCTTTACATCTATAAAAATCAAACCTTTTTGTATTTCAAAATCTAAGCTTTTCCTAAATTAAAAATCTAATTTTTTTTACAGTTTTTAAACACAAGAAAAATCAGTTTATATTATCTAAACAATTCAAAAGATGAATAAAGGCTCACCGGAGGATTGGCGGTCGGAAGGGGGTCAGCCCAGGTGGCGGCTGCGGCTCAGGAGGGGGTTGGTGGCGCGTTGGGGGTCGGTGCAGGCGGTTGCGGTGGCGGGCGGAGCAGCAGAGGGCGGGGGGTTCCATCGATCGAAGCGTCGATTTGAGGGGGGGGGGGGGAAGGATCGCGCTCTGGCGCGAGAGGGGGGGTTCCATCGTGGGCGCGCCACCTGAAGCGGCGGCGCGTTGGTCATCGGGGAGGGCGACGATCGTCGCTCCCCCTTTCTCTTTTTTTTTTATTTCGGTTGAATCTGATTGAACGAAGGGGGGGCGGCAGCGGTTTTGAAGGGGAGGGAGAGAGAGAATATTTTTTTATTTTATTTTATTATTTAATTATTTCAAAAAGTTGACTTTTTATTTCGACCTCGAAATGAGGCCCATCGCCTGTCGTCCATAGCGTATTACCCCCATTCCGAACACAATGGGATATGTATCGCAGGCTGATTCGGTCGTTACGATCTGTTTTCGTCAAAATCAACATATAACTCTATATATTGAATTTGAACGCGCATTTCAATTTACTGGGGTCACATACTAACTCGAAAAATTCCAGAAAAATATTTTCTAGCTTCGTATTGACGATACGGTCCTAACAAAACTAGTTTCGTCGAATTCTGAGACCGTTAGAGAAATGGCCAATTTCCAGTCGATTAAAATCAACTAAAACTGGTCAAACACGTTTTCCTTTGCCACGCTCACATATTGATTCGAAAAATTATGAAACTTGAAACCTAGCAATAATTTGACATCACGGATCCAACAAAAGTGGTTTCGTCGAAATCCGAGGTCGTTTGCAAAATGTCTATTTTTAAGAGCCTGAATTCCATAGCGACTATTCAGAATTTTCAACTGGACATATCTTTTGATTCCCGCTATGAAATTTTGATTTTTCGGATTCGTTGGAAAGATAATCTCAAATAGATCCTAATGTTTTTGGTTTTGCTAAAATCCGGATTGTTTTGCACCCGGTACGTTCAATTGAAGTTTGAAATCGAATTATCGAACTACCGCGCCATTTTCAATTCTATTTATAATTATATATAATTATTTATATTCTAACGACGACGCGTATAAATATATACGTTCTAATTCTATTCAAAATAAATTTCTCGTCGATATTATTTAAAATAATTCATTTTAAATGTTCAAAATTCGCTAAAATTGCCAAAATAAAAATTTTAAACTGGCCCAGATTTTCCGGGTTATTACAACAACCTCCAGAGGATTGGCATCCCAATCGTGTCCCGTTGTAGGTGATGTGGGTCTGGTGACACGGAATCTAGAGCTTGCCTCTTTTTCTTTGGCTTTACTGCTAGAGCTGTCTGGAATTACTTCAGGAACTTAGTTGATCTTCGAGGTAATGCGTCTTCTCTCTTTGATTTACCGAGACTTTGGTAGGGCGGAATCTCAGGTGAATATTTCCGATATATCATATTTTTTTTGTTACCGTACCTTATCTGCTGGCATAACTAGTGCTCACGGAATAAGGTTATGTTTGATGATCAACCTACGAACCCTTCTACCATTATACGAAGGGAAAGGAATGATGTGTTCCTTGCGTTTCAAGGTAGGCCTTTTAGAGGTTCTTCTGGTTCCTGCCCGAGGCGGTTAGCTCATACCTTTGTTGTTACATCGGTACCGTCTACCAACCGGGCTGCGAGTTGTTGAACTTAGGTTTGTTGGGTTTGCGGGATCTGTCATGCTCTCCTGTCCACACCTCCCCCCTTTTAGTGCTGACTGTGTGCGCTAGTATTGCAAGGCCAAGATTACAGGTTTTCTCATGATCGATGGCCTTTGGATCAACAGGATCTGGAGTAGCTTTCTTGGTTCAGATCTTTCAGACGACTTTGGTTGCATTTTTCAGCTGCCTCTGGTGTTGTTAGTCCCTTCAGGATGCCGCCACTTGCTTTTTGGGCTGAGTTCATTGTCTTTGGATATTCTCTCCCTTGCCTTACGGGATGTGCCACTTTGTCAGATAGTTCTGGCATGGGCCTTGATTTTTTAATTTATGCTTTAGCCTTGTTGGTCGTCTCCTTTTTTGTTTGTTGGCCTACAGTTTTGTTTCTTTTATTATTCTATCGCACAGTATTTTTTTTTGTGTGTGTGCACAGATCTTGTAGCCATTTCTATAGGATTGTTTTTGTGAGCCGTTGGAGAATAGCTAGATTCTCCTCTTTTTGTTACATATATTTGTGTTTTTGTATAAAAAAAGTTGTATATTCCACTAGAGATACAAAACGATGATTGCCACAATTTTCAACGAATTAACCGTCGAAGCAAACACAAGGGTTCATAGTCCTTATTTTTAATAAGGCATTTAATTGTATTTCTCATATGAACGAGAAAAAGGTTAATACAAATATATACTAGTAGATCAAAAGACGATTTATAAAATCACTTCGTATGAAAAAATAGCATTAGAAACCATTTTAATAAAAAAATTGGTATCTACTAATAATATAAAATCCTTTATAATTTAAAGTGGAAAATATTGTAAAATATCGATTCTAATAAAAACTGATCTCAAAATTCATGATTTAATAACGTGAATCAAATCCGAGGATTATCAATTAAGATTTTATTTTATCACTAATGAATCGAAAGTCCATCTAATTGAGCTGCCAAAATACATGGATTAGAGCAACTGAAAAGTCAGAGGAAAAAAGAAAATGGACCGAAATTCTGCCAGGAAGAAGCCTGGCACAACATAAATTATCGACTGTGATTTCCACTGGTCGATAGAAGAAAATACCGGGTACCATTTATTTTCAGATGTCTTGTAACGACCCGAATTTTCGGTCGTCAAATATTTAATTTAATTTATTTAATTTAAATATTTATTTGGAATATCGATGGAATTTAATATTGAATTCGTTATTTAAACAAAGTTCGAACGTTGTATATTTATATAATTATAAATCGAGCTCGAAATAGCGCTGAAGTTCGTAAATGGGAGTTTTGAACTTCAACTGAGAATACAGGATCCAATATAAGTGGGATTTCTGTGAAACAAGAAATGTTGGGACCGCATTGACGATAATTTTCATATGAAAGAGAAAAATCCAGATTTCGTGTTATAGATTGCTAGTTATGTCCAAATCAAAATTTGAAATAAACGTTATGGAAATCGTTATTTAAAATTTAGGCCTTTAAAATGGCCATTTTGCAAACGGACTCAGATTTTTGACGAAATCAGTTTCATTGGGACCGTAACATTAAATTATTGTACGATGGTGAATGGCGTGGAAAACCGATGTCGTATGTGGCCACGATAGCCATAAACGCCCGTTCATTTTCTATAGCGCGTATTTAATTTAATAAAGAGATATTTGAGTGTAACTTGAACAGAAAATCGAATTAGGCTACGAAACCAATCCCGTTGAGTTCGTATCGTCGATTAGAGTCAGGATAGGTATATAGTTTGTTATTTTTAGAGACCAGCAAATTTGGTGTTCAGAATGGCATTGCGGTGCGCATTAAAAATAGCCTACCAGGGAAACAGTCTCAGAATGCGACGAAACTAGTGCCATTGGGTTTGTATTGAAAAATTATAGTAAGATTTCAAAGTTCCAAGTTGATTTGATTTATCTAGTGATCGTGGAAAAATTAAATGCGTGTTTATTTCTGGTTTTATAAAGGAAATTTTTTCCATACGACCTCGGATTTCGACGAAACTTGTCCCATTTGGTTAAGAACATCTTTTTACATTAAGATTAGCATTTTTATCAGTAAATAGAAATCATTTATAGTGGTTTTAATCAACTACTTTACGGCGATGTTTTGTAAAAAAAAAAACTAATATTAAGAACCATCTACCCTCATGCTATATATACCCCAAGCTTCTGAAACCCTAGTTCACGGTCAACAATATTTAGAGCCGCCACAAACCATTTCAACAGCTGAAAAATTCACCAATCTCTCTTCTGATTCCTCCAAATTCTTACATCTACACCAAACGTTATATACCAAAATTCGTAGAACAAGTGGAGGGCTTCCATCTGTGTGGTCACGATTTGTTTTAAGGTCTCAGATCGATGGGAATTACGCCACGAAGGTGCTATCTTTGAGACCGAACTATAGCCGATCAGAGGGGTTTGATGAGATGGTTCTCTGGCCGGAGGACTTACAGGTGAAGGCGCATGTTCTTGTGCACTCAGATCTAGGTCATGCGGACCCTGGAAAGCTGCGGTGGTGTATTTCCGATGTTCAAGGGTACTAAAGCCTCTGAAGCAAGAACCGTGATGTAGAGGGAGGAATTAAGGTTGGTGAAATGGTTTCAAGCTGGGCGTATGTGGTATCAGTTGTTTAAGGCTTGAGGGTTAGTGAATTTTTATTTTGAACGATGGAGTAAGAAGGAGGTTGCGGCCGTTGATGTTGAGAAGCAGTAGGTTTTGTCTGCGGTTCTGGGAATGACAAATTACATGAGAGAAAACAAGATGGGTTGGAATAGAAGGAGACCGTATTTTTCCCAGAAGGCAATGAAGAAAAATAAAAGAGTTGACCATGTCACGTTTATAACAAAAAGTAATTAGTGAGTATTAAATTTTAATTAGAAAAATGATTAATTTAATTAGGGTGACCTTATGTTGTCAATAACTATAATGTGGGTTTTGGTGCAAGCCTTGGGAAGTCAGCCATTTGTAAGTGAACGGAGGGTCAAAGAATAGGGTTGACCAGTTTAAACAATTCGTTAATCAAAGTTCACAATAAATACATAAGTAAAAGAAGCGGTGGATTCAAAGCAAAACGGTTCGAACAGGGAGGGATCAAATAATGAACGACCGAAATTCTTAAACTCAAAGATTTGCGAAGTAATTATTTTTCTCTGTAATCTTAATTAAAAAATTATAGTCAACTAAAAAAATATAAGAGAATCAATTATCATCTAATTGCTATAGGTATTGAACGAGGAGAAGGCATCGTATTGGGTCAGCGTGAACAAGAAAATTATCGGTTCGCTTTACTGCTGAATAAAAGTAATTAACGCTATTAAAACTGTAATTAAGGATTTCTTTATTTAATTAAATCGAGCATCTATAACTTATGTAACGTTTTATCTCGTGACCAGAATTGAGCCAAACAAACTTCGTCGGGACTGTATGGGCGAATTCTATATTTTGGAACTGCCTTTGACAGAATTGGAGATTGCTGGAGTTACTAGTTGAATTAAACAACTGTTTAATTTGATTAGAAATGAGCTGTTTAAGCAGAAAATCAAATCAAGGTGAGTTAAACTCACTCAGTTTTACCATTTATATTTTATATAAATTGGGTTTTTATTTTGTGTGCTCTGCTTGCTGATGGTTGCCTGTTTGCTAGTTACACATTTGTTGTTGGTTTAACTGATGAAATTAAACTGTATTTAATTTCAGTGAAATCCCAAATCGTTATTTTTAACGATTGTTTCCAATAAAGGTAACTCACCTTGGTTGGTCACGTTTATAAAATAAACATGTTTTAAATGGTTGAATTGTTTGTGATTGATGTTAAATGTTCGTTATTTATAGTTATCAGTTAAATGAAACTGATATCATCTGATTTGTGATAACCATTTTGAATACAGGGAAGAACAGTCGGAGGGATCCAACCGGATTCCTTAAATATATTATTTATTTTCGTATTATCATATATGAACTGTCATGATTGGTTATTGATTTGGTTTGTGATCATTTACTGAAAAGTCAACCTGTGTTTTGTTTAAACCAATGGACTGTATTGGTTTAGTATTTGGCAGCGTATGGCCTATAAAATCAGTCGTTTTATAAATATTGATTCACCGTCAGGTGAGTCAATAGAGATGAAGTTATAAAATTTATTTTATAACTGGAGATAGATTTGAAATATATTATTTTGAATAGAAGTTATTGAAGAGAAATTAATAAATATTTTATTTATTTAAGACTTCGATTTGTTAAATAATTTATTTTATAAAATAAATTCTGACGTTAATCAGATCTACAAGTATGAGAATAAGAAATGAATCGAGTGGTTAAATTTTGATAATTATTTTGTAAAGAAACAATTAATGGAATTATTTAAATTAATTATAATTTTAATTAGTTTAAAGTGAGGATTATTTGGGATCGGTTAATGAGATAATCGAGGTTTGAGTTAATTAAATCGACCAGTTTGAATTGAAATTGATTTTCAAATTGATGGGTGTCGATTAAAATAGTTAATGAATATTGTTTAAATTTAAATAAAGTTTAAAAAGAGAATTACTATTTAATTTAGTTAATAAAGGAATTAACTATTGAAATAGTTAATGATTGAAATAAGTTGCTTTTGTAATTAATGATGATTTGGAAATTTACTTTTAAATGGGAATGCAATTAATGATCGAGAGTGAAATATAATCAAAGTGTATGGTGAAAGGAATTTATGAACGGGTTTTATATTTAAAACCCGAATTTTTATAACAAAGTTATAAAGAGAATGGTAAGCGAATACGAGGGCTTAATTTAAAGGATACTTGGATTAAGAAAGAGGACAGAAAGATGGGAAGGGTTTTTAATAAGCCAGAATTTTATAAATGTGGTTTAAAAGAGTAAAAGCGTTAATTTTACATTAGCGTTACTTGACAATGAGATCAAGTCAAAAAGGGAATTTGAAATAAGATTTCAAAAGTGGGAAATGGTTGAGTAGATTTGAAAGGAGATTGGTAAAAGTGTATTTGAGATAAAGAAGTGGGTCGTAGGGTTGTATAACCAAACTCAATTTATAATGGAATTTGTTTTAAGATGTGAATGGAATATGAGTTTGATTACAACTTATATTTATCTGAGGATATGAACGTTGTTGATCAAGGTCTGAGAGGTTATTAAAATACCCCAACTTGAACAACATCAGGAATATCTGAGGATCATAGTAGTTGGTAATCGTAAAATAGGTTAGTGATAGTTCATTATTTCCATTAGTGAAATAATGCAACGTTGGTGAGAATTGGAAAATATATATATATGACGAGAAATCCGAAGTAAATAAAATGTAAAGTTAGTTTTATTCTATACTAACCAATGTTAGTATGGTTTCAAGAAGGGAATACAAGGTATTACGTAATGCTATTTAAAGAAGAAAATGAGTTGAATGGGTTTTCCGTGTTTTAAATAATAAGAAATTATGTTGAAATGTCTTTGAAAGGAGAATTAAGTGTAAATTGAATATGGTTATTTTACCAAGTATTATAAAGAAATGGTGTTGAGAACATTGGTATATTAATTAAGAATTCAATTATCGTATTTCTAAATATTAAAGAGTTAGGAGTTTTAATTAAGCAGAAGTGAACTAGTTTGGTTTAAAGTTAAAGGCCAAGTGATGCCGAATACTGAACCAGTGAACTCATTGGAGTGTCATGATTGAAACACTGTTTATTTTGATAGTTAAATCACTACTATCAAATCTGTCCAATACGATTGTTTGTATGGAATGATCGGGATCAAATTTATATTCGAAAACCATTCCTATCAACAAATACATGAAGATATCAGAATATGACCGAGTTGGAGCATTGAAGACCGTGGATTTTCATAAATGGAAGAACCACTAATATTCTCTGCCTGGCAAGTAGAGATAAGGTGTGATTCTGTCGTGGTTGGATTCTACGAATTGCAAGGACTTCTCGCTACTGATCCATAGGGTGATTCCTATATGGATGCAGCAGGAGAGTGCCTTCGGTTCATCCTGTTCCTGGATGACTTGCATGGAAGAGTGTCTGACAGAGTATTTCCAAAGGGTCACGTACGTTGATTTCTTTAAACGTGCTATAGTTGGCGGCGGAGAATTGACGTTCTCTTAGCTTCCAGCTAGAGTGTTTTTGGGGATGTCAATTAGTGATATCTGGCGAATCTGACGATGTGGCATTCAAAGTAAATGGTGATCAGATGTTTCAAAAATAAACACTGACCTCACGCCTTATCAACCGAGAAATGACAAAAATCGGGCAGGCATCATGGCTATGTGGGTCGCTCCCATTAGGTTGTATAATCACCTATCTAGAGAAAATCCTGTTTGTTTCTTAAATCTATATTTCGATGTCGTCCCTTCTCGGGAGACGGTTGCTGATCCCAACCGTCGGTGATATACATTCGATACACTCAAGCGGAATGAGTGGTCGGTCATGTGTGGGCTGGGTTGCAAGACGTTCTTGTTGAACCCAGTGTATTCGCCTCTAGAGATACACTATCGGCAGGTGGTCCTATACCTTGTCATAGTCGGAATCCAATCTCCAATAAGAGCCCCCGGTTTTTGTTTGTATACTATATATGTAGAGCATGAGATGCAAGCGTTCTACTAGATTCTATTTACTTGTATTTAGACATTATTATAATAACAAAAAGGATATTGGTTTCAAAACTGTTTTGGGTTATCGTAAGGTAAAAACCGTCTGTGTTTATGTGTGGATTTGGTCTTGCGATTATCCTTTTCTTTTGAAAGTTTTTTGAACTTTAAAATCATGATTGGATGATTTATCTTTAATACTGTGCGAATTTTCTCACTCTGGTTCAGCAGACTGACCTGGTGTTTTGTAAATGCTCGGGTTAGCCCGGGGTGTACCGGTTCAGGTTATCGAATGCTGTGAAGAGACGAGCTGGGGGGGTCCAGACATATGATATTATATAGCTACTTTTCCGCTGTGTATTGTATATGGGAACAGGTTATTATAACTGTCCCGTTGTATGATGTACTCTGATATTGTAAGTATTTTTAAAGCTCTCAATAAAGATTTATTTCTGTATTATACTTTGTTCCGCTCCGATGTGAGACTCTGTGTTGTGGTGTTTCTTCTTCTTCTTCTATTCTAATATTTCTTTCTTCTTATCTCACCCTGTAACTTCTTTCCATAGATGATCATGAATTTCCGATGTCTGAATAGTCAACATGGTAGTTTGGTGTTGATTTTCGTAATCGAAAATCCCTTGGTCATTACAGTGGTACCAGAGCTGAAGGTTAAGTGGTTACCTTGGCTCTGTGGTGTGATTCAATAGAGATGGGGTTAGCAACACCCTAGATTGAGTTGAGTATATATATACGAGTGAACGTATTTGTAGATTTTATAAAAAAGTATTTTATATTGTGAAGATTTATTTTTTGAGTTGTTTATGAGTTCTGGTCGATCAGTTTGATCCACTGTATCGATAGGGGTTTCCAAACACTCAAGTACGATAAACCGACGCAGTATGATTTGAAAGAGGGTAAATGAAATAATTTTACCCAAATTATATTTTAATATAAAAGAATGATTAATATTGGAAATATTATGGTATATTGGATGTGTTGGTTGATTATAATTGAAATGGTTATATAAGCAACCAATTAGAATTCGTATAATATAAAAGCAGATTTATTAAATCTGAAATTAAAATCAGAATTTGAATTAAAATTCCCAAAAGTGGGAAAGGTGATTGCAAATGAACTTGGATTTAATATATGAGAATTTTAAAATTCTGGGAGATTTTAAATTTGTTTTACTGACAATGAGTTAGGTATTTTGAATAGATTTCAAAATGAAAATGTTCAAATATGATTGAAAAGTGATATAGTATTGAGCTCACTTCGACATCTGGGAAATAACTCTGAGGATGCTGGCCACATCATCAGTGTTCATTTTCAAGTTCTAAGTGACAGATTACTACCAAAATCTTGTTTTGAATTGCTTTCTGAAAAACAAGTTGTTTGAATTCTGAAAAGGAATATTTGATTTTTCTTGAAAGAGCTAAATTGTTTAAAACTCCCAGGGTAATTGTTTAAACAAAGGCAAAATTAAATAGAAATTAGGAAAGAAAATATGAATTGAATTAAAACCAATTAACTGGAAATTGAATCGGGATATAATATATCAAGTAGAATCAGATTTGAATTGTGAGACAGGAATCCGAAATGGTATTGGACTGGTAAGTTAAGAGTTGAAATCGATAATGGATGGAAGTTGAGTTAAGAATGGGTTTTGGCTTGGATGCGTAAAGGATTTTGTTTTGAGGATAAAATTGGAATTTTGTTTGGGAATGCATTTGTATATACTAATAGGGCAGCAGATAGAAAGGATATAATGATATGCCCGACAAGAAGGTACACGTTTATTTTTATATGGGTTTGATGATTTATGAGCCTATTTGGCGAGCCGCTTGGCTGTTTTGTTTTATTTTGGATTGAAGAAGGCCTAGAAAGGCGAGTTGTAGTTGTACCGATTGACCCGTACAGAGGAGGTGCTAGCGAAATTTTTTGGAAATTTAAGGTATTAGAAAATTTTCAATATTTTTGAAAATATTTATTTACAGTATTGAATTGGTTTTTGATTTAAACTAAATTGGATTTGGATATTAATGGGTTTATAACGTTCTTTTTTACCTTAGCAATTTCGAGGACGAAATTATTTTAAGGGGGGAAGAATGTAACGACCCGTGTTTTTGGCTGTCAAATATTTAATTTAATTTATTTAAATATTTTATTTGGAATATCGATGGAATTTAATATTGAATTCGTTATTTAAACGAAGTTCGAACGTTATATATTTATATAATTATAAATCGAGCTCGAAATAGCGCTGTAGTTCGTAAATTGGAGTTTTGAACTTCAACTGAGAATACATGATCCAATATAAGTGGGATTTCTGTGAAACAAGAAACATTGGGACCGTATTGACGATAATTTTCATATGAAAGAGAAAAAACCAGATTTCGTGTTATAGATTGCTAGTTATGGCCAAATCAAAATTTGAAATAAACGCTGTGGAAATCGTTATTTAAAATATAGGCCTTTAAAATGGCCATTTTGCAAATGGACCTAGATTTTTGACGAAATCAGTTTCATTGAGACCGTAACGTTAAATTATTGTACGATGGTGAATGGCATGGAAAACCGATGTCATATGTGGCCACGATAGCCATAAACACCCGTTCGTTTTCTATAGTGCGTATTTAATTCAATAAAGAGATATTTGAGTGTAACTTGAACAAACGATCGAATTAGGCCACGAAACTAGTCCCGTTGAGTTCGTATCGTCGATTAGAGTCAGGATAGGTATATAGTTTGTTATTTTTAAAGACCGGCAAATTTGGTGTTCAGAATGGCGTTGCGGTGCGCGTTAAAAATAGCCTACCGGGGAAACAGACTCAGAATGCGACGAAACTGGTGCCGTTGGGTTCGTATTAAAAAATTATAGTAAGATTTCAAAGTTTCAAGTTGATTTGATTTATCTGGTGATCGTGGAAAAATTAAATGCGTGTTTATTTCTGGTTTTATAAAGGAAATGTTTTCCGTATGACCTCTGATTTCGACGAAACTTGTCCCATTGGGTCCGGAACATCTTTTTACATTAAGATTAGCATTTTTATCAGTAAATAGAAATCATTTATAATGGTTTTAATCAACTACTTTACGGCGAAGTTTTGTAAAAAAAAAACTAATATTAAGAACCATCTACCCTCATGCTATATATACCCCAAGCTTCTGAAACCCTAGTTCACGGTCAACAATATTTAGAGCCGCCACAAACCATTTCAGCAGCTGAAAAATTCACCAATCTCTCTTCTGATTCCTCCAAATTCTTACATCTACACCAAACGTTATATACCAAAATTCGTAGAACAAGTGGAGCGCTTCCATCTGTGTGGTCACGATTTGTTTTAAGGTCTCAGATCGATGGGAATTACGCCACGAAGGTGCTATCTTTGAGACCGAACTACAGCCGATCAGAGGGGTTTGATGAGATGGTTCTCGGGCCGGAGGACTTACAGGTGAAGGCGCATGTTCTTGTGCACTCAGATTTAGGTCATGCGGACCCTGGGAAGCTACGGTGGTGTATTTCCGATGTCCAAGGGTGTTAAAGCCTATGAAGCAAGAACCGTGATGTACAGGGAGGAATTAAGGTTGGTGAAATGGTTTCAAGCTGGGCGTATGTGGTATCAGTTGTTTAAGGCTTGAGGGTTAGTGAATTTTTATTTTGAACGATGGAGTAAGAAGGAGGTTGCGGCCGTTGATGTTGGGAAGCAGTAGGTTTTGTCTGCGGTTCTGGGAATGACAAATTACATGAGCTAAATCAAGACGGGTTGGAATAGAAGGAGACCGTATTTTTCCCAGTAGGCAATGAAGAAAAATAAAAGAGTTGACCACGTCACGTTTATAACAAAAAGTAATTAGTGAGTATTAAATTTTAATTAGAAAAATGATTAATTTAATTAGGGTGACCTTATGTTGTCAATAACTATAATGTGGGTTTTGGTGCAGGCCTTGGGAAGTCAGTCATTTGTAAGTGAACGGAGGGTCATCAAAGAACAGGGTTGACCGATTCAAACAATTCGTTAATCAAAGTTCATAATAAATACATAAGTAAAAGAAGCAGTGGATTCAAAGCAAAACGGTTCGAACAGGGAAGGATCAAATAATGAACGACCGAAATTTTTAAACTCAAAGATTTGCAAAGTAATTATTTTTCTCCATAATCTTAATTAAGAATTATAGCCAACTAAAAAAATATATGATAATTAATTATCATCTAATTGCTATGGGTATTGAACGAGGAGAAGGCGTCGTATTGGGTCAGCGTGAACAAGAAAATTATCGGTTCGCTTTACTGCTGAATAAAAGTAATCAACACTATTAAAACTGTAATTAAGGATTTCTTTATTTAATTAAATCGAGCATCTATAAATTATGCAACTTTTTATCTCGTGACCAGAATTGAGCCAAACAAACTTCGTCGGGATTGTATGGGCGAATTCTATATTTTGGAGCTGCTTTGACAGAATTGGAGATTGCTGGAGTTACTAGTTGAATTAAACAACTGTTTAATTTGATGAGAAATGAGCTGTTTAAGCAGAATATCAAATCAAGGTGAGTTAAACTCACTTAGTTTTCCCATTTATATTTTATATAAATTGGGTTTTTATTTTGTGTGCTCTGCTTGCTGATGGTTGCCTGTTTGCTAGTTATACATTTGTTATTGGTTTAACTGATGAAATTAAACTGTGTTTAATTTCAGTGAAATACCAAATCGTTATTTTTAACGATTGGTTCCAATAAAGGTAACTCACCTTGGTTGTTCACGTTTATAAAATAAACATGTTTTAAATGGTTGAATTGTTTGTGATTGATGTTAAATGATCGTTATTTATTGTTATCAGTTAAATGAAACTGATATGATCTGATTTGTGATAACCATTTTGAATACAGGGAAGAACAGTCGGAGGGATCTAACCGGATTCTTTAAATATATTATTTATTCTCATATTATCATATATGAACTGCATGATTGGTTATTGATTTGGTTTGTGATCATTTACTGAAAAGTCAACCTGTGTTTTGTTTAAACCAATGGGCTGTATTGGTTTAGTATTTGGCAGCGTATGGCCTATAAAATCAATCGTTTTATAAATATTGATTCACCGTCAGGTGAGTCAATAGGGATGAAGTTATAAAATTTATTTTATAACTGGAGATAGATTTAAAATATATTATTTTGAATATAAGTTATTAAAGAGAAATAAATAAATATTTTATTTATTTAAGACTTCGATTTGTTAAATAATTTATTTTATAAAATAAATTCCGACGTTAATCAGATCTACAAGTATGAGAATAAGAAATGAATTGAGTGGTTAAAATTTGATAATTGTTTTAAAAAGAAACAATTAATGGAATTATTTAAATTAATTATAATTTTAATTAGTTTAAAGTGAGGATTATTTGGGATCGGTTAATGAGATAATCAAGGTTTGAGTTAATTAAATCGACCAGTTTGAATTGAAATTGATTTTCAAATTGATGGGTGTCGATTAAAATAGTTAATGAATATTGTTTAAATTTAAATAAAGTTTAAAAAGAGAATTACTATTTAATTTAGTTAATAAAGGAATTAACTATTGAAATAGTTAATGATTGAAATAAGTTATTTTTGTAATTAATGATGATTTGGAAATTTACTTTTAAATGGGAATGCAATTAATGATCGAGAGTGAAATATAATCAAAGTGAATGGTGAAAGGAATTTATGAACGGGTTTTATATTTAAAACCCGAATTTTTATAACAAAGTTATAAAGAGAATGGTAAGCGAATACGAGGGCTTAATTTAAAGGATACTTGGATTAAGAAAGAGGACAGAAAGATGGGAAGGGTTTTTAATAAGCCAGAATTTTATAAATGTGGTTTAAAAGAGTAAAAGCGTTAATTTTACATTAGCGTTACTTGACAATGAGATCAAGTAAAAAAAGGGAATTTGAAATAAGATTTCAAAAGTGGGAAATGGTTGAGTAGATTTGAAAGGAGATTGGTAAAAGTGTATTTGAGATAAACAAGTGGGTCGTAGGGTTGTATAACCAAACTCAATTTATAATGGAATTTGTTTTAAGACGTGAATGGAATATGAGTTTGATTACAACTTATATTTATCTGAGGATATGAACGTTGTTGATCAAGGTCTGAGAGGTTATTAAAATACCCCAACTTGAACAACACCAGGAATATCTGAGGATGATAGTAGTTGGTAATCGTAAAATAGGTTAGTGATAGTTCATTATTTCCATTAGTGAAATAATGCAACGTTGGTGAGAATTGGAATATATATATATATATATATATATATATATATGACGAGAAATCCGAAGTAAAGAAAATGTAAAGTTTGTTTTATTCTATACTAACCAATGTTAGTATGGTTTCAAGAAGGGAATACAAGGTATTATGTAATGCTATTTAAAGAAGAAAATGAGTTGAATGGGTTTTCCGTGTTTTAAATAATAAGAAATGATGTTGAAGTGTCTTTGAAAGGAGAATTAAGTGTAAATTGAATATGGTTATTTTACCAAGTATTATAAAGAAATGGTGTTGAGAACATTGGTATATTAATTAAGAATTCAATTATCGTATTTCTAAATATTAAAGAGTTAGGAGTTTTAATTAAGCAGAAGTGAACTAGTTTGGTTTAAAGTTAAAGGCCAAGTGATGCCGAATACTGAACCAGTGAACTCATTAGAGTGTCATGATTGAAACACTGTTTATTTTGATAGTTAAATCACCGACTATCAAATCTGTCCAATACAATTATTTGTATGGAAAGACCGGGATCAAATTTATATTCGAAAACCATTCCTATCAACAAATACATGAAGATATCAGAATATAACCGAGTTTGAGCGTTGAAGACCGTGGATTTTCATAAACGGAAGAACCATTTATATTCTCTACCTGGCAAGTAGAGATAAGGTGTGATTCTGTCGTGGTTGGATTCTACGGATTGCAAGGACTTCTCGCTATTTATCCATGGGGTGATTCCTATATGGATGCAGTAGGAGAGTGCCTTCAGTTCATCCTGTTCCTGGATGACTTGCATGGACGAGTGTCTGACAGAGTATTTCCAAAGGATCACGTATGTTGATTTCTTTAAACGTGCTATAGTTGGCAGCGGAGAATTGTCGTTCTCTTAGCTTCCAGCTAGAGTGTTTTTGGGGATGTCAATTAGTGATATCTGGCGGATCTGACGATGTGGCATTCAAAGTAAATGGTGATCAGATGTTTCAAAAATAAACTCTGACCTCAAGCCTTATCAACCGGGAAATAACAAAAATTGGGCAGGCATCATGGCTATGTGGGTTGCTTTCATTAGGTTGTATAATCACCTATCTGGAGAAAATCCTATTTGTTTCTTAAATCTATGTTTCGATGTTGTCCCTTCTCGGGAGACGGTTGCTGATCCCAACCGTCGGTGATATACATTCGATACACTTAAGCGGAATGAGTGGTCGGTCTTGTGTGGGCTGGGTTGCAAGACGTTCTTGTTGAACCCAGTGTATTCGCCTCTAGAGATACACTATCGGCAGGTGGTCCCATACCTTGTCATAGTCGGAATCCAATCTCCAATAAGTGCCCATGGTTTTTGTTTGTATACTATATATGTAGGGCATGAGATGCAAGCGTTCTACTAGATTCTATTTACTTGTATTTATACATTATTATAATAACAAAAAGAATATTGGTTTCAAAACTGTTTTGGGTTATCGTAAGGTAAAAACCGTCCGTGTTTATGTGTGGATTTGGTCTTGCGATTATCCTTTTCTTTTGAAAGATTTTTGAACTTTAAAATCATGATTGGATGATTTATCTTTAATACTGTGCGAATTTTCTCACTCTGGTTCACCGGACTGACCTGGTGTTTTTTAAATGCTCGGGTTAGCCCAGGGTGTACCGGTTCAGGATATCGAATGCTGTGAAGAGACGTGCTGGGGGGGGGGGGGGGTCCAGACATATGATATTATATAGCTACTTTTCCGCTGTGTATTGTATATGGGAACAGGTTATTATAACTGTCCCGTTGTATGATGTACTCTGATATTGTAAGTATTTTTAAAGCTCTCAATAAAGATTTATTTTTGTATTATACTTTGTTCCGCTGTGATGTGAGACTCTGTGTTGTGGTGTTTCTTCTTCTTCTTCTTCTATTCTAATATTTCTTTCTTCTTATCTTACCCTCTAACTTCTTTCCATAGATGATCAGGAATTTCCAATGTCTGAATAGTCAACATGGTAGTTTGGTGTTGATTTTCATAGTCGAAAATCCCTTGGTCGTTACAGTGGTACCAGAGCTGAAGGTTAAGTGATTACCTTGGCTCTGTGGCGTGATTCAATAGAGATGGGGTTAGCAACACCCTAGATTGAGTTGAGTATATATATACGAGTGAACATATTTGTAGATTTTATAAAAAAGTGTTTTATATCGTGACGATTTATTTTTTGAGTTGTTTATGAGTTCTGGTCGATCAATTTGATCCACTGTAACGATAGGGGTTTCTAAACACTCAAGTACGATAAACCGACGCAGCATGATTTTAAAGAGGGTAAATGAAATTATTTTACCCAAATTATATTTTAATATAAAAGAATGATTAATATTGGAAATATTATGGTATATTGGATGTGTTGGTTGATTATAATTGAAATGGTTATATAAGCAACCAATTAGAATTCGTATAATATAAATGCAGATTTATTAAATCTGAAATTAAAATCAGAATTTGAATTAAAATTCCCAAAAGTGGGAAAGGTGATTGCAAATGAACTTGGATTTAATATATGAGAATTTTAAAATTCTGGGAGATTTTAAATTTGTTTTACTGACAATGAGTTAGGTATTTTGAATAGATTTCAAAATGAAAATGTTCAAATATGATTTTGAAAAGTGATATAGTATTGAACTCACTTCGATAGCTGGGAAATAACTCTGAGGATGCTGGCCACATCATCAGTGTTCATTTTCAAGTTCTAAGTGACAGATTACTACCAAAATCTTGTTTTGAATTGCTTTCTGAAAAACAAGTTGTTTGAATTCTGAAAAGGAATATTTGATTTTTCTTGAAAGAGCTAAATTGTTTAAAACTCCTAGGGTAATTGTTTAAACAAAGGCAAAATTAAATAGAAATTAGGAAAGCAAATATGAATTGAATTAAAACCAATTAACTGGAAATTGAATCGGGATATAATATATCAAGTAGAATCAGATTTGAATTGTGAGACAGGAATCCGAAATGGTATTGGACTGGTAAGTTAAGAGTTGAAATCGATAATGGATGGAAGTTGAGTTAAGAATGGGTTTTGGCTTGGACACGTAAAGGATTTTGTTTTGAGGATAAAATTGGAATTTTGTTTGGGAATGCATTTGTATATACTGACAGGGCAGCAGATAGAAAGGATATAATGATATGCCCGACAAGAAGGTACACGTTTATTTTTATATGGGTTTGATGATTTATGAGCCTATTTGGCGAGCCGCTTGGCTGTTTTTTTTTATTTTGGATTGAAGAAGGCCTAGAAAAGCAAGTTGTAGTTGTACCGATTGAGCCGTACACAGGAGGTGCTAGCAAAAATTTTCGGAAATTTAAGGTATTAGAAAATTTTCAATATTTTTGAAAATATTTATTTACAGTACTGAATTGGTTTTTTATTTAAACTAAATTGGATTTGGATATTAATGGGTTTATAACGTTCTTTCTTACCTTAGCAATTTCAAGGACGAAATTATTTTAAGGGGGAAAGAATGTAACGACCCGTGTTTTTGGCTGTCAAATATTTAATTTAATTTATTTAAATATTTTATTTGGAATTTAATATTGAATTCGTTATTTAAACGAAGTTCGAATGTTATATATTTATATAATTATAAATCGAGCTCGAAATAGCGCTGCAGTTCGTAAATTGGAGTTTTGAACTTCAACTGAGAATACAGGATCCAATATAAGTGGGATTTCTGTGAAACAAGAAACATTGGGACCGTATTGACGATAATTTTCATATAAAAGAGAAAAATCCAGATTTCGTGTTATAGATTGCTAGTTATGGCCAAATCAAAATTTGAAATAAACGCTGTGGAAATCGTTATTTAAAATATAGGCCTATAAAATGGCCATTTTGCAAACGGACTCAGATTTTTTATGAAATCAGTTTCATTGAGACTGTAATGTTAAATTATTGTACGATGGTGAATGGCATGGAAAACCGATGTCGTATGTGGCCACGATAGCCATAAACACCCGTTCATTTTCTATAGCGCGTATTTAATTTAATAAAGAGATATTAGTGTAACTTGAACAGACGATCGAATTAGGCCACGAAACCAGTCCCGTTGAGTTCGTATCGTCGATTAGAGTCAGGATAGGTATATAGTTTGTTGTTTTTAAAGACCGGCAAATTTGGTGTTCAGAATGGCGTTGCGGTGCGCGTTAAAAATAGCCTA
This sequence comes from Allium sativum, assembly GCA_030737875.1. Taxonomy (NCBI): domain Eukaryota; kingdom Viridiplantae; phylum Streptophyta; class Magnoliopsida; order Asparagales; family Amaryllidaceae; genus Allium; species Allium sativum. Next base: position 23,286,080 of record CM060918.1, on the reverse strand, counting down.
CCGGGGAAACAGTCTTAGAATGCGACGAAACTGGTGCCGTTGGGTTCATATTGAAAAATTATTGTAAGATTTCAAAATTTCAAGTTGATTTGATTTATCTGGTTATCGTGGAAAAATTAAATGCGTGTTTATTTCTGGTTTTGTAAAGGAAATTTTTCAATACAACCTCAGATTTCGACGAAACTTATCCCATTGGGTCCGGAACATCTTTTTACATTAAGATTAGCATTTTTGTCAGTAATTAGAAATCATTTCTAGTGGTTTTAATCAACTACTTTATGGCGAAGTTTTGTAAAAAAATAAATAAACTAATATTAAAAACCATCTACCCTCACGCTATATATACCCCAAGCTTCTGAAACCCTAGTTCACGGTCAACAATATTTAGAGCCGCCACAAACCATTTCAACAGCTAAAAAGTTCACCAATCTCTCTTCTGATTCCTCCAAATTCTTACATTTACACCAAACGTTAAATACCAAAATTCGTAGAACAAGTGGAGGGCTTCCATCTGTGTGGTCACGATTTGTTTCAAGGTCTCAGATCGATGGGAATTACGCCATGAAGGTGCTGCGTTCGAGACCGAACTACAGCCGATCAGAGGGGTTTGACGAGATGGATCTCGGGTCGGAGGACTTACAGGTGAAGGCGCATGTTCTTGTGCACTCAGATCTAGGTCATGCGGACCATGGGAAGCTGCGGTGGTGTATTTCCGATGTCCAAGGGTGCTAAAGCCTCATAAGCAAGAACCGTGATGTACAGGGAGGAATTAAGGTTGGTGAAATGGTTTCAACCTGAGCATATGTGGTATCAGTTGTTTAAGGCTTGCGGGTTGGTGAATGTTGATTTTGAACGATGGAGTAAGAAGGAGGTTGCGGCAGTTGATGTTGAGAAGCAATGGGTTTTGTCTGCGATTCTGGGAATGACAAATTACATCATAGAAATCAAGACGGGTTGGAATAGAAGGAGACCGTATTTTTCCCAGAAGGCAATGAAGAAAAATAAAAGAATTGACCGCGTCACGTTTATAACAAAAAGTAATTAGTGAGTATTAAATTTTAATTAGAAAAATGATTAATTTAATTAGTGTGACCTTATGTTGTTAATAACTATAATGTGGGTTTTGGTGCATGCCTTGGGAAGTCAGTCATTTGCAAGTGAACGGAGGGTCAAAGAACAGGGTTGACCGGTTCAAACAATTCGTTAATCAAAGTTCATAATAAATACATAGGTAAAAGAAGCAGCGGATTAAAAGCAAAACGGTTCGAACAGGGAGGGATCAAATAATGAACGACCGAAATTCTTAAACTCAAAGATTTGCGATGTAATTATTTTTCTCTATAATCTTAATTAAGAATTATAGTCAACTAAAAAAATATAAGAGAATTAATTATCATCTAATTGCTGTAGGTATTGAACGAGGAGAAGGCGTCGTATTGGGTCAGCGTGAACAAGAAAATTATCGGTTCGCTTTACTGCTAAATAAAAGTAATCAACGTTATTAAAACCGTAATTAAGGATTTCTTTATTTAATTAAATCGAGCATCTATAACTTATGTAACTTTTTATCTCGTGACCAGAATTGAGCCAAACAAACTTCGTCGGGACTGTATGGGCGAATTCTATATTTTGGAACCGCCTTTGACAGAATTGGAGATTGCTGGAGTTACTAGTTGAATTAAACAACTGTTTAATTTGATTAGAAATGAGCTGTTTAAGCAGAAAATCAAATCAAGGTGAGTTAAGCTCACCCAGTTTTCCTATTTATATTTTATATAAATTGGGTTTTTATTTTTTGTGCTCTGCTTGTTGATGGTTGCGTGTTTGCTAGTTATACATTTGTTGTTGGTTTAACTGATGAAATTAAACTGTGTTTAATTTCAGTGAGATACCAAATAATTATTTTTAACGATTGGTTCCAATAAAGGTAACTCACCTTGGTTGGTCACGTTTATAAAATAAACGTGTTTTAAATGGTTGAATTGTTTGTGATTGATGTTAAATGATTGTTATTTATTGTTATCAGTTAAATGAAACTAATATGATCAGATTTGTGATAACCATTTTGAATACAGGGAAGAACAGGTTGGAGGGATCCAACCGAATTCCTCAAATATATTATTTATTTTCATATTATCATATATGAACTGCCATGATTGGTGATTGATTTGGTTTGTGATCATTTACTGAAAAGTCAACCTGTGTTTTTTTTAAACCAATGGGTGGTATTGGTTTAGTATTTGGCAGCGTATGGCCTACAAAATCAATCGTTTTATAGATATTGATTCACCGTCAGGTAAGTCCATAGAGATGAAGTTATAAAATTTATTTTATAACTGGAGATAGATTTGAAATATATTATTTTGAATAGAAGTTATTAAAGAGAAATAAATAAATATTTTATTTATTTAAGACTTCGATTTATTAAATAATTTATTTTATAAAATAAATTCTGACGTTAATCAGATTTACAAGTATGAGAATAAGAAATGAATCGAGTGGTTAAATTTTGATAATTATTTTGTAAAGAAACAATTATTGGAATTATTTAAATTAATTATAATTTTAATTAGTTTAAAGTGAGGATTATTTGTGATCGGTTAATGAGATAATCGAGGTTTGAGTTAATTAAATTGACCAGTTTGAATTGAAATTGATTATCAAATTGATGGGTGTCAATTAAAATAGTTAATGAATATTGTTTAAATTTAAATAAAGTTTAAAAAGAGATTTACTATTTAATATAGTTAATAAAGGAATTAACTATTGAAATAGTTAATGATTGAAATAAGTTATTTTTGTAATTAATGATGATTTGGAAATTTACTTTTAAATGGGAATGCAATTAAAAGTGATCGAGAGTGAAATATAATCAAAGTGAATGGTGAAAGGAATTTATGAACGGGTTTTATATTTAAAACCCGAATTTTTATAACAAAGTTATAAAGAGAATGGTAAGAGAATACGAGGGCTTAATTTAAAGGATACTTGGATTAAGAAAGAGGATAGAAAGATGGGAATGGTTTTTAATAAGCCAGAATTTTATAAATGTGGTTTAAAAGAGTAAAAGCATTAATTTTACATTAACGTTACATGACAATGAGATCAAGTAAAAAAGGGAATTTGAAATAAGATTTCAAAAGTGGGAAATGGTTGAGTAGATTTGAAAGGAGATAGGTAAAAGTGTATTTGAGATAAAGAAGTGGGTCGTAGGGTTGTATAACCAAACCCAATTTATAACAGAATTTGTTTTAAGACGTGAATGGAATATGAGTTTGATTACGACTTATATTTATCTGAGTATATGAACATTGTTGATCAAGGTCTGAGAGGTTATTAAACTACCCCAACTTGAACAACATTAGGATTATCTGAGGATGGTAGTAGTTGGTAATCGTAAAAGAGGTTAGTGATAGTTCATTATTTCCATTAGTGAAATAATGCAACGTTGGTGAGAATTGGAATATATATATATATATGACGAGAAATCCGAAGTAAAGAAAATGTAAAGTTAGTTTTATTCTATACTAATCAATGTTAGTATGGTTTCGAGAAGGGAATACAAGGTATTACGTAACGCTATTTAAAGAAGAAAATGAGTTGAATGGGTTTTCCATGTTTTAAATAATAAGAAATGAAGTTGAAATGTCTTTGAAAGGAGAATTAAGTGTAAATTGAATATGGTTATTTTACCAAGTATTATAAAGAAATGGTGTTGAGAACATTGGTATATTAATTAAGAATTCAATTATCGTATTTCTAAATATTAAAGAGTTAGGAGTTTTAATTAAGCAGAAGTGAACTAGTTTGGTTTAAAGTTAAAGGCCAAGTGATGCCGAATATTGAACCAGTGAACTCATTGGAGTGTCATGATTGAAACACTGTTTATTTTGATAGTTAAATCACCGACTATCAAATCTGTCCAATACGATTGCTGGTATGGAAAGACCGGGATCGAATTTATATTCGAAACCCATTTCTATCAACAAATACGTGAAGATATCAGAATATGATCCAGTTGGAGCATTGAAGACCGTGGATTTTCATAAATGGAAAAACCACTAATATTCTCTGCCTGGCAAGTAGAGATAAGGTGTGATTCTGTTGTGGTTGGATTCTACGGGTTGCAAGGACTTCTCGCTACTGATCCATGGGGTGATTCCTATATGGATGCAGTAGGAGAGTGCCTTCGATTCATCCTTTTCCTAGATGACTTTCATGGTTGAGTGTATGACAGAGTATTTCCAAAGGGTCACGTACGTTGATTTCTTCAAACGTGCTACAGTTGTTGGCGGAGAATTGCCGTTCTCTTAGCTTCCAGCTAGAGTATTTTTGGGGATGTCAATTAGTGATATCTGGCGGATCTTACGATGTGGCATTCAAAGTAAATGGTGATCAGATGTTTCAAAAATAAACTCTGAATTCAAGCCTCATCAACCGAGAAATGACAAAAATCGAGCAGGCAACATGGCTATGTGGGTCGCTCCCATTAGGTTGTATAATCACCTATCTAGAGAAAATCCTGTTTGTTTCTTAAATCTATGTTTTGATGCTGTCCCTTCTCGGGATACGGTTGCTGATCCCAACCGTCGGTGATATACATTCGATACACTCAAGCGGAATGAGTGGTCGGTCATGTGTGGACCGGGTTGCAAGACGTTCTTATTGAACCCAATGTATTCGCCTCTAGAGATACACTATCGGCAGGTAGTCCCATACCTTGTCATAGTTGGAATCCAATCTCCAATAAATGCCCGCGGTTTTTGTTTGTATACTATATATGTAGAGCGCGAGATGCAAGCGTTCTACTAGATTCTATTTACTTGTATTTAGACATTATTATAATATCAGAAAGGATATTGGTTTCAAAACTATTTTGGGTTATCGTAAGGTAAAAACCGTCCGTGTTTATGTGTGGATTTGGTCTTATGATTATCCATTTCTTTTGAAAGATTTTTGAACTTTAAAATCATGATTGGATGATTTATCCTTAATACTATGCGAGTTTTTCTCACTCTAGTTCACCAGACTGACCCGGTGTTTTGTAAATGCTCGGGTTAGCCCGGGGTGTATAGGTTCAGGTTATCGAATGCTGTGAAGAGGTGAGCTGGGAGGGTCCAGACGTATGATATTATATAGCTACTTTTCCGCTGTTTATTGTATATGGGAACAGGTTATTATAACTGTCCCGTTGTGTGATGTACTCTGATATTGTAAGTATTTTTAAAGCTCTCAATAAAGATTTATTTCTGTATTATACTTTGTTCCACTGCGATGTGAGACTATGTGTTGTGGTTTTTCTTCTTCTTCTTCTTCTTCTTCTTCTTCTTATATTCTAATATTTCTTTCTTATTATCTCATCCTCTAACTTCTTTCCATAAATGATCATGAATTTTCGATGTCTGAATAGTCAACATGGCAGTTTGGTGTTGATTTTCGGAGTCGAAAATCCCTTGGTCCTTATAAGTCTAAACCTAATTTTGGACATCTGACGTGGTTCAGACGTATGAAATTAGTTTTCAAACATATGAAATTGGTCTTTACCAATATCGAAGACCATCTCAAACATTTTAAATTTATTTCAGATGTCTGACCTGCTTTGAAGATGCTTTTCAAGCTGAAAACATCGCTTAATGGCTCTAGATCGATACATGCTTGTCTAGGCTCTTGGATAGGTTAAAGACATTCCCTAATACACTAAAGCACCTGAGCAAACATCTATACAAGAGTTTACACTAAAAATCATTGAAATGAGATCAAAACATCACAAGTCGGAAAATTCACACAGAAAAAATCCTACTCACGCAATTCATACACAAAATATACATTCCAAGGGCACACTAGCCAAGCCTATAGGCTTGAGTCACATATGTGAGTTCGCAAGAACTCGCCTTTGATTGTTGGAAGCGAGGAAATGAATTAAAATCAAACTAGATCAATCTCTCTTTGAATATAGCACACAAATCTTCAATCTTCACACAATACACAATATTTCCTAAGAATTAAATTTAGGAAATAACAAGGATTGAAGAGCAAACAAGCTGGAGAAGATGGAGATTAAGCTTACCTTACTTCTCTTTGGATTTGCTCTTGATTTCAACAACAATCAGTCTCCCAAGGTCAAGCTCGAGCATAGGGAATTTTAATTTCCCATCCCGCTCCCCATTTTTATTTATTTTTTTGGCATGTAAAACTTGTTTTAATAGTGATCCGTAACACTGTTTATTAAAAAATATGAAAATAAAACTCACATAGGTGATATACCAAGCGTATATCAACTACATTTACATGTTCCAACAGAGGAAACCCAATAATACATTATTTCATTACATGAAGTTACATCAATTCTACTTCACTAAGTTTTCATAGTGCCAGACCTATTGCACCAGTGACCACACCAGTGGAGTTATCCATTGTTAAAAGGTGCATTCTCCCTCGCTCTTGTCTTGGTGCATGTAATAGGGGATTTTCCTGCGCTGTATCCTGCAAATAAAACAGACGAGGCAGGTGCATTAGCTACAATTATATTCGGTGGTCTTGGTATATATCCTGGTTGAGGAGGTAAATTAGCATATGGATTACTTAGTTACTTCTTACTAATGTCTTGCACAACTTTCCTGCTTTGAAGAGTAGTGTAACTCTTGGACATAATTTCCATAAGCTTCCTTTTCTCACTACATATGAAGGGGTCAAGTTCACTGCTGTTAATTTCAATACCCAATCCCTCAATAGTTTGAAGTACAGTCCCCTCAACAGTAGGCTTCTGCATTTTCTCTTTATCTTTAGGTTGCCTTACTTTGGAGCTACTAGTTCCTTTTGTTAAATTGAAGTTATTGAGCAAGAAATTGTCTAGGTTGCAATCATTTTATGCTTTTCGGTAGTAGCAGTGGTCTACCCGACATTGCTTATGTCATCACCAAGTTGCACTTACAACCGCGTTAAGCTTCCATTTTGTTCCCCATTTCTATTTTCTTTAAATGTTACAATAAAGTGAGGAGGAGAGGGGGCTGCGGAGTTATAAGGGTGTGGGCTAGGTTTACTAATTCAAGCCCTAACCAAAGTCCCAAATTTCATAAACTCTAAACATACCAATGTTTACAGTTTTTAATCATGTAACTGGCATTTGAACAATATGGAAGTGGTCTAGAGTCCAAATTCTTTTGCATGAAACAACTGAATTTTTGGACATACACTCGATTATTATATTATATTTAAATATATTATCATGAAATATGCGGGTTGTTACACCAGGGCACCAGAGGATAGAGAAGTGAAGCCTAGATTGTGATGCTGACGACATTGCCAGCAAGTGAAACCAAAAGGCATATGTACAAAGCTGGCTCAAAGTCACGGCCCATCATCCAAACTCTGGATTTGAGGGCCATGGTTCGAAAGATCATGGAAGACAACCAAATTTTTCCTAGTGAAGACTGGGGTATCGATAGGATCTATACTCTTGCCTGAATTCCCGCTCGGTTCAATTTGCCATAGATACCTCACTACACAGTGTAGACTGATCTGATTCAGAATCTGATGTCATATCAATGGTATATGGGTTCAGCAAAATCTTTAGATGTCATTAGGTATAAGGCCTTCCCGATTTACCGGGAGGGCGTAACAACCATGTGGATTACGAAGCTCCTACTGAAGTCCTGTAATGGCGCGTTTTGTTAGCTGTCGAATAATTTATTTATTTAATTATTTATATATCGATTTGGTGATATCGATAACTTAAAGTACAACGTTCGAACTTATAATTTATAATTATAATTAAAACGAACCTGAAAACGTCGCGGCAGTTCGTTATTTGGCAATTCAGACTTCAACTGAATGTACAGGATTCGTTTTAAGCCGGATTTCTGTGAAACAAGAAACGTGTGGAGCTGGTGGAGTATATCTTTCTAGTGGAAGAGAAAGATCAGGATTTCGTCGTGTAGATTTTGAGATATGTCCAAATCAAATTTTAAAATAGTCGCTATAGAATCGTTTATCAACCGTAACAGTTTATTCGATATAACTGGATATCGGGTTTGAATTTAGACAAGGTTCTTTTGAGACATAGTGATAATTTGATTTTTAGAATTTTATGGTAATTTTTAATTAATTAAATAAGAAACTTTTTATTTGGAGTATTTTGCACCCTGTAATCAACATTTTTGGGTTTCACAATATGAGTAAATCTACCGGTATTAATATATTTTTGGGATCGTGGGACGTTGGCCATCTCACCGGTATCTTTATTTCTGTCCGTACGTGGATGGAATTTACGTAACATGGTAATTTGGAAAACAAAACTTTAAATACATGAATAAAATAAAGCTGTAATCTTTGTTGTGTGAACCGAATTGATTCCACGTTCTCTCTTCCCAACCACCAAGTTTCTATGGCCCTAAAGATGCTACGGCATGCAACTTTAAACAATTTTAGTATAACTAAACTATATAATACCATTTTCTTTTCTAACCTTTAACCCTAAAACCGAATTCACTTCACCATTTCTCGGATAAAAACCAGGCCGCCACACGACTAAATCAAAACAAAAGTTCGGTCTTTCAAAACCCAATTCAAAATCAAAGAAAAACATTTGTAAAATCATAATACTTATACATATGATCCCCAGTGTGTACAGCAAGCCTATGCTTTCAAAACGATGACCTTGTGCAGCTAGGGAGAACCCACGCAGGCGTAGGAGAGGAACTGACGTGTCGAAATTTCCTTCCTTAAGTTATATTAGTGCATATATATATATATATAAATGCGATCTGAAACCATTCTTTTCTTTCTGCAAACTAAAAAGAAATCGATGCCTCTATAATCAAAACAAATGAATTCTCCCAGTAAGGATCTTAAACTCTCATATACGAAACCTTATTGTTGCTCATCATTCTCGTAACTTGTTTTGAAGTGATCGGAACTTCTGGTGTTCGCTGTTCTGTAGCCAACGAACGTTCTTAGCGCTATCCCCGTTGTATGAGAGTTCCTGAGCGATTCTTTATATTCTGGTACATAAATCACCGAAACTCGACGCCCTTCAGTAGAGCTCGGGTTGGAGTTGTCGGACCTAAGGCATTGACGCAAGTTTTGGGGTTGGTCACGAGAAGTCTGTCGATGCGGTTTCTAGGGGTGTTGCGAACTAGGTGTTAGGACAACAAGGTGATGGAGAAAGCCAAGAGGAGTTCGATGATGGAGTCCTTGTTGGGTTCGGCGGTGTATGTTGGTAGCAGTGGAGATGGAAAGTGCGGCCATTTCTTTTGCTGGAGCGTGGTTTTAATTTGGGAACCACACGTGTTGATTGGATGGGGAGTGGAGCTTATGTTTGGGCTTATGTATGGACAAGGGAAGAAGGGGACCAATGAGTGATTTATGTGGCATGCTGTTAGGACAATTGCATGAGGAAATTGGAGGGTAATACACAAGCATGGGATCATAGCAGCTTGCGTTTTCCAATATGGGGGAGGATGACGTGGGACTTCATTGTAGCAAGCAGGGTGAATTGAAGTTGGGCCGTAATTTTGAATTGAATTTGACGCCGTTCGTTGCGTTGGAATCGTATGATGGCCGACTACGTTCTGAAACTCGTTTAGAGACAACTGGTGCTCATTGCAAATTATGGCGGAATAAAATGCCTGAACGGAGGTGTTGAACAGTTAATCGTTCTTTAACGATGAACTGCCCATGTGAGTAACACTCACTAACTCTCCTCAGTTTATATTTTTATATAAACTGTGTTAAATGATTTGATTGCTGTGTATTGAAAGTTTGGACTGTCAAATAGATTTGATTGAAACATAGATATAGTTATATATATAAACGACAATCAAATATTGATTCAGTTCATCAGTATATTTCATGTTGGAATGAAATTGATGTATATTTTATTGTGTAACATCTGTGGATGCAAGGAAACAGGTTGGAGGAATCCGACTGGATTCCTCAACATTTATTTTACCGTTTTTCATATATTGTGATATATGATGTGTTATGAAATCTGTTATTGATTTCATATGTTTGAATGATACCGATCATTGTTATACGACACGTTAAACACCGTAGGTGATACTAGAATGTAAAAAGGAAATTTTCAATGTTTATATTGAAAATAAATCTTATTTGGATTTTATAAAATGAAAACATTTATTTATTTGGGAAATAAATAAAGGAACATTTATTTAGATTATAAATAAATGGAATAAAGGAATATTTATTTAGGGAATAAATAAAGGAACACTTGTTCGGAAAATAAATAGAATTATACAAGGATAGATTTAAACACGTGCTTCGCACACGGTATAACACGATATGGATTTAAATGAGATATTAAATAGGAAATCTGTTTTAAACAGATAAATTGAAGTAGATTAATTTATAAATAATGTTTTATAAATTAAATAAATTATTTATCGTTGATAAATGGAATATACATAAGTCTGGACTTATATAGAGAAGTAGAAACGTTATTAAAAGGACATTTATAAAGTGAAGAACCGTTACTAAAAGTAAATCTTTATAAATGGATAAACGTTGTAAAAAGTAAATCTTTATCAATGGATAAACGTTGTAAAAAGGAAATCTTTTGAAATGAATAAACGTTAATAAAAGGAGTTAATCGAATTTAGTTATTCGAAATGAGTTATTCGAATTAGATATTTGAACAGAGTTAAACACATTAGAGTGATTCGAATTACTTATTCGAATAGAGTTACACAAAGTAATTTGTTAGGTTAACCAAAGCAAGTTAGTCGAGTTAATCAAAGTAATTGGTTAAGTTAACCAAAGTAAATTAGTTAAGTTAAACTAATTGGTAAATCAAAGTGAATTAGTTGCGTCAAACTAAGTGATTTAGTTAAGTTAAACTAATTGGTTAATCGAAGTAAATTAGTTGGGATAATCAAAGTGAATTAGCTGAGTTAAACTAAGTAAATCGGTTAGAGTTAATCAAAGTGAATTAACTAAGTTAAACTAAGTGGATTAGTTCAGTTAATTGAGACAAGTAAATCAAGTTAGGTTAAACCATTTGAGTTAACCAGTTTGGTTAAACCATTTGAGTTAACCAGTTAAAGTTTACCAGTTAAAGATAAACAGTTAAAGTTGACCAGTTAAAGTTGACCAGTTAGAGTTGATCAGTTAGAGTTACTCAGTTAGAATTGACCAGTTAGAGTTGACCAGTCAGAGTTATCCAAGTGGAGTTAATCGAGTAGAGTTGCCGAATATCACTTATTCAAAGTAGAGTTATCGAATATAGTGTATTCGAGGGAAGAGTAATCGAATATAGTTTATTCGAGTGGAGAAATCAAATGTTATTCATTTGAGAAGAGTTATCGAATATAGTTTATTCGAGTGGAGAAATCAAATGTTATTCATTTGAGAAGAGTTATTGAATATTATTTATACGATGAGGAGTTATCGAATATTGGTTATTCGGAGTTAGTTAATCCGAAGGAGTTATTCGAAGTTAGTTAATCCGAAGGAGTTAGTCGAAGAGTTGATCCAAAGGAGTTATTCGGAGTTAGTTAATCCGAAGGAGTTAGTCGAAGAGTTAATCCAAAGGAGTTATTCGGAGTTAGTTAATCCGAAGGAGTTAGTCGAAGGGTTAATCCAAAGGAGTTATTCAGAGTTAGTTAATCCAAAGGAGTTATTCGAAGTTAGTTAATCCAAAGGAGTTATTCAGAGTTAGTTAATCCAAAGGAGTTATTCGAAGTTAGTTAATCCAAAGGAGTTATTCGAAGGAGTTATTCGAAGTTAGCTAATCCAAAGGAGTTATTCGAAGTTAGTTAATCCAAAGGAGTAGTCGAAGAGTTAATTGAATATTAGTTATTCAATTTGAGTTAATCGAATTTAGTTATTCGAGAAGAGTAAATCGAATTAGTTATTCAAAGGATTAAATCAATTAGGTTATTCGAATTAGTTATTCGAAGGAATAAATCAAATTAAGTTAATCGATTTGAGTTGAGTTAATCGATTTCGGTTAAGTTAAGTTATCGAGTTAAGAAATCGAGTTAAGATTTATCGAGTTAAGTAATCGAGTTGAGATAATCGAGTTAATAAAATCAAGTTAAGTTAATCAAAAAAGTTACTCGATAAGAGTAAATCCATTTAAGTTAATCGGATGTTAGTTATTCGATAAGAATTGACATATTTAAGAAAATCGAATATTTGTTATTCGATAAGAGTTAATGAAATAGAGCCAACCAAGAAGAGTTATTCGTTAGGAGTTAATCGAAATAGAGTTTATCGAATATCAGTTATTAAAAAGGGAGAGTTAATCGAATAGAGATTACTCGAAAGAGAGCTATACGTCGAATTCGATTATAGCGAATTCGGGAAAGTACTATTTACTTTCAAGGGTTTAAATCAAGATTTAGTTATTGATTTAGAAATTAGGTGTCTGTTAAATTATTCGAGTTAGGAAATAAATTTATAATTTAGGTTAGATATTTTAGGGGTAGGAATTATAACGTTATAGTTATAATCAAACGCCGTCATATAAGAAGTGGATTCGTAACCTGAATCCGAGAATTTGCGTAAACAAATGATTGTAAAAAGTGAGTGATGAGCTTCATCTATTTCACAGTAAAGGACGTTGTTCAATTAAGGTCTGAGAGGTAATTATACCCCAACTTGATTGACTTCAGAATTGACAAAGGAATAGTTGTGGTTCGATAGAAAAGGTTGATTTGAAATATAGAAGTAATAAGAGATTAATGGATTAAGCATAACGATGTTTTATACAACGTTCATTGGAAATCCGTAAATGAGTTTTGGAAACGTTTTCCAAATATAGTCAGATATGTTTTCTAAAACATAGAAAATGAAATGTTTTCATGATAAGAATTTAAGAAATAAAGTTAAGCAAATTCAGAAACTGACTGGAGAGGGTAAGTTGAACGGTTTTCTAAGTGACGATCTGATGTTGGTTTCGACCTTCCGGATTGATACTTAGAGAATTGTTCTCATACTAGTTACAGTTAGGGACTGATAGTTGCGAAATAATAGTGATGTGAAAATAAGCTATGGAAATGTTTTCCAATGATTAATAACAGATATTTTCTAAATATATGAAATAAGGAAATATGAACATATGATGATTGATCGATCGAATTTCCATTTGGAAATAAGATCGTTGTTTGTACACCGACATGTTTTCATTTGATAGTTGAATCACAGACTATCAAAGTTTTGACCATATTTACGTTGTAAATACGGAGAGACCGGTTGGATTATTATCCGAAGAACCACTCCGTATTAGCATAAGCGTTGCGAATCAAGTACGCTGAAGATAATTGAAGACGGAGTGAAGTGCAAGGGCTATTGTGAAAAGCCTAGGTAGGATGGATTCACTGAATAGTGCCTTCGGTTTGTTCAGTCCCAGGACAACGTATATGGACGAGTGTCTGACAAAGTATTCTTAACGAATCATATATGTTGATCTCTTTAAACGTATTACGTTGGTGGCGGAGAAATTCGTTTCTCTTAGCTTTTATACTCGTGATGCCTTGAGAAATCGATAATGATTTGGCGGGTATGGCGATGTGGCATTCAAAGTAATTGAAGAAATAATCTGTCAAAGTGATAAACGTGACCTCAAACCTCACCACCGGGAAATAACAGAAGTTGGGCTAGGCAGCATGGCTAGTTGGGCCATACCCAAGCAGGGTGTATTATCACCATCTTGAGAATATTCAATTGTACTTCTTTATAATCTATTTCAATGCTGTCCCTTATCGGGAAGGATGGTTGCTGATCCCAACCATCGGTGATAATATATTCGTCACACTCAAGCTAAATGAGTGGACGGTCATGTGTGGCCGGGTTGCAAGACGTTCTTGTTGAACCCTGAGTGTATCTCCTCTAGAGTACACTGATCGGAAGGTGCTCCCATACCTTGTCTGTTGGAATCCAATCTCCAATAAGCGCTCACGGTTTTATTTGTATACTATGAATGTGGAACGTGAGATGCAAGCGTTCTGCTAGATTGATATCTATTTGTATTTAGACATTATTATAATATCAGAAAGATATCCTTTATTTAACCAAGTGTTAGAGTTTTATTCACACCAGTCCCATGACTGACCCGGAGTTTATTTTGTTTGTTTTCCCTAAACTCTTGGGTGCCTAAATTTGTACGGGCAGTTAAGTAGTCGGGATTTTTCAGATACACTTGGAGAGCTTGGAGCAGGAGACTTCAGGATTATAGCTATTATTATTCCGCTGTGTTGTTAAGTGTTGTACTTTGAAATGGTATGTATATACGAGTACTGATTTGTATTTCAAAGTTATGTTATATTTTATTCGTTCCGCTGTGAGATTCTTATTTACTCTGATGATGTAAATTCTTCTTCTTCTATTTTATTAGTTCTATCTTTTCTTCCTCACCCTCTACTTTCTTTCACTAACGTCTCGGGATTTCCGACTCTCGAGGAGTCGGAAATTTCCAGCCGTTACAGTTGGTATCAGAGCTTAAGTTAAGTGAATTACCTTAGCTCTGTGGCATAACTCGATAGAGATGGGATTAGTAATATCCTAGATTGAGTTTGAGTGTATATATATGAGCGCGTAATTGTTATTCAACATAAAATGGTTTTATATTGTGGAGACTCATTGGTTGAGTGGCTTATGAATTCTGGTCGATCAGTTTTGATCCACTGTATCGATAAGGGTTACTAAACACCCGAATACGATGAACCGTCATGGTATGTTTTGAAAGAGGGTAAATGAAATAATTTTTCCCAAAATATATTTGTTTATAGAAGAAATATATATCTTGAAATTATTATAGTATATTGATTGTGTTGGTTGTTATTATAATCGAATAAGATAAAAAAAGGGTGAAATGGTTATAAATGACCAATCAGAATTCATATGAATGTAATATATGAAATAGTTTGAATTAAATATGAATTTAAATCAGAATTTGGAATTTAAAATAAGGAAATTTTAAGTTCCTAGGAGATTTGAAAATGTTTTTCAAATTGAAAATGATATAGTATTGAACTCACTTCGATAGCTGGAAAATAGATTTTGATGATGAATCTAGACATCATCAGTGTTCATTTTCGAGTTCTAAGTGACGGATTACTACCAAAGGTTTTGTTTTTGAATTGTTTTGAGAAAACAAGTTGTTTAGAAATTCAAAGGTTTTGAATTGGCATTATGATTTCAAATTGATTTGAAAGAAACCCAGGAACTTAAGTTCTGGAATTAAAATTTAACTAATGGAGTTAAATAAAATTGAATTGGGATAGAGATAATCTAGAATGGAACCAAATTGATAAGTCAATAA
The DNA here is from genome assembly GCA_030737875.1 of Allium sativum. Lineage (NCBI taxonomy): Eukaryota > Viridiplantae > Streptophyta > Magnoliopsida > Asparagales > Amaryllidaceae > Allium > Allium sativum. The sequence continues at coordinate 23,270,800 of CM060918.1, read as the reverse complement.
TTTGGAATTTGATATTAGAGTTCGAATGAAATTCGATTTGGATTTGAGGATATGAACTGATTGGAGATCAATTGGAATGGATAACATTGGTATATGTTGAAGTGGTAACAGATGAAAGGGATAGAGTTAAATGCCCGACAAAAAGGTACAAGTTTATATCATATATGAGTTTGGATTTTATGAGCCGAATTGGCAAGCCGCTTGGCTGTTTGATTTTCTTTTGGGTTGGAGAAGGCCTAGAGAGGCGAGAGGTGGTTTGTCATATTGACCAATACAAAGGAGGTTACGGCGAAATTTTTCGAAAATTCCAGGCGTTAGAACATTCTCATGATTTATGGAAATTCAGTTAGCCAGAATGAATTAATAATTTAATTGAAAATTTAATGGTTCAGTTGAAACTGGAGTTGAGAAGTAAACTAAAAGATATTTGAATCTAGTTAGTAAAGTTGGTAGCATTTCCTAGCTTAGCAATTTCGAGGACGAAATTATTTTAAGGGGGGAAGTCTGTAATGGCGCGTTTTGTTAGCTGTCGAATAATTAATTTATTTAATTATTTATATATCGATTTGGTGATATCGATAACTTAAAGTACAACGTTCGAACTTATAATTTATAATTATAATTAAAACGAACCTGAAAACGTCGCGGCAGTTCGCTATTTGGCAATTCAGACTTCAACTGAATGTACAGGATTCGTTTTAAGCCGGATTTCTGTGAAACAAGAAACGTGTGGAGCTGGTGGAGTATATCTTTCTAGTGGAAGAGAAAGATCAGGATTTCGTCGTGTAGATTTTGAGATATGTCCAAATCAAATTTTAAAATAGTCGCTATAGAATCGTTTATCAACCGTAACAGTTTATTCGATATAACTAGATATCGGGTTTGAATTTAGACAAGGTTCTTTTGAGACATAGTGATAATTTGATTTTTAGAATTTTATGGTAATTTTTAATTAATTAAATAAGCAACTTTTTATTTGGAGTATTTTGCACCCTGTAATCAACATTTTTGGGTTTCACAATATGAGTAAATCTACCGGTATTAATATATTTTTGGGATCGTGGGACGTTGGCCATCTCACCGGTATCTTTATTTCTGTCCGTACGTGGATGGAATTTACGTAACATGGTAATTTGGAAAACAAAACTTTAAATACATGAATAAAATAAAGCTGTAATCTTTGTTGTGTGAACCGAATTGATTCCACGTTCTCTCTTCCCAACCACCAAGTTTCTATGGCCCTAAAGATGCTACGGCATGCAACTTTAAACAATTTTAGTATAACTAAACTATATAATACCATTTTCTTTTCTAACCTTTAACCCTAAAACCGAATTCACTTCACCATTTCTCGGATAAAAACCAGGCCGCCACACGACTAAATCAAAACAAAAGTTCGGTCTTTCAAAACCCAATTCAAAATCAAAGAAAAACATTTGTAAAATCATAATACTTATACATATGATCCCCAGTGTGTACAGCAAGCCTATGCTTTCAAAACGATGACCTTGTGCAGCTAGGGAGAACCCACGCAGGCGTAGGAGAGGAACTGACGTGTCGAAATTTCCTTCCTTAAGTTATATTAGTGCATATATATATATAAATGCGATCTGAAACCATTCTTTTCTTTCTGCAAACTAAAAAGAAATCGATGCCTCTATAATCAAAACAAATGAATTCTCCCAGTAAGGATCTTAAACTCTCATATACGAAACCTTATTGTTGCTCATCATTCTCGTAACTTGTTTTGAAGTGATCGGAACTTCTGGTGTTCGCTGTTCTGTAGCCAACGAACGTTCTTAGCGCTATCCCCGTTGTATGAGAGTTCCTGAGCGATTCTTTATATTCTGGTACATAAATCACCGAAACTCGACGCCCTTCAGTAGAGCTCGGGTTGGAGTTGTCGGACCTAAGGCATTGACGCAAGTTTTGGGGTTGGTCACGAGAAGTCTGTCGATGCGGTTTCTAGGGGTGTTGCGAACTAGGTGTTAGGACAACAAGGTGATGGAGAAAGCCAAGAGGAGTTCGATGATGGAGTCCTTGTTGGGTTCGGCGGTGTATGTTGGTAGCAGTGGAGATGGAAAGTGCGGCCATTTCTTTTGCTGGAGCGTGGTTTTAATTTGGGAACCACACGTGTTGATTGGATGGGGAGTGGAGCTTATGTTTGGGCTTATGTATGGACAAGGGAAGAAGGGGACCAATGAGTGATTTATGTGGCATGCTGTTAGGACAATTGCATGAGGAAATTGGAGGGTAATACACAAGCATGGGATCATAGCAGCTTGCGTTTTCCAATATGGGGGAGGATGACGCGGGACTTCATTGTAGCAAGAAGGGTGAATTGAAGTTGGGCCGTAATTTTGAATTGAATTTGACGCCGTTCGTTGCATTGAAATCGTATGATGGCCGACTACGTTCTGAAACTAGTTTAGAGACAACTGGTGCTCATTGCAAATTATGGCGAAATAAAATGCCTGAACGGAGGTGTTGAACAGTTAATCGTTCTTTAACGATGAACTGCCCATGTGAGTAACACTCACTAACTCTCCTCAGTTTATATTTTTATATAAACTGTGTTAAATGATTTGATTGCTGTGTATTGAAAGTTTGGACTGTCAAATAGATTTGATTGAAACATAGATATAGTTATATATATAAACGACAATCAAATATTGATTCAGTTCATCAGTATATTTCATGTTGGAATGAAATTGATGTATATTTTATTGTGTAACATCTGTGGATGCAAGGAAACAGGTTGGAGGAATCCGACTGGATTCCTCAACATTTATTTTACCGTTTTTCATATATTGTGATATATGATGTGTTATGAAATCTGTTATTGATTTCATATGTTTGAATGATACCGATCATTGTTATACGACACGTTAAACACCGTAGGTGATACTAGAATGTAAAAAGGAAATTTTCAATGTTTATATTGAAAATAAATCTTATTTATAAAATCGATAGGATTTTATAAAATGAAAACATTTATTTATTTGGGAAATAAATAAAGGAACATTTATTTAGATTATAAATAAATGGAATAAAGGAATATTTATTTAGGGAATAAATAAAGGAACACTTGTTCGGAAAATAAATAGAATTATACAAGGATAGATTTAAACACGTGCTTCGCACACGGTATAACACGATATGGATTTAAATGAGATATTAAATAGGAAATCTGTTTTAAACAGATAAATTGAAGTAGATTAATTTATAAATAATGTTTTATAAATTAAATAAATTATTTATCGTTGATAAATGGAATATACATAAGTCTGGACTTATATAGAGAAGTAGAAACGTTATTAAAAGGACATTTATAAAGTGAAGAACCGTTACTAAAAGTAAATCTTTATAAATGGATAAACGTTGTAAAAAGTAAATCTTTATCAATGGATAAACGTTGTAAAAAGGAAATCTTTTGAAATGAATAAACGTTAATAAAAGGAGTTAATCGAATTTAGTTATTCGAAATGAGTTATTCGAATTGGATATTTGAACAGAGTTAAACACATTAGAGTGATTCGAATTACTTATTCGAATAGAGTTACACAAAGTAATTTGTTAGGTTAACCAAAGCAAGTTAGTCGAGTTAATCAAAGTAATTGGTTAAGTTAACCAAAGTAAATTAGTTAAGTTAAACTAATTGGTAAATCAAAGTGAATTAGTTGCGTCAAACTAAGTGATTTAGTTAAGTTAAACTAATTGGTTAATCGAAGTAAATTAGTTGGGATAATCAAAGTGAATTAGCTGAGTTAAACTAAGTAAATCGGTTAGAGTTAATCAAAGTGAATTAACTAAGTTAAACTAAGTGGATTAGTTCAGTTAATCGAGACAAGTAAATCAAGTTAGGTTAAACCATTTGAGTTAACCAGTTTGGTTAAACCATTTGAGTTAACCAGTTAAAGTTTACCAGTTAAAGATAAACAGTTAAAGTTGACCAGTTAAAGTTGACCAGTTAGAGTTGATCAGTTAGAGTTACTCAGTTAGAATTGACCAGTTAGAGTTGACCAGTCAGAGTTATCCAAGTGGAGTTAATCGAGTAGAGTTGCCGAATATCACTTATTCAAAGTAGAGTTATCGAATATAGTGTATTCGAGGGAAGAGTAATCGAATATAGTTTATTCGAGTGGAGAAATCAAATGTTATTCATTTGAGAAGAGTTATCGAATATAGTTTATTCGAGTGGAGAAATCAAATGTTATTCATTTGAGAAGAGTTATTGAATATTATTTATACGATGAGGAGTTATCGAATATTGGTTATTCGGAGTTAGTTAATCCGAAGGAGTTATTCAAAGTTAGTTAATCCGAAGGAGTTTGTGACGGCCGGGAATTTCGCTCGATCCGAATCAGTCGTTAAACCGATCTAGACCGTTCGAAACCCCTGATCGTTGAGAACAGGACACAACAGAACGCAGACGGAAGAACATTTCATTACTATTACAACAATTCCATCAGATACAAGAATATACAAAGTATAAATGAATAAATATACTTCGATAAATATCAGAGATTACAATAAATTACATAGCAGCGGAAAATAATACAAAGCACAACTGAAGGTGATATACGGATACAGAGCTTTCCGGATATCATTCCAGCTGCAAACCAGGATCCTGTGAATATAAATCTGCAAAACCAAAACTACTAGCTGCCCGTGCGGAAAATAGGGGCACCCAGAGTTTAGGTTAAAACAATAAACTCCAGGTCAGTCATGTGACTGGTGTGAGAACTAAAACAGTTATTTAAAGCTTTACTTTAAAAGAGAGTAATTCAAGGGACCACGCCGTATAACACGGAACGGGTTTCCTCCCAAGAATACCAGTGCATAGAATAAACAACGAAATGCTTTTTCGAAAAATGAAGCTATTATAAGACCCAGGTCCCATCACACAATGCAACGCAAGCCGGAGGATAGGGTTTTTACCTTATAACAGCCAAACATGCTTGATACGTTTAAAACAAATCATTTGATACTATAATAAGTGTATAGTGTCAAAACATTTCAATCATAAATATAAATCATAGACGACATAGTATCCCATGCTACTATGTCGCCATACTAGGCTCTACAAATAAAGCCGCAATACACGTATTGGAAATTGGGTTTCGTCATGAGTCGAGGCAAGGGGCAAGCTCCTCTCCGCGTTCGAGACACTCTAGCAAATGCCTCAGGATTACGCACACTGGGTAACCCCGGATCTTCAGGGCCGGTCCTCACTTACGTTAGAGGATTAATTATGCCTGAACACACGTTTCCCGGTCCTTACAGACCTATAATCGAGGCGCCTCGCATTCCAACAACCACATAGGTGAAAAGTATATAAATGTCAGGGCTGGTAAGTCACTGACACCACCAAAGCTAGAAAGAAACGTCGTGCTCTCCCTGCAGTCACTATCCCGTTTTTGACTCATACCGAGGTGTGAGGCTCGCGAATTCACGTTATACACAAAGCTACGCCACAAAGGCCGTGCTTTGACCATCAACCACAAGACTTTGCTTTTCAACAGAAGCCTTGATCATTGCATCTTAGCGTGCCACACAGGCAATTCATGCCATGCGACTGATGTCCATCGATATACAACCTCTGAGCTCGTACGTCTCAGAGAAGCGCGTTAAGCAAAAGAATAAATTCTCCGCCGCCAAACAGATGTATATTTAATAGAAATCAATCAACACAGAATAAAATCCAGTGTCAGACACACAATCCAGTTACAAGTCCGTTCTGGGTCTGAACGAAACCGGAGGCACTTTCCTCGCATATCCATCCGCCTCCAAGTACGTCTGGACGACCACCAACTATTTCCATCCTCTTGGGTGTACAGCCCAATCAGGATCGTCAGTAATTATCCAAACGATGTGAAGACTTCCGGTCTTCAACCACCGTCTTCATCTTCGACATATCGTCGAATCGGTTATTCAGAATGGGTATAACCCCGGCATTTCCGAACAACCCGCGTATATTAAAACAAAATTTATAAGAACACAACATACGCCTCATTCCAATTCAGAATATTCTTTTATTCGCAAAATCACATTCTTAGGGAAAGGTTCCCATTAATTTTATCCAAGATAAATTCTTTCAAATTTATCCTTTAATCTTCCTTTGGATGCCATTTAAAACCAAATTATGGTTTTTTTCCAACTAGTCGAGATTAGCGAACCGTAACGAAGTAATTATTTATTTTATTTCCCAATCCCAACCTATTCATCTCATGAAGCAAAACTGGTAATACTCCATATCTAACACCGTGGTGTTATCGGTAAAATTAATTACCATTTCACGTTCAAATCTAATTAAAGATTTAACTATCGCTTTGGAGCAAAACTGGTGATACTCCATTCCCGCTCATTTCTAAATTTGATAATTTAGATTATCAATTCGAATTTCAATCTAATTGCAGATTCATTAAAACTCCTTTTACTGGGTTAAAGAACTAGGTGTTATTTAAAACACAGTTCACGATAAACCCAAATCATATTCTATTTGTTATCGGGTTAAAGAACTAGTGTTATTTAAAACACCGTTCACGATAAACCCATTTCAAATCCAATTAAATATATTAGAAATTCCGATTATTTAAAATCCCTTTTTAAATCTAATTTATTTATTTAAAAATAATTGGGTTTTAAATTTAGTTCAAAACTAGTTCATTTCGATAAAAATCTATTTTTATCTTTTCAAATATGGAGTTTTTCATCCCAAATTTTCCCAAATCATTTCTTATGATTTTACACAAATTATTGATATTTTTAATAATTTTATCAAGGCCCGTACAGTCGATTTCCAACAATGGCCATCGAACTGCACTTACAGCGACCTTTTTCGAATTTGATTTGGACGTATCTCCAAATCCAACCGTTAGATTTTGAATTTCAAATATTCGTTAGAAAGCTCTTTTCGATACGAACCCAACGGTTCCGGTTTTAGGAGAATCCGACGGTCGGATCTCCCGTAATGTTCGTTTGAAATAAATGGTCGAAATTTACGAACTGCCGCGGCGCGGCGCGTTCTATTCAGGCCATTATATTATATATATATAATATATATAATATATATTTCGTCGATTAATTTTTAAAACGAATTATATAAATAGTTTTAAATTCGTTTCAAAAGCAAATTCAACTTCCATTTCAATTCGAATCAAAATTGAATTCTTCTTTATAAATTCGTTTTAAAATTCATTTTTATTCAATTCAAATTTCAATTCAATTTGAATTCATTTCACTTCGCTTTCGATTCAATTTGAATTCATTTTCAATTCAATCCAATTTCAAAGTCGTTTTCTATTCGATTCAATTCAAATTGGTTTTCTATTTGATTCCATTCAAATTGGTTTTCTATTCGATTCCATTCAAATTGGTTTTCTATTCCATTAAATTCGAAATTGTTTTATATTCAATTCATTTCGAAATCGTTATATATTCAATTCATTTCGAAATCGTTTTATATTCAATTCATTTCGAAATCGTTATATATTCAATTCATTTCGAAATCGTTATATATTCAATTCATTTCGAAATCGTTTTATATTCAATTCATTTCGAAATCGTTATATATTCAATTCATTTCGAAATCGTTTTATATTCAATTCATTTCGAAATCGTTTTATATTCAATTCATTTCGAAATCGTTTTATATTCAATTCATTTCGAAATCGCTTTATATTCAATTCATTTCGAAATCGCTTTATATTCAATTCATTTCGAAATCGTTATATATTCAATTCATTTCGAAATCGTTTTATATTCAATTCATTTCGAAATCGTTTTATATTCAATTCATTTCGAAATCGTTTTATATAATGAATAGAATCGATATAAATATCGTTCACGTCAAAATGGCGTCAATCTAACCAACACGGCTTCATATATTCCTTTATTCTCTTCAACAAATGAATATTTATTTTTGTCAACACACGACTAATCTCAACGAATGAGTACTGTCCACGTGTGACTATTTTTGCTATTTAATATATTTTATAAAAATTAAGGTATCTATCGTTTGATATTGAATCAGACTTCAACCGTAATATAGTGAGAGAACGATTTCCTAAATATTAACCCCGAAGGTCGAAACCAACATCAGATTAATACCCAGGGGACCTCTCATCTCATCTATTTTCCAGCCGATTTCTAATTCTATATATGATAAAGATGTAAATTTTTATTATTAAAATATTTCGTTCAACACATGACTAATATCAACGGATGAGTATAGCCAACACATGAACCTTTATTTTATAAAGATAAAGATATAAATTTTATTGTTAAAATATTTCGTTCAACACATGACTAATATCAACGGATGAGTATAGCCAACACATGAACCTTTATTTTATAAAGATAAAGATATAAATTTTATTGTTAAAATATTTCGTTCAACACATGACTAATATCAACGGATGAGTATAGCCAACACATGAACCTTTATTTTATAAAGATAAAGATATAAATTTTATTGTTAAAATATTTCGTTCAACACATGACTAATATCAACGGATGAGTATAGCCAACACATGAACCTTTATTTTATAATATTCTTTATTTTCTAAATTGGAGTGAGGCTCAATCAATCACCATATAATGTTAATTATATGGATTTTCATACATCACACGTATATGATAGCATTGAAAAATAATCAACCATCAACCAAAGTGCACTACACTGTATAAGCATCAAATATGGATATCTAACGCTTATAACAGCCTGTCAATCAATCGATCGACATATTTAATCAATCAGGATGAGTGAACTTCAAATTTCATCCCAACACCCGTGTAGGGTTTCAAACAATCAAACACAGATTTTATTCGTGCAGTTGGGCGATGTGTAAAATTTATTGACCCAATCAATGTCCTTAAAATCAGTGTACATAAACAAACCGTCCGGTTTGTAAATGAATATTTTATTTTATTCACTTCACGTTAAAAATTATATTTTTAACGATAAAACATTTTATTTCAACATATGAATTTCTATTCAGTTCATTTATTCAATAAAAATGATATTTTTATTTTTCTAACATATTTTAGAAAATTTCGGCGGCATAACGGCACGATACTAGAAACGGGACGAGGCCTAGCCTTATCCCCGGTCTAGTGAAGGCCCACGCCATTCACACATCAATCAAATTCACCAAACAACCAAATTCAAATCACATCATATAACTAATCTATGCAACCAAACAAACAAGTCCATGGTCTGTGGACGATTGTGTCGGGTGCTACTAAGCACCGTCTGCATCCTAGTATATATATATATATATATATATATATATATATATAACTAGAAAAGAAATTTTGAGTGAGAAGTTCTCACCGATAGCTATCCAATACCACGACTCTTCATTTATAGAAATCTTCATCTTTCACGCCTTTTTATCACCTTTGTTGCCCGTAGCCACTACATATATAAAAATCACACATTTTTATATTTTGATGTCTTTAAAATAAAAATCATATTTTTATAATCGCTTCCTACATTTAAAAATCGAATTTTTATTCCGTTATTTAATATAAAAAAAATCGAATTTTTACTTCGTTGTTCAATATATAAAAAAACGAATTTTTATTATGCTATGTTATATAGATAAAAATTATATTTTTATCACGCTATTTTCCATATAAAGATTTCGCCTTTTCTAAAATAAAGATTTCGCCTTTATAAAAATAAAGATTTCGCCTTTATATAATATGAAAATTATATTTCTTCCCGAAGTAAAAATCATATTTTTACTTCACTACTCATCCCAAAATATCGTTTTTTCATATTTAAAAATATCGTCTTTGCATATTTAAAAATATCGTTTTTGCATATTTAAAAATATCGTCTTTGCATATTTAAAAATCGAATTTTTACTTAGGTGTCATATAGATAAAAAAAATTCCATTTCAAAAATATTGATTTCGCCTTTATAAAAATAAAGTTTTCGCCTTTTTATTTCGTTACATACACAAAGATGATATTTTTATATTCTCTATCCTATAAAGATTATATTTTTAATACTTTAAAAATATAAAAATCATATTTTTAATATTTCTATATAGTAAAGATTATATTTTTAAAATTCCTATGATGTAAAAATTATATTTTTAATTCTTTAAAAATATAAGAATCATATCTTACTTCTTCTACTTAACAAAAATTCCGTCTTTTCTCTTTTTAAAAATATGATCTTTATTTTTGCAAGTTCAAATCTTTTTCCTTTAAAAGATTAAACCTTTTTCTATTTCAAAGTTTAAACCTTTTTTTTCTTTTTTATTTTTAAAATAAAATCAGTTTTTATATTCTTAAAAAAATTCAGTTAATATATTCTAAAAAAAACAGTTTATATATTCTTTTAAAAATTCAGTTTATATATTCTAAAAAAAACAGTTTATATATTCTTTTAAAAATTCAGTTTATATATTCTAAAAAAACAGTTTTTTCCTGCAAAACAAAAATAAAAAATAAAAATAAAACAAACTAAATTCTCACCGATAGCTTGCAAAGTGGAGGGAAGAAGAAGGAGGCGTCGGCGGCTCGCGGTGGTGGTGCTCGGTGGTGTCGCGTCGAGGTAAGGGGGGGGGGGGGGGGCTGCTTCGATTCGACGTCGCGAGGGGTTCGAGGGCTTCGCTGGAAGGAGGAGGTCGGACGGAGGGGGGCGACGCGATGATGTTCGTCGGCGTCGATGTCTGGAGGGCGGCGGCTCGATTTATTTAGGTTTTTTTTTTTTAATTTCGTTTCTGGTAAATGAATCGGGGGGGGGGGGGGGGAAAGCAGAATAAAAGGAGGGAAGAATATATATATATTTTTTTATTTAATTATTTAAAAAGGTTGACTTTTACATACGACCTCGAAACGAGGCCCACCGCCTGTCGTCCATAGCGTTTTACCCCCATTCCGAACACAATGGGATATGTATCGTAAGCTGATTTGATCGTTACAATCAGTTTCCGTTGTATTTACATTTAAATCACTATATTGAATTTTAAACGTACATTTCAAATTACCGGTGTCGCATACGAACTCTAAAAATTCTCGAAAAATATTTTCTAGCTTCGTATTGACGATACGGTCCTAACAAAACTAGTTTCGTCGAATTCTGAGATCGTTAGAAAAATGGCCATTTTCCAGTCGATTAAAATCAACTAAACTGGTCAAATGCGTTTTCCCTTGCCACGCTCACATATTGATTCGAAAAATTATGAAATTTGGAATCTAGCAATAATTTAGCATCACGGACCCAACAAAACTGGTTTCGTCGAAATCCGAGGTCGTTTGCAAAATGTCTATTTTTAAGGACCTGAATTCCATATCGACTATTCAGAATTTTCAACTGGACATATCTTTTGATTCCCGCTATGAAATCTTGATCTTTCGGATTCGTTGGAAAGATATCATCAATTAGATCCTATGATTTTTGGTTTCACTAAAATCCGGATTGTTTTGCACCCGGTATATTCAATTGAAGTTTGAAATAGAATTATCGAACTACCGCGCCATTTTCAATTCTATTTATAATTATATATAAATATTTATATTCCAACGACGACGTATATAATATATACGTTCGAATTCTATTCAAAATAAATTTCTCGTCGATATTATTTAAAATAATTCATTTTAAATGTTCAAACTTCACTAAAATTGCCGAAATAAAAATTTTAAACTGGCCCAGATTTTCGGGTTATTACAATCTCCCCGACTTAAAACTTTTCGTCCCCGAAAAGGAATAAAGTCGAAAGTGGTTTGATTAATCAACTTTACGTTCGATCTGGCTTCCATTCTCCAACTTTTCAGTTTCTGAGAATTTTCAAATTCTTCAAAAATTTGGCTAACACCCTAAATTTTCGAAAAATTTCGCCATAACCTCCCCTGCACCGGGAGCATCGGGGAATTTCAAATAGCTTCCCCGGTCCTTCAGATCTCAAAAAGAAAAAGAAAAAGCCAAGCGGCTAGCCAATAGGCTCATAAAATCATCATCACCCAAAAAAAACAGTAAATTATGTAATAAACATGTACCTATTTGTCGGGCAAACAAATTTTATTCTTCGGCTCTAGCCTCCTTGCTATGACCTGTTTAATGTAAGTATATGTATATGCAAGTAAATGCGACCAATTTTCAATACAATTCAATATTTGGTTCAATTAGGCAAAAATGGTTAAAAATTAGCAAACAAATAGACAAACAACACAAACATCAATCAATTAGTGGATTAGAGTTTCAAATCCATAAATTTGATATATATACAAAAATCATGTTTTTGGTGCCAATTCACAACAAAGTGTTCTAACTATATTAGTTTTTGGTTCTCACACCAGTCTAATGGAAATATATAGATATCACACCTTCGAAACACGAACATAAATTCTGATGATGTAGCTACAATCATCAGAATCATCTCCGGGCGTCTAGAATGTGATTCTATATCTATCTAATATATTAAAACTTCGAATATACGTTCATGACGCGTATATGCAAAATCTTTATATATTGGATTGTCCATATTCAAAATAAATAAATATTCAAATACGTATAAAATGGTTTAAATTTTCAAAACAAAATTGTTTTCATTTGAAAAAATATACTCTTCACACTCGTTCTAGGATACTACTGATCCCATCTCTAACGAGTCATTCTAACTGGATATTACTAATCCAATATCTGATGAATTCTTTCGTATGCTTCTAATGTGTCTTGTTCTCGAGCTCTGTAAACCAAAGCTCTGATACCAAATGTGACGGCCGGGAATTTCGCTCGATCCGAATCAGTCGTTAAACCGATCTAGACCGTTCGAAACCCCTGATCGTTGAGAACAGGACACAACAGAACGCAGACGGAAGAACATTTCATTACTATTACAACAATTCCATCAGATACAAGAATATACAGAGTATAAATGAATAAATATACTTCGATAAATATCAGAGATTACAATAAATTACATAGCAGCGGAAAATAATACAAAGCACAACTGAAGGTGATATACGGATACAGAGCTTTCCGGATATCATTCCAGCTGCAAACCAGAATCCTGTGAATATAAATCTGCAAAACCAAAACTACTAGCTGCCCGTGCGGAAAATAGGGGCACCCAGAGTTTAGGTTAAAACAATAAACTCCAGGTCAGTCATGTGACTGGTGTGAGAACTAAAACAGTTATTTAAAGCTTTACTTTAAAAGAGAGTAATTCAAGGGACCACGCCGTATAACACGGAACGGGTTTCCTCCCAAGAATACCAGTGCATAGAATAAACAACGCAATGCTTTTTCGAAAAATGAAGCTATTATAAGACCCAGGTCCCATCACACAATGCAACGCAAGCCGGAGGATAGGGTTTTTACCTTATAACAGCCAAACATGCTTGATACGTTTAAAACAAATCATTTGATACTATAATAAGTGTATAGTGTCAAAACATTTCAATCATAAATATAAATCATAGACGGCATAGTATCCCATGCTACTATGTCGCCATACTAGGCTCTACAAATAAAGCCGCAATACACGTATTGGAAATTGGGTTTCCGTCATGAGTCGAGGCAAGGGGCAAGCTCCTCTCTGCGTTCGAGACACTCTAGCAAATGCCTCAGGATTACGCACACTTGGTAACCCCGGATCTTCAGGGCCGGTCCTCACTTACGTTAGAGGATTAATTATGCCTGAACACACGTTTCCCGGTCCTTACAGACCTATAATCGAGGCGCCTCGCATTCCAACAACCACATAGGTGAAAAGTATATAAATGTCAGAGCTGGTAAGTCACTGACACCACCAAAGCTAGAAAGAAACGTCGTGCTCTCCCTGCAGTCACTATCCCGTTTTTGACTCATACCGAGGTGTGAGGCTCGCGAATTCACGTTATACACAAAGCTACGCCACAAAGGCCGTGCTTTGATCATCAACCACAAGACTTTGCTTTTCAACAGAAGCCTTGATCATTGCATCTTAGCGTGCCACACAGGCAATTCATGCCATGCGACTGATGTCCATCGATATACAACCTCTGAGCTCGTACGTCTCAGAGAAGGGCGTTAAGCAAAAGAATAAATTCTCCGCCGCCAAACAGATGTATATTTAATAGAAATCAATCAACACAGAATAAAATCCAGTGTCAGACACACAATCCAGTTACAAGTCCGTTCTGGGTCTGAACGAAACCGGAGGCACTTTCCTCGCATATCCATCCGCCTCCAAGTACGTCTGGACGACCACCAACTATTTCCATCCTCTTGGGTGTACAGCCCAATCAGGATCGTCAGTAATTATCCGAACGATGTGAAGACTTCCGGTCTTCAACCACCGTCTTCATCTTCGACATATCGTCGAATCGGTTATTCAGAATGGGTATAAACCCGACATTTCCGAACAACCCGCGTATATTAAAACAAATGTTATAAGAACACAACATACGCCTCATTCCAATTCAGAATATTCTTTTATTCGCAAAATCACATTCTTAGGGAAAGGTTCCCATTAATTTTATCCAAGATAAATTCTTTCAAATTTATCCTTTAATCTTCCTTTGGATGCCATTTAAAACCAAATTATGGTTTTTTTCCAACTAGTCGAGATTAGCGAACCGTAACAAAGTAATTATTTATTTTATTTCCCAATCCCAACCTATTCATCCCATGAAGCAAAACTGGTAATACTCCATATCTAACACCGTGGTGTTATCGGTAAAATTAATTACCATTTCACGTTCAAATCTAATTAAAGATTTAACTATCGCTTTGGAGCAAAACTGGTGATACTCCATTCCCGCTCATTTCTAAATTTGATAATTTAGATTATCAATTCGAATTTCAATCTAATTGCAGATTCATTAAAACTCCTTTTACTGGGTTAAAGAACTAGGTGTTATTTAAAACACAGTTCACGATAAACCCAAATCATATTCTATTTGTTATCGGGTTAAAGAACTAGTGTTATTTAAAACACCGTTCACGATAAACCCATTTCAAATCCAATTAAATATATTAGAAATTCCGATTATTTAAAATCCCTTTTTAAATCTAATTTATTTATTTAAAAATAATTGGGTTTTAAATTTAGTTCAAAACTAGTTCATTTCGATAAAAATCTATTATTATCTTTTCAAATATGGAGTTTTTCATCCCAAATTTTCCTAAATCATTTCTTATGATTTTACACAAATTATTGATATTTTTAATAATTTTATCAAGGCCCGTACAGTCGATTTCCAACAATGGCCATCGAACTGCACTTACAGCGACCTTTTTCGAATTTTATTTGGACGTATCTCCAAATCCAACCGTTAGATTTTGAATTTCAAATATTCGTTAGAAATCTCTTTTCGATACGAACCCAACGGTTCCGGTTTTAGGAGAATCCGACGGTCGGATCTCCCGTAATGTCCGTTTGAAATAAATGGTCGAAATTTACGAACTGCCGCGGCGCGGCGCGTTCTATTCAGGCCATTATATTATATATATATAATATATATAATATATATTTCGTCGATTACTTTTTAAAACGAATTATATAAATAGTTTTAAATTCGTTTCAAAAGCAAATTCAACTTCCATTTCAATTCGAATCAAAATTGAATTCTTCTTTATAAATTCGTTTTAAAATTCATTTCTATTCAATTCAAATTTCAATTCAATTTGAATTCATTTCACTTCGCTTTCGATTCAATTTGAATTCATTTTCAATTCAATCCAATTTCAAAGTCGTTTTCTATTCGATTCAATTCAAATTGGTTTTCTATTCGATTCCATTCAAATTGGTTTTCTATTCGATTCCATTCAAATTGGTTTTCTATTCCATTAAATTCGAAATCGTTTTATATTCAATTCATTTCGAAATCGTTATATATTCAATTCATTTCGAAATCGTTTTATATTCAATTCATTTCGAAATCGTTATATATTCAATTCATTTCGAAATCGTTATATATTCAATTCATTTCGAAATCGTTTTATATTCAATTCATTTCGAAATCGTTATATATTCAATTCATTTCGAAATCGTTTTATATTCAATTCATTTTGAAATCGTTTTATATTCAATTCATTTCGAAATCGTTTTATATTCAATTCATTTCGAAATCGCTTTATATTCAATTCATTTCGAAATCGCTTTATATTCAATTCATTTCGAAATCGTTATATATTCAATTCATTTCGAAATCGTTTTATATTCAATTCATTTCGAAATCGTTTTATATTCAATTCATTTCGAAATCGTTTTATATAATGAATAGAATCGATATAAATATCGTTCACGTCAAAATGGCGTCAATCTAACCAACACGGCTTCATATATTCCTTTATTCTCTTCAACAAATGAATATTTATTTTTGTCAACACACGACTAATCTCAACGAATGAGTACTGTCCACGTGTGACTATTTTTGCTATTTAATATATTTTATAAAAATTAAGGTATCTATCGTTTGATATTGAATCAGACTTCAACCGTAATATAGTGAGAGAACGATTTCCTAAATATTAACCCCGAAGGCCGAAACCAACATCAGATTAATACCCAGGGGATCTCTCATCTCATCTATTTTCCAGCCGATTTCTAATTCTATATATGATAAAGATGTAAATTTTTATTATTAAAATATTTCGTTCAACACATGACTAATATCAACGGATGAGTATAGCCAACACATGAACCTTTATTTTATAAAGATAAAGATATAAATTTTATTGTTAAAATATTTCGTTCAACACATGACTAATATCAACGGATGAGTATAGCCAACACATGAACCTTTATTTTATAAAGATAAAGATATAAATTTTATTGTTAAAATATTTCGTTCAACACATGACTAATATCAATGGATGAGTATAGCCAACACATGAACCTTTATTTTATAAAGATAAAGATATAAATTTTATTGTTAAAATATTTCGTTCAACACATGACTAATATCAACGGATGAGTATAGCCAACACATGAACCTTTATTTTATAATATTCTTTATTTTCTAAATTGGAGTGAGGCTCAATCAATCACCATATAATGTTAATTATATGGATTTTCATACATCACACGTATATGATAGCATTGAAAAATAATCAACCATCAACCAAAGTGCACTACACTGTATAAGCATCAAATATGGATATCTAACGCTTATAACAGCCTGTCAATCAATCGATCGACATATTTAATCAATCAGGATGACTGAACTTCAAATTTCATCCCAACACCCATGTAGGGTTTCAAACAATCAAACACAGATTTTATTCGTGCAGTTGGGCGATGTGTAAAATTTATCGACCCAATCAGTGTCCTTAAAATCAGTGTACATAAACAAACCGTCCGATTTGTAAATAAATATTTTATTTTATTCACTTCACGTTAAAAATTATATTTTTAACGATAAAACATTTTATTTCAACATATGAATTTCTATTCAGTTCATTTATTCAATAAAAATGATATTTTTATTTTTCTAACATATTTTAGAAAATTTCGGCGGCATAACGGCACGATACTAGAAACGGGACGAGGCCTAGCCTTATCCCCGGTCTAGTGAAGGCCCACGCCATTCACACATCAATCAAATTCACCAAACAACCAAATTCAAATCACATCATATAACTAATCTATGCAACCAAACAAACAAGTCCATAGTCTGTGGACGATTGTGTCGGGTGCTACTAAGCACCGTCTGCATCCTAGTATATATATATATATAACTAGAAAAGAAATTTTGAGTGAGAAGTTCTCACCGATAGCTATCCAATACCACGACTCTTCATTTATAGAAATCTTCATCTTTCACGCCTTTTTATCACCTTTGTTGCCCGTAGCCACTACATATATAAAAATCACACATTTTTATATTTTGATGTCTTTAAAATAAAAATCATATTTTTATAATCGCTTCCTACATTTAAAAATCGAATTTTTATTCCGTTATTTAATATAAAAAAAATCGAATTTTTACTTCGTTGTTCAATTTATAAAAAAACGAATTTTTATTATGCTATGTTATATAGATAAAAATTATATTTTTATCACGCTATTTTCCATATAAAGATTTCGCCTTTTCTAAAATAAAGATTTCGCCTTTATAAAAATAAAGATTTCGCCTTTATATAATATGAAAATTATATTTCTTCCCGAAGTAAAAATCATATTTTTACTTCACTACTCATCCCAAAATATCGTTTTTTCATATTTAAAAATATCGTCTTAGCATATTTAAAAATATCGTCTTTGCATATTTAAAAATATCGTCTTTGCATATTTAAAAATCGAATTTTTACTTAGGTGTCATATAGATAAAAGAATTCCATTTCAAAAATATTGATTTCGCCTTTATAAAAATAAAGTTTTCGCCTTTTTATTTCGTTACATACACAAAGATGATATTTTTATATTCTCTATCCTATAAAGATTATATTTTTAATACTTTAAAAATATAAAAATCATATTTTTAATATTTCTATATAGTAAAGATTATATTTTTAAAATTCCTATGATGTAAAAATTATATTTTTAATTCTTTAAAAATATAAGAATCATATCTTACTTCTTCTACTTAACAAAAATTCCGTCTTTTCTCTTTTTAAAAATATGATCTTTATTTTTGCAAGTTCAAACCTTTTTCCTTTAAAAGATTAAACCTTTTTCTATTTCAAAGTTTAAACCTTTTTTTTCTTTTTTATTTTTAAAATAAAATCAGTTTTTATATTCTTAAAAAAATTCAGTTAATATATTCTAAAAAAAACAGTTTATATATTCCTTTAAAAATTCAGTTTATATATTCTAAAAAAAACAGTTTATATATTCTTTTAAAAATTCAGTTTATATATTCTAAAAAAAACAGTTTTTTCCTGCAAAACAAAAATAAAAATAAAAATAAAACAAACTAAATTCTCACCGATAGCTTGCAAAGTGGAGGGAAGAAGAAGGAGGCGTCGGCGGCTCGCGGTGGTGGTGCTCGGTGGTGTCGCGTCGAGGTAAGGGGGGGGGGGGCTGCTTCGATTCGACGTCGCGAGGGGTTCGAGGGCTTCGCTGGAAGGAGGAGGTCGGACGGAGGGGGGCGACGCGATGATGTTCGTCGGCGTCGATGTCTGGAGGGCGGCGGCTCGATTTATTTAGGTTTTTTTTTTTTTAATTTCGTTTCTGGTAAATGAATCGGGGGGGGGGGGGGGGCAAGCAGAATAAAAGGAGGGAAGAATATATATATATATTTTTATTTAATTATTTAAAAAGGTTGACTTTTACATACGACCTCGAAACAAGGCCCACCGCCTGTCGTCCATAGCGTTTTACCCCCATTCCGAACACAATGGGATATGTATCGTAAGCTGATTTGATCGTTACAATCAGTTTCCGTTGTATTTACATTTAAATCACTATATTGAATTTTAAACGTACATTTCAAATTACCGGTGTCGCATACGAACTCTAAAAATTCTCGAAAAATATTTTCTAGCTTCGTATTGACGATACGGTCCTAACAAAACTAGTTTCGTCGAATTCTGAGATCGTTAGAAAAATGGCCATTTTCCAGTCGATTAAAATCAACTGAAACTGGTCAAACGCGTTTTCCCTTGCCACGCTCACATATTGATTCGAAAAATTATGAAATTTCGAATCTAGCAATAATTTAGCATCACGGACCCAACAAAACTGGTTTCGTCGAAATCCGAGGTCGTTTGCAAAATGTCTATTTTTAAGGGCCTGAATTCCATAGCGACTATTCAGAATTTTCAACTGGACATATCTTTTGATTCCCGCTATGAAATCTTGATCTTTCGGATTCGTTGGAAAGATATCATCAATTAAATCCTATGATTTTTGGTTTCACTAAAATCCGGATTGTTTTGCACCCGGTATATTCAATTGAAGTTTGAAATCGAATTATCGAACTACCGCGCCATTTTCAATTCTATTTATAATTATATATAAATATTTATATTCCAACGACGACGTATATAATATATACATTCGAATTCTATTCAAAATAAATTTCTCGTCGATATTATTTAAAATAATTCATTTTAAATGTTCAAACTTCACTAAAATTGCCGAAACAAAAATTTTAAACTGGCCCAGATTTTCGGGTTATTACAGAGTTAGTCGAAGAGTTGATCCAAAGGAGTTATTCGGAGTTAGTTAATCCGAAGGAGTTAGTCGAAGAGTTAATCCAAAGGAGTTATTCGGAGTTAGTTAATCCGAAGGAGTTAGTCGAAGGGTTAATCCAAAGGAGTTATTCAAAGTTAGTTAATCCAAAGGAGTTATTCGAAGTTAGTTAATCCAAAGGAGTTATTCGAAGGAGTTATTCGAAGTTAGCTAATCCAAAGGAGTTATTCGAAGTTAGTTAATCCAAAGGAGTAGTCGAAGAGTTAATTGAATATTAGTTATTCAATTTGAGTTAATCGAATTTAGTTATTCGAGAAGAGTAAATCGAATTAGTTATTCAAAGGATTAAATCAATTAGGTTATTCGAATTAGTTATTCGAAGGAATAAATCAAATTAAGTTAATCGATTTGAGTTGAGTTAATCAATTTCGGTTAAGTTAAGTTATCGAGTTAAGAAATC
Source organism: Allium sativum (assembly GCA_030737875.1). Classification (NCBI taxonomy): domain Eukaryota; kingdom Viridiplantae; phylum Streptophyta; class Magnoliopsida; order Asparagales; family Amaryllidaceae; genus Allium; species Allium sativum. Next base: position 23,250,252 of record CM060918.1, on the reverse strand, counting down.
GAGTTAAGATTTATCGAGTTAAGTAATCGAGTTGAGATAATCGAGTTAAGAAAATCAAGTTAAGTTAATCAAAAAAGTTATTTGATAAGAGTAAATCCATTTAAGTTAATCGGATGTTAGTTATTCGATAAGAATTGACACATTTAAGAAAATCGAATATTTGTTATTCGATAAGAGTTAATGAAATAGAGCCAACCAAGAAGAGTTATTCGAATATTAGTTATTCGTTAGGAGTTAATCGAAATAGAGTTTATCGAATATCAGTTATTAAAAAGGGAGAGTTAATCGAATAGAGATTACTCGAAAGAGAGCTATACGTCGAATTCGATTATAGCGAATTCGGGAAAGTACTATTTACTTTCCAGGGTTTAAATCAAGATTTAGTTATTGATTTAGAAATTAGGCGTCTGTTAAATTATTCGAGTTAGGAAATAAATTTATAATTTAGGTTAGATATTTTAGGGGTAGGAATTATAACGTTATAGTTATAATCAAACGCCGTCATATAAGAAGTGGATTCGTAACCTGAATCCGAGAATTTACGTAAACAGATGATTGTAAAAAGTGAGTGATGAGCTTCATCTATTTCACAGTAAAGGACGTTGTTCAATTAAGGTCTGAGAGGTAATTATACCCCAACTTGATTGACTTCAGAATTGACAAAGGAATAGTTGTGGTTCGATAGAAAAGGTTGATTTGAAATATAGAAGTAATAAGCGATTAATGGATTAAGCATAACAATGTTTTATACAACGTTCATTGGAAATCCGTAAATGAGTTTTGGAAACGTTTTCCAAATATAGTCAGATATGTTTTCTAAAACATATAAAATGAAATGTTTTCATGATAAGAATTTAAGAAATAAAGTTAAGCAAATTCAGAAACTGACTGGAGAGGGTAAGTTGAACGGTTTTCTAAGTGACGATCTGATGTTGGTTTCGACCTTCCGGATTGATACTTAGAGAATTGTTCTCATACTAGTTACAGTTAGGGACTGATAGTTGCGAAATAATAGTGATGTGAAAATAAGCTATGGAAATGTTTTCCAATGATTAATAACAGATATTTTCTAAATATATGAAATAAGGAAATATGAACATATGATGATTGATCGATCGAATTTCCATTTGGAAATAAGATCGTTGTTTGTACACCGACATGTTTTCATTTGATAGTTGAATCACAGACTATCAAAGTTTTGACCATATTTACGTTGTAAATACGGAGAGACCGGTTGGATTATTATCCGAAGAACCACTCCGTATTAGCATAAGCGTTGCGAATCAAGTACGCTGAAGATAATTGAAGACGGAGTGAAGTGCAAGGGCTATTGTGAAAAGCCTAGGTAGGATGGATTCACTGAATAGTGCCTTCGGTTTGTTCAGTCCCAGGACAACGTATATGGACGAGTGTCTGACAAAGTATTCTTAACGAATCATATATGTTGATCTCTTTAAACGTATTACGTTGGTGGCGGAGAAATTCGTTTCTCTTAGCTTTTATACTCGTGATGCCTTGAGAAATCGATAATGATTTGGCGGGTATGGCGATGTGGCATTCAAAGTAATTGAAGAAATAATCTGTCAAAGTGATAAACGTGACCTCAAACCTCACCACCGGGAAATAACAGAAGTTGGGCTAGGCAGCATGGCTAGTTGGGCCATACCCAAGCAGGGTGTATTATCACCATCTAGAGAATATTCAATTGTACTTCTTTATAATCTATTTCAATGTTGTCCCTTATCGGGAAGGATGGTTGCTAATCCCAACCATCGGTGATAATATATTCGTCACACTCAAGCTAAATAAGTGGACGGTCATGTGTGGCCGGGTTGCAAGACGTTCTTGTTGAACCCTGAGTGTATCTCCTCTAGAGTACACTGATCGGAAGGTGCTCCCATACCTTGTCTGTTGGAATCCAATCTCCAATAAGCGCTCACGGTTTTATTTGTATACTATGAATGTGGAACGTGAGATGCAAGCGTTCTGCTAGATTGATATCTATTTGTATTTAGACAATATTATAATATCAGAAAGATATCCTTTATTTAACCAAGTGTTAGAGTTTTATTCACACCAGTCCCATGACTGACCCGGAGTTTATTTTGTTTGTTTTCCCTAAACTCTTGGGTGCCTAAATTTGTACGGGCAGTCAAGTAGTCGGGATTTTTCAGATACACTTGGAGAGCTTGGAGCAGGAGACTTCAGGATTATAGCTATTATTATTCCGCTGTGTTGTTAAGTGTTGTACTTTGAAATGGTATGTATATACGAGTACTGATTTGTATTTCAAAGTTATGTTATATTTTATTCGTTCCGCTGTGAGATTCTTATTTACTCTGATGATGTAAGTTCTTCTTCTTCTTCTTCTTCTTCTTCTTCTATTCTATTAGTTCTATCTTTTCTTCCTCACCCTCTACTTTCTTTCACTAACGTCTCGGAATTTTCGACTCTCGAGGAGTCGAAAATTTCCAGCCGTTACAAGTCCATGGCCTCATTCGAAGAGGCGGGAAAGAAGTTTTTATACTAGCTCGGTACCCACATATCTGGCCCAAAGCATGTGATGACTTTGTCCCAAATACATCAGGCACCGGGATAACCACTCGAAGATTACTTAGAATGGTTAAATGTCGTGGTTATAGAAGCAAGTAACCCAAATGATGAGACAATTATGAAGGTGGTGACTGAGGAAATTGATCTTGATAGGAAGTTCGAAGAATGGTTGACTGGAAGATCTCCGATGACTCTGGACTATTTTATGACAAGGCTTGGCCGGAAAGCTTTCGACCACTCTGGACCATTTTTATGACAAGGCTTCTCAGTTCCTACAGAGGGAAGAATCCAAGAGAACAAGAAAGAGAAGCGCAGAAGGTTCTAGCGAAGAGGGACTGAAGAGTAATGTAATTGTTAAGTAATCCGGAGAAAATTCTAGTAAAGGTCAGGTGAATGTTCAAAATCAGAACTAAAGAAACAATAATCAGAGGAACATCGATAATGGAAGAGGTGGCCGCAACTGAAAGAAGGATTCAAGGAAGCGACATAGATTCCCGATGTATGACAATTATACACCATTGAAAGATACATTAGATAATGTTTAACTATACACTTGTAACACTATGCAATTCTGGAAACTTGCACCACGAGAATGGACCGACAAGGAGAAGTAGACCTGTGAATTCTGCCTCTTTCATGAGATGTAAGACCACAACAAATGAGTGTCAACATCTCAGAGATATTATTGAGAAACTCATTTGAGAAGGAAAGTTGGACGAGTATAGAGAGGATTTGAGGAATAAGGGAAAGGAATGTTGGATCCGAACAGACAAGTTCAAGTAGCAACTAAAACTATTGCCCAATAGAAACGGAAAGGGATAGTTATTAACACCATTATTAATGGGTCTCACCCGCTAGTGCAAGTTTAAGAACCGTGGATCAATACACCAATGCCGTAAAACACATGGAGAATTGGGAGTGCTACACCATATAGGTGTCTACTCCAATCAAATAGAGGAAAACAATGGCTGATGATATAATCTTTCGGTAGAGAGACGCATAGGTGGAGGCCCGAGTATGGATCCTCTTGTGATATCGGCCCTAATCAAACCCTATATTAGTACAAAAGATCCTTGTGAACTGTGGGAGGTTCGTAAATATTTTGTTTAAACGGGTTTACAACCGGATGATGCTTAAGATCAAGGATTTAAGGCCATGTACAACTCAGATAGATGAATTCAATGGAACAGATAACGAGCCGATGGGGATAGTCAAACTATCGGTTGAGCCTAGAGAGAGGAATTGTAAGATATGTGAATCATTTGTTTTGTCAGATATATACTCTCTATATAATACTTTTTTGGGACGACCGACCCTAATTGACTTCAGAGCTTGCATTGCTTCTTGGTGCTTGCTCTTGAAATTCCCGATAAAGAACGGAGTCGAGATTGTATGAGGAGATCAGCTTATTGGAAGGGTGTACTATTTAGATGAGTAGAAGGATGCCCTCTATGGAGAGAAAGGAAAGGATGCGTAAACCTCTCTCTACATCAAAGATGTTTATACATAGCAACCATGGAGCCAATTTTGGCCCAGACAATATAGCTGTCTATTCAAAGATACTAACCCTTGAAAAGACAAGGAGCCAGGATAGCAGAGAGTGGCTTCGAATGAGATTACAATGGCAATTAGATTGATAATGATGAATCATTAAAGGTCTAGAAAATCGGATCTCATCATAGTCCGTTACAGATGAAGGAAGTCGTTATTTTTCTTCATGCAAACCTTAATGTGTTTGCACGGACCCACGTCGACATATATGAGATCTTGCAGACAGTTGTGAGCCACTCGCTCAATGCCAACCCGAAACTTTTTTCGGTAAAACAAAAAATGTGTATGCTAAGCTCAGAAAGATCGGTTGCAATGAAGGAGGAAGTGAATAAACTTAAGAGTAACAGTTTCATCCAAGATGCACTGTATCCCAACTAAGGTTCGAATCATGTTCTCGTGAGGAAATCCAATGGGAAATGAGTAATGTGCATAGACTTTTCTGATTTGAACAAAAAATATTCCAAAGATAGCTTTCCACTTCCAAGAATTTACAAACTTGTGGACTCTACATCTAGGCATGAGCTACTTTCGTTTATAAATCCATATTCCAAAAACAACCAGATACCAGTGCATGTCGCGGACCAACAACATATAAATTTCATTACTGATCACAGATTATATTGAGACATGGTTATGCCATTCAATTTAAGGAATGCAAGGGCGATATATCACCGGTTGGTCAACCACATGTTCAAAGATCAGATTGGATGGTAAGTGTAGGTTTACGTAGACGATAGGCTCATAAAATCACGACTATCTACTGAACACATTGTCAACTTTAAGGATATGTTCATTGTTCTCCATGGCTATGGCATGAAACAAATCCTTTGAAATGCTTTTTTGGCACTGTATTGGAAAAATTCTTAGGTTACATTGTCCACTCTTGAGGGATTGAAGTCAACCCCAAGAAAATTGACGCCATCTGAAACATTCATGTTCCAACCAAGATCGACGATGTGTAGAGTCTGAATAGGGAAGTAGCCTCTTTGAGATGATTTATATCCAGAGCGACTAGCAAATGGATCCCTTTCTTTGACCTAATAAAAAGGGGAAAGTGCAACTTCGCATGAGCACCAGACTGTGTTGAGGCATTTCAAAACCTTTTGGACCTATCTAGAGAAGCATTTCAAAACCAGACCATGTCTTTGCACACCTTCAGTTTTGTGCTTATATGCGAGGATTGTCGAATTCAGAGACTGGTGTACTATATAAGTAATAGGTTGAAGGGGGAGGGTGAGTGGAACAAGAAAAAGGTTGATAAATTGGCTTACTGCCTATCGATAACAATGAGGAAACTTCACCATTACTTGTAGGTTCATTGCATTAAGACCTACAACGACCATCCTCCACGGTAGGTCCTAAAGTGTCCTGAGGCGTCTAGAAGGTTTCTCAAATGGAATATTGAACTAAGTCAGTTCGATATCACTTACATCCCTCAGGGAGCTATCCAAGGGCAAGTTATGGATGACTTCACAACAAAATCACCGCTTCTGATGATCTCATTGAAAGTATTGAGCCACCATTGTTCGATGCAAACTATTTACAGATGGAGCTCATAATGATCAGTGTTCTAGCCCGTAAGTTATCTTAGTGACTCTGAGGAACAATCGCTCTGCTATGAATTAAAATTTGACTTTCCAAAAACCAATAATGAAGCCAAGTAAGAAGCCCTGGTTGTCGGGCTTAAACTTGCTAAAGAGTTGAATTAATGGATATAGGCCTTCTTTGATTTCCAAATTGTGGTATGTTAGGTCAAGAAGAATTCAAGGCCAAGGAGGCACAATTTTCTCCCTATCTCGGTTGAGTTTGACTACACGAGTTATTGACTGAGTTCGGGTTTTATTCCATTTCACAAATTCCTCATGACCAGAATGAGAAGGTTGATTCATTGGCAAGTTGGCTAGTTCGAAAGAATTCGCAAAAATGGACTTAGTTTCTATTGAAACCTTGAGTACCTCAAGCACAAACTAGATGGATGTTGATTGGGCACTGAATGTTGAAGCCGAGAGAGAGTATTGGATGACTTGCATTAATAACTTCTTATTGCATGGCACCCTGTCTAATAGGAAATTCGAGAAATGTGCCCTGTTGCGCCAAAAGACTCGGTTCATCATCTAGAAAGGCATATTGTACAGAAGGGGTTCTCTGTCCTTTTATTCTGGTGTGTAGCCCATGATGACACCAAACATGTGCTGGGAGAAGTGCACAAAGGTGAAGGTGGCTACCGCTCTAGAGAGAAAACTTTGGCCAAAAAGATACTTCATCCCAACGAACTAAGCACACATGAAATGGGGAGGGGTTGGAGGTTCATATATAGGTGGAGCAAATGATGCCCAACTATTAGATTTAGGTTTTAAATTTGAACTAACAATATCCTTGGATCAATCAGGACTAGCCACATCAGCCAATAAAAAAAACACGTCAGCCTCGAAAAATCTCTATTTAATTGATTTTCTGTCTGGAAAGTATACGTACTAGTCACGCATTAGGCCACCCGAACCCTAGCTGGTTTGATCCAGACCCCACTTGGGTCAACCCAGTCGCAACCTAGGTTGACCCATGGGTTGATTTGGTTGTTCCTAGGTCATCTAATGCAATGGTTAATACTTGTTTTCTATTTAATTTCTGATTTGAATTTCATAGTTTGAATTACCGCATCTCCTTCATTTTAAGTCTATTTTACGCAAACCAAATATGTATCTGGACCAGAAAATCATAACTGATACAATGACGCGATCCACTTTGCCAAATCCTCAGAATATTTCAACTTATTATTTTAATTTGTTAATCTATTAATTAACCAATGTATATTAAAATTTAGGTTATTATATTCTCCCCTCCTCAAAGGATTTCATCCCCGAAATCTCTAAGGGAAAAGAGTAAGATAAGTGTTTTCACATAAGTACCTTATTTTATCTATTCAACCATAATCCATTAGCAATTATTGTCCTTAGTTTCTATGTGATTTATGTACTTAGTCAATAGTGTGGTGTGTATGACACTAACTAATGCAAAAGATTAAGCGGCCCACTGATTCAGTTGACTTCCTTTTATGCAATTATCTACGTGCAATGCATCCAAATGTATATAAAAATCCAAATGATAATAGATATTTCTATCTGCATGATTCAACCATCATTTATATGCAACAACCTTATGATAACATATATATTTTAGATATATAGAAATAGATAAAAATGTGCTTGAATCCATAGGCATATGTAAGTGTCCTATCAACTGATCTCCAATTGTGCCTAGTGTGTGTATATGCATCTACTGCATCCACTTCTAAACACTTGTACCAATTTTCATCCATCAAACATAATACATTCAAATAACATGTTTCAACCATATCCTACCATATATAGGTTTCTCCTAAGATCATATTCGAAGGAATGGAAAGGTACAACCTATTCAAAAAATAAAGATCGAAGCGTACCGTCAAAAAGAAGTGGATAGGAAACATGGATCTTCTTTACTGGTTCCCAAGTGGCTTCACTGGAATAATATCCCCACTGAACCTTTACAAGACTCACCTTCTTATTCCTTAGTCTCTTGGTCTCATAGTATGAATCCGCATATATGCTTATTGGATGGATGCCTCTCGCCTAATCTCTACATCCTCCAACAATCTAGGCTCTACTACCAATGCGGAATCATGTAAGCACTTTCACAAGTGCGAAACATGAAATATATCGTGAATACCGAAAAGCCTCTCAGGTAGCTGAACCCTATATGCCATCTTCCCCACTCTTTGTAATCGGAAATGACCCAACGAACCTTGGTGTTAACTTTCCTGTAGAGCCAAAATATCACTACGTTTCTTAATGCCGATATCTTGATGAAAACCAACTCTCTGACAACATACTCAAGGTCAGTACTCCTCTTATCTGCGTAGGACTTTTGTCGATCCTGTGATGCCTTAATCCTTCTCCTAACCAAATCAATCTTATCAAAGGTCTCCCTAATCATGTTCGATCCAAGAAGTAGCCTATCCATCGACTCCCACCAACATAAGGGAGATTTGCAAGGTCATCCATACAAAGCCTTGAAGGTTGCCATGCTAGTCTAGAGACTATTATTATAAGAAAATTCCACAAAGGGTAAGTACTCCTCCCAAGTCCCTCTGAAAACACAATCTTGGTAGATTCTCTAAAATGTTGTTCACCATCTCAGTTTGTCCATCAGCCCATGGGTGATAAGCCCGGTTCAATCTGAGCTGTGTCCATAAATCCCTTATGCAGACTCCTTCAAAACTCACTGGTGAAAATCGGGTCTCTATCACTCACAATGCTTGTAGGAACAACATGGAGTAGTACTATCTCTCACACATACACAGAAGCCGACCATGTATCCATCCTCTTACCCTTAATTGGGATGAAATGAGCGCACTTCATTAGTCGGTCTACAATAACCCAAACATTGGTTTTTACCTTCCCCGATCTAGGCACCGCATCTACGAAATCCATAGATTCGCTCTCCCACTTCCAAAATTGTATATCCAAAGACTGAAGCAACCCACCAGGCTTCTTCTACTCCACCTTTACTCTCTGGCATGTCATACACTTGGCCGAAAACTCGGCCACATCTATGCTCATGCCATTCCAGTAGAAGGCTCGTCTCATATCTCGATATATCTTATCGCTACCTGGATGGGTGGTCATCCAAGAGTGATGTTCCTTGACCAATACTGCACTTGTCAAATCATCCGTGTAAGAGACACAAAGTCTACCATCACATCACAATCATCTTCTATAATCTACAGGATAGCTAAGAAGATGTCCAGAAGTCTCTCCTCTGCCAAGCCTATCCAAGATATCTACTAGTTTAGGATCCTATCTCTGCCTGGATCCAATCTCCTCTAACAAGGTAGGTCACACCTCCTACGATGCCAACAATCCTGGAGTAAAATCCGCAGATGTTCTGAAATCGAACATAGATATAAACTCAAAGTTCTACCACTCAAAGGTCTAAACGATGCCCTCTACCGACTCATAGCATCCACTATTACATTCCTTTTACTTGGGGTATAAGAAATCTCAAAGCCGTATGATGCTAAAAACTCCATCCATTGTTGCTTCCTCAGATTGAGGTCCCTCTATGAGAAAAAAAATACTTCAGGGACTTATGATCCACAAAGAGCTCGAATCTCTCGCTTAGTAGATAATGTCTCCAAGTCTTAAGTGCAAATACTATAGCAGCCAACTCCAAATCGTGAGTATGGTAACTCCTCTCATGAATCCTCAATTTTCTGCTACCATAACACATAACCGTACCCTTATGCATCAAAAATGCACCTAAGCTAATCCCACACGCATCGGTAATATAGTAAATGTACTAGAGCCATCAGGAAGAACCAATACTAATGCACTAGCAAGAGCTTTCTTCAATCTTAGAAAAGAGTCCTCACAACCACCGTTTCAAGAAAAATCCAAATTCTTCATAGTAAGTCGGGTAAGCAGCGCCAAAATCTACTCAAAGTCCTTAATGAACTTCCTATAGTAACCCATTAGCCTGAGAAATCTCCTCACCTCTATTGCATTCTTGGGGATTTCCAATCTTGCATTGCTACCACCTTGGTGGTATCCCTAGCTAATCCATTCGTGGAAACCATATGCCCTAAGAAACACACCTCTCTTCGCCAAAAATTACATTTTGGGAATTTCTCATTGAGCTGGTGTGCTCGAAAAGTATGGAGAACCTCTCTCAGATGTAAGGCATGCTCATCCTCGCTCCTTGAGAATACAAGAATATCATAGACAAAGATTACCACAAACTTATTCAAAACATTCCTAAATTCTCAACTCATCATGTCTACAAAATAATCTATTGCATTGGTTAGCCCAAAAGGCATAATCAACAACTCAGAGAAACCATTAGCAGTCTGAAGTGATGTCTTATCTATGCTATCATTTGCCACACGAAGCTGATGAAAACCAGTGGCCAAATCTAACTGAGAAAATATGGATGTGCCCACCAACTGGTCAAACAGTTCATCTATCTAAGGTAATGGGTAACGATTCTTCTCTATGAGGTTTACACACAACCGAAGGGAACCGTTTGCCTTAGTAGAAAAGACGACCAATGATTCCCACTGAAAAATACTTCACCTAATGAATCCCTTTTCAAAAAGCTCACCCAGTTTCTTATTAATCTCTCTCCATTCCCTTGGATCCATATGACGAACAGGAAACGCTACCAGCTTCTCATTCTCACTGAGATAAATCCAAAATTCAATCTATCGCTTAGGTGGCAACCCTCTTGCCTCCTCAAATACATTTGAATACTCATAAACAACAGGTACAAAATCGATATCATCAACAGAAAAATCTAAGGAATGAAAAAACTTAACATGACTAACCCCTATAGGTCGTAAGAAATCTCAAGTGTCCTACCACGATAAGTCATCAAGAGAATGACCCTCTTCTCAAGGTCAAGGATAGCCCCGTACATGATTAACCGGTCCATCCCTAATATCATACCATACCCAAAGAATCCCAATACGACGTCACAATCAAACTCAATGTATAAAATAGAAATTTTCAAACCCCTACAAATCATAAATAAGTGCGCCTAACCACCTACGGAGTTTGTAAATACTCTCGGATCGATAACAGTTGAAATATTTAAGTGCAAACAACCAACTAAAGTGTTAAAAATAACTGAATGAGAAGCTCCAGAATCAAAAAGAGTGCGTATAGAAAAATCAAAAATAGAGACCAAGCCTTTTACAGTAACTTTCCTACCTCTATCTAGACTACTACTAGGTCAAAAATGGCGACTTGTTTCTGATTTGCTTTCTCTTCAATGCTTCATTTCCGCTCTTCTTCTTAGCTTCTGTGCTTCTGCTTATCTCTTCTTCGGTTGTGTGCTTGTATTTCTCCTCGCTGTTTCTCTGGCAGCTCCTCCTCTTTCTAAGGAATGTCTTCAGATCTGGATCTCAGCAAGTTCGTGATATCAGGCTCCTTTCTTCAACCTTGCCCGCCCTTTGACGCTATTGCGAAGGCGATCCTGGCTGTGTCAGTGGGCCCGGTTTCATTGGTAGTGAATGGATTTTCATCAATTGAGATCCGCCTTTTTTCTCTAGATTCCTTCGCTGGGCTTCTGCGCTTCAAGTATTTAGATGTGGAGGGCTCCTTTCTTGAGCTCTCTCCATCCTATGTATCGGGCCTGGTGACTAAACTTCCTGGTCGCGTTGCTTCTCAGCTTGCGACGGAGCATAAGGTGGAGGATTTGCCTCTACGACCCGTGGGCAGTCAGGAAAAGGGGGATTTTATCACCCCCTTTCAACCTTGTCTGTCGTCCAAGTCGTCCAGTTATTCCCCTATTGCTGCCGTCCATGGTTTCTTGGTGGGGTCGTTGGTTTGCGGAGGAGTTTTCGGATCGGACTTTGGTAATGTTCTACCAGCAGATCTGCCTGCAGCAGGGGATTTGATCACCCCTCACAGGCGGCAGTGCTGTTGTTGTCGATGAATTAGCTGGATCAGGCTCAAGCGGTCTGATTCCTCAAGATCTTGGAGGTTCGTTTCTTGGTGGGGCAGCTTCTTTGGTGGGATCAGTTAGGTGTGCTGCTCCGCCAACATTGAGAGACCATCCTCTATAGATTTGTGGTGATGATGAGGATCTTGTTCATTCAGTGGTGCAGCAGGCAGCCGTCGGGTATGATCCACTTAGACTTGGTTGCGTCATCTTGCCAGGACTTTTGATGGAGATGCTTAGCAGTCAGGTATGCATCTCTTTCTTTACGCCTTGTTTTATTACTTTTTACGTAGATCTTGCGTGTCGAGTTCAGCTTTTGGATCGTGCCGAATGCGTCTTCTTGAGCCATGTCACATGTATATGTGAGCTCCCTAGCTTTGCTACTCCTTCATGGGACAATGCAATGGTGGGTCATGCGTGCATTCTCGGTCCTGTGTGTGATTTGTCTTTGTTCTTGGCATCTCGTCCTTTATGTAGTCAGAGGGTTGTTGCTTTGGAACATATTAGCATGTTATGGTTGTGTCTGCTCAATGGGTTTTTGGGTGTTGGTCTTTTTGTTCTCAGATCTGATGTTAGTGTGACATGTTTCTTTTGTATCATCTTATTTTTTACTTCTGATCAACTTGTGATTGGTTGGCTCTTTCTTTGGGTTTTTGTGCTGTTCTGGGCGCCATCTAGGCCATGCTTTGGTTTTGTCTTGGTTATTTTCTTTTGGTCAGTGCTCACCGGCAATGGCTGCTATGTCACTGTGTTGTTTAGTGCTTGGGTAGCAGATGTCTTTTTAATAGCTCCTAAAGGGATCTTCTTTGTTTTAGTTAGTCTTGGTGTGGCCGTTCCTGTGTCACCCGAGACTTGGTTGATTAGGCGCGTTGTTCTATGGTTTAGGTTCAGTGGTGTCCGTTTTTCTTGTTTCTCCTCTTCGGGGGATGGGTGGCCTTTCTGCAAGTGTTGTAGAGTGAACACTTTGGCAGATCACTATACGGCGTTTCAGAGAGGTGGTCTCCCTCGCCTGTCTGTGGCCTCGGTAGGTCTCGGGGACCCCTTCGAGTGGACTTTAGCTTCTTTACGGGTTTGTCAATCTGATGACAGATCGGCGTTGGTGAAGTTACTCCATCGTTTGGTGTTGTCTCCTTTGAGCAACCCCACATTTCGTTTTTTGGCGTTTGAGTCTGTGACGGTCCGCCCCGCACCAGCCTGCATTTCCTCCGGAAGTGCGCTGTACACATGCCCAACTAGCACGGGACGGTCGTCATGAGAAAAGAAAGAAGAGAATGAACTAATCAAGGAACCTGTAGAATGTCTCACAGCGCATGGAATAAAATATAATAATAACATACTTGACATAAAACAGGTGAGACAATGCATAAGCTGATAACTAATAATCAATGTCAACATCAGAGCAGCGGAAATCCAAATACAGCTTATTACAACTTTCCAAATTTACTGTCTCTAACAAAGGAAAACTAAAGCAGAAGATGCACCACCAATGCCCAAGCAGTGATCTTCAACAACACAGGGAGAATACTATATATAATATGTGGAAGCCTCCTGCTCGTCTCTGGATCATCTACCCGTGCATCACCAGTTAACTTGTCTCTAGTCTGCTCGTGTGAGCACCCAGAGTAATAAGAGGAGACATAAAACTCTGGGTCAGACATAAAGCCTGGTATGAGCGATAAGCATCTAAACAGAATAATAACAGGTATACTAAACCATACCTGAACCTGGACCTGCAACCAAAGAGTTAGTACCACATACCGTACAATACTCCAAGGTGCCATAATAAATAGTGTAAGAATACGGGGGTGGGGTGTGCATGTCACAATGATAGCAAACAAATCATCCATAGCAACCATCCTCACGTCTCTCACTCAGTGCGTAAAGCATACGATATCTACCACTTTGGAACACTAGACAAACTGAGGTAACGACGAATCCCGACTTGTAGAAACCCTGCTGTGACCAAGCCAAACACTTGGAGTCATGACCAAACATTTCAATGACCCACTTCATTGGTCGTAGCCCTTGGTTCTACCGATGCCATAATGGCCCCGAATCCGCCTTCGTACCTCCTACCATAGTGGTCCAAAGCTATAGACGTCGATAACTCCTTGGCACACGTCCCGCAGCAAAGCCCAACCATGAAGCGAACTCGTTGATTCCCATCTGAATCTTGAGCTCTAACTTCTCATTTGGACTTCCTTTGCATCTCAGGTTTGGTCGAATTGGAGTTGGTCTTCAGAAGAGTCATCACGAAGTAGTAAAAGTACACGTCCAGTTCCCCATGCTCGGTTCGGTTCGGATACGTTCCCCGGTTCGGTTCGGAGTGCCACCATCCTCTGGGTTCGGGTCCTTCTCCCTCATGCGGTTCGGTTCGGTGCCCTCCCTCATGCGGTTCGGTTCGGTGATTCTGAAGTGGTTCGGTTCGGTGATTCTGAGGCGGTTCGGTTCAGATACTCTCCGTCTCGTCAGCATCAGTTCGGTTCGGGTATTGCTCTCGGTTCGGTTCGGAATATGGTATCCATGCTCCTCCTTCTTCCACTTCAGTCCTCCTTGTTCCTTCCGATCCCACGCTACGCCCCTCTGATCCGACCAGGCCTTCCTTGTTGCCTCTTCACGTCATGCTCCAGAAAGTACCACGCCCCGGTCCGGTTCGGATATGTCCGATCCGATCCCTACCTGATCTGATCCCCTACCCGATCCGATCCGGATCTCTGTAGCATTTCCTGCAGCTTTTCTAGCGAGTGCTTCGCGCCATAAGACGGCGTCTTTGACCAATCTAGCTATTCTAATGAATCATAAGACATGCCATAGAGTCATAGCAACATGTAATAGCAACCACAAGCAACAAACAACAATTTAAATGAATCAAAATGGATCAAAAGTGGCCAAAACCTCACATTTTCCTATAATCCCTCTTAATCATGTTTAAGCATACGATTAGCAAAACACATCGAAATTAACCCAAATTTCTAACAGAGCCTTAAAACATTATTTTAGAATTTTAAGAATTTTTCCAGAATTTATTTACGTATAAATTCGCTAATCTTCACTAATTACCCTTAATTACCGTAATTAGTGCAAAAACTATGCAAATCACTCACCTTGGCCACAAAACAAAACACCAAATCTGAAATATCCTCTGTTTGGGTCGAATTCCTATGTATAGCAGCAGCTCCAACCTTGCTTTGTTGCTATTTGGCCTTGTTTTGATGTAGTTTAGGCTTAATCTTCACTAAAAATGTGTTTTGGAGTGGTTTTAGAGGATGGAGGCCATTACCAAGTTCTCAAGAAGGTTTGTGGCGGCTCAAAACTGAAATGAAAGTGATAACCTAACCCTAATCAGTCCTCCTATACCTCTAAACCCGAAATTCCCCTTGGGCCTAACTGCTAATCACCCGGTTAAGCCCAATTAAGCTGTTTTTCACCATCTGCAACTTGTTTCAGCCATATCTCCCAAACGATAAGTCCGTTTGGCTAATGTGACCACTCTACGGAAAGAGAAACCATCATCCGAAGCCAATGGAAGTGGTTTCAGGTCAAAATTCCTTTCCAGTCAAAAGTTATGGCCAAAACAGTGCCAACTAGGGGTAAAATGGTCATTTAAAAATCGAGAAAAATCATGGACATGGGAAATGACCCCAATAGTCGTCTCCCAAAGTTACATGACCATACGACTTCGTATGTGAAAGAAATAAATATCCTACGATCCTATGATGCGTAGAATACGGGTCGTTACACTCTCCCCCCCTTAAGAAATTTCGCCCCCGAAATTCCTTAACCAAAACATACAAAGGATCCCGCATGCCTAACAACCACATACAACAATCAAACTTGCAAAACAAGCCTATCCTAGCATGCGGAAAACTAATATCGAAGTCAAAATCTTACCAGACAAAGAGTTCTGGGTGTGTCTTCCTAATGTCCTCCTCTGTCTCCCAAGTACAATCACTCTCGTCCTCGCTCCACTGTACCTTGACTAGCTTCACCGCCTTCCTTCGAAGTTGCTTCATGTCGTGCTCGACAATACGGGCCGGCTTGCGGTTCCCAACCGCCTCGGGTTCTACTTCGAAGTCCTCTAACTGATCAGGTGAAATAGTCATATCTGAGTCGTGAACGAACTTTCTTAGTTGAGAAACATGAAATATGTTGTGAACTCCTGTCATTTTCTCTGGTAAGTCAATTCTATATGCCAAATTCCCGACTATTTCAAGAACAGGGAATGGGCCAACGAATCTTGGTGGCAACTTGCCTCTCCTGCCAAATCGTATTACGCTCTTCAACGGAGAGATCTTGACAAACACCAAGTCACCAACGGAGAATTTTAAGTCTCTTCTTCTCTTATCAGCATAACTTTTCTGCCTATCTTGGGCTGCCTTCATTCGTTGTTGAATGATCTTGATCTTATCTGAAGTTTCCCTCACCACATCTGGTCCAAGCATAAACTTCTCGCCAGTCTCTATCCAACATGATGGTGAGTTACACGGTCTTCCGTACAAAGCTTCAAACGGAGCCATACCGATACTGGATTGGTAGCTATTATTATATGCAAACTCTACTAGATGCAAATGGTCATCCCATGATCCACCGAAATCCAATATACATGCTCTCAAGAGATCTTCCAAAATACGGTTCACCCTCTCCGTCTGACCGTCGGTCTGAGGATGATATGCGGTACTGAGATGTAACTCTGACCCTAAAGCCTCTTGTAAGCTCTTCCAAAACCCACTAGTGAACAACGGGTCTCGGTCGCTCACAATGCTCTTAGGTACTCCATGAAATCTCACTATCCACTTCATATACAATTCTGCTAACTTAGCTGCCGTTCTAGTCGATTTGACTGGTATAAACCTCGCACTTTTAGTCAGTCGATCTACAATTACCCAAATGCTGTCATATCCCGATCTAGTCCTTGGTAAACCATCGATGAAATCCATCGAGACTTGCTCCCATTTCCATTCGGGAGTTTCTAATGGTTGCAACAACCCACTAGGCTTCTTTTGCTCGGCTTTAACTAGCTGGCAATTCATGCACTTGGATATAAACTTCCCAACGTCTCTTTTCATCCCTTCCCAGTAGTAAGTCTGCTTCATATCTCGATACATCTTATTACCACCGGGGTGTATAGTTAGCTTTGAGTGATGACATTCTCTAAGCACTTCATCTCTCAATCCATTGACATTGGGTACAACAAGCTTTCCATTCTTTCTAAGCCATCTTTCTCGATCAAGCCCATACTTGTTCATCTCCTCATCGATACCCATCTCTAACTTGGAGATGATTTCCAATAGGTTAGGATCGTCCCTCTGACTAGAGCCGATCCACTCAATCAAAGTGGGTCTGATCGTCAAACTTGCTAACATTTCTGGATCCAATTCGCACTTTGGTCTGAAATCAAACCCCGCGATAAACTCCAGTTGTTTCCATTCAAGGAACATAGCCCCTAAGCTGGCATGTCTTCTACTCAATGCATCAGCCACCGCATTGCCCTTTCCCGGTGTATATGCGATGTCAAAATCATAGGAAGCTAAGAACTCTAACCATCTCTGCTGACGGAGATTCAGATCTTTCTGAGAGAAGAGATACTTTAACGACTTATGGTCTGTAAACAGCTCAAATCTTTCTCCCAAGAGATAGTGTCTCCACATCTTTAACGCGAACACGATCGCTGCCAATTCTAAATCATGGGTAGGGTATCTTCTCTCGTGCGGTTTCAATTGCCGACTTGCGTAAGCTACAACCCTGCCGCCTTGCATCAATACAGCACCCAGTCCGGTACCACAGGCATCCGTGTATACCGTCATCTCTTCATCCCCCTTAGGAATGACTAACACTGGTGCGCTTGTCAACTTGTCCTTTAGACTTTTGAATGCATCCTCGCACCTTTCATCCCAGACAAAAGCTTGATTCTTCTTGGTCAACTGGGTCAATGGTGCTGCTGTCTTGGAGAAACCTTGGATAAACTTACGATAATATCCAGCTAATCCCAAGAAACTTCTTACATCCGTTGCATTCTTGGGCGTAGGCCAATCTTGTACCGTAGCCACCTTCGCTGGGTCCACGGCAATACCATTCTCTGATACAACATGGCCCAAGAACCTCACTTCCCTCTTCCAGAAGTGACACTTAGAAAACTTGGCTTTCAAATGGTGTTTTCTCAACACCTCCATCACTACTCTTAAATGTTCCTTGTGTTCTTCCTCTGTCCTCGAATAGACCAAAATATCATCCACGAACACAAGAACAGACTTATTCAACTGATCTCTGAATACCCTATTCATAAGATCCACAAAATATGCTGGGGCATTGGTCAGCCCGAATGGCATGACCAACCACTCATAAAACCTAGACGGCGTCCGAAATGCCGTTTTAGCTATACTCTCAGCTTCCACTCTAAGCTGATGAAAACCTGTCGCGAGATCCAACTGAGAAAATATCCTCGCGCCACTCAACTGATCGAACAAATCATCTATCCGCGGTAGAGGATACTTGTTCTTCCTCGTCACTTTATTCAACTCGCGGTAGTCTACACACAAACGAAGGGAACCATCCGCCTTGGTAGCAAACACAACTGGTGCTCCCCATTCAGAAACACTCCTTCTGATAAATCCCTTCTTCAAAAGATCGCTGACTTGCACCTCGAGCTCTCGCTGCTCTCTTGGTGCCATACGACGAAGTGGCATCACTATAGGCCTGACATCTTTTACCAAATCAATACGGAACTCAATCTCTCGGTGTGGTGGAAGTCCGGTCACTTCTTCGAAAACATCCGGATACTGGCCAACCACGGGAAAACCTGACAACTCACTATGCGGGATGTCGAGGGAGTTTAGAAAACTAGCCAATACCCCCTTACTGGGTAGACCACCAAACACTATCCTCCGCCCATCATCCGCTCTAGCTGTCACCAACAAGCCCTCACAGTCTACCACCACCCCGTATCTTTGGAGCCAATCTACTCCCAAAATAATGCCAAACCCAGTAAAGCCCAAAACAAAGCAATCACAAACAAACATGCATCCATGAATCGATAAGACCACATTGCGACAAATCATGCTAAGGCTAGTCGAACCACCAATCGGGTTCGTCACCACTAAAGGTCTATCGACAATCTCGGGCTCCAATCCCAACCTATCTACCAGGTCACTAGATATGAAAGAACTGGAAGCTCCGGTATCAAACAAAACTCTAACAGGAACATCATAAACAGAAAGCATACCTTGAATGACGACATTCTTTCCCTTCTCCGCCGCTGTTGGGGCATTCGACGAAGAAGGAATAGCATTAAGGGCGTATGCTTTCACCATTTGCTTTTCCTTAGGGGGCTGTGGACACTTGTCCTTGTGATGTCCCATTTGGCCACAATTGAAGCACTTCCTATCCGCTGGCTTGGCCCGACAATTACTAGCATAATGGCCCTTCTTACCACAGCTGAAGCACTCCACATCTTGCTTATTCCTTTTCTTCTGGCCATCTTTAGTCTGATTCTGCTTTCTCTTATTCTGGGAACCACCCTTGCCTCCACCACTTGCTTGTGGCTTTGGCTCATCTGCAGATGCAACCTCAGTCTTCGACTTAGGGTAGAGACTTTCTGATCTTCATGCTTTCCCCACAATCGACTCAAACGTCTCATCGATGTGGTTAATAAGCTTTTCCCCTAAGTACTGATCCAAACCAGTTATGAATTTCTCATTCTTCTTCTCGGCAGTATCAATAAGAGATAACCCATATTTTGACAAAGTGTCAAATTCAGCAATATACTCCGAGACAGCTCTGCCATTCTGCTTGAGCTCCAAGAACTTCTTAAACAACATTGACTTCTGAGCAGCTGGAATGAACTTCTCACTAAAGCGAGCCTTAAACTGCTCCCAAGTAATCTGGTCTTCGGGAGTAGCTGCCTTTATAGCATTCCACCAATTCATTGCCCGCCCTTGCAGCTGACGGGAC
This sequence comes from Allium sativum, assembly GCA_030737875.1. Classification (NCBI taxonomy): domain Eukaryota; kingdom Viridiplantae; phylum Streptophyta; class Magnoliopsida; order Asparagales; family Amaryllidaceae; genus Allium; species Allium sativum. The sequence continues at coordinate 23,230,722 of CM060918.1, read as the reverse complement.
GCTAGCTTTCTCTTCATCGCATCCTCGATACCCAAATCCTCGAAGATACGTTCGTAACTATCCAACCAATCCTAAACGTCCGTAGCCGACTCCGTTCCGTGGAATGATTTCCCACCAAGACTAGTATAATCCTTATTCAGCTTGGCGAAGTCGACTCTTGGCGCCTGCACCATTGGACCACCACCATTTCCATCATTGGGAGCTGCCCTCTGCACATCTCTAAGCATCTCTCTCATGAGGTCAGTAAACATCGTCCTCATGTCAGCAGCATTCCCATTATTGGTTCCCCTACCAGCACCTCTAGTATCTCGGCTCATCGTCAATCTGAAAAAAGAAACGATTAACGATTCCATAGTGGTGCTAGTGCAGTACGACTTCATCCTTATACTACTAATAGTATATATACATATATAGCTTTTAAAAAACCAAAGTAATCACAAATACGCTCTCTCGTATATGTGTATTATCTCTCCCTGATAACTTCCCTAGGCTAACTACGCAACCTAGAGCTCTGATACCAAGTGTGACGGTCCGCCCCGCACCAACCTGCATTTCCTCCGGAAGTGCGCTGTACACATGCCCAACTAGCACGGGACAGTCGTCATGAGAAAAGAAAGAAGAGAATGAACTAATCAAGGAACCTGTAGAATATCTCACAGCGCATGGAATAAAATATAATAATAACATACTTGACATAAAACAGGTGAGACAGTGCATAAGCTGATAACTAATAATCAATGTCAACATCAGAGCAGCGGAAATCCAAATACAGCTTATTACAACTTTCCAAATTTACTGTCTCTAACAAAGGAAAACTAAAGCAGAAGATGCACCACCAATGCCCAAGCAGTGATCTTCAACAACACAGGGAGAATACTATATATATTACGTGGAAGCCTCCTGCTCGTCTCCGGATCATCTACCCGTGCATCACCAGTTAACCTGTCTCTAGTCTGCTCGTGTGAGCACCCAGAGTAATAAGAGGAGACATAAAACTTTGGGTCAGACATAAAGCCTGGTATGAGCGATAAGCATCTAAACAGAATAATAACAGGTATACTAAACCATACCTGAACCTGGACCTGCAACCAAAGAGTTAGTACCACATACCGTACAATACTCCAAGGTGCCATAATAAATAGTGTAAGAATACGGGGGTGGGGTGTGCATGTCACAATGATAGCAAACAAATCATCCATAGCAACCATCCTCACGTCTCTCACTCAGTGCGTAAAGCATACGATATCTACCACTTTGGAACACTAGACAAACTGAGGTAACGACGAATCCCGACTTGTAGAAACCCTGCTGTGACCAAGCCAAACACTTGGAGTCATGACCAAACATTTCAATGACCCACTTCATTGGTCGTAGCCCTTGGTTCTACCGATGCCATAATGGCCCTGAATCCGCCTTCGTACCTCCTACCATAGTGGTCCAAAGCTATAGACGTCGATAACTCCTTGGCACACGTCCCGCAGCAAAGCCTAACCATGAAGCGAACTCGTTGATTCCCATCTGAATCTTGAGCTCTAACTTCTCATTTGGACTTCCTTTGCATCTCGGGTTTGGTCGAATTGGAGTTGGTCTTCAGAAGAGTCATCACGAAGTAGTAAAAGTACACGTCCAGTTCTCCATGCTCGGTTCGGTTCGGATACGTTCCCCGGTTCGGTTCGGAGTGCCACCATCCTCTGGGTTCGGGTCCTTCTCCCTCATGCGGTTCGGTTCGGTGCCCTCCCTCATGCGGTTCGGTTCGGTGATTCTGAAGCGGTTCGGTTCGGTGATTCTGAGGCGGTTCGGTTCGGATACTCTCCGTCTCGTCAGCATCAGTTCGGTTCGGGTATTGCTCTCGGTTCCGTTCGGAATATGGTATCCATGCTCCTCCTTCTTCCACTTCAGTCCTCCTTGTTCCTTCCGATCCCACGCTACGCCCCTTTGATCCGACCAGGCCTTCCTTGTTGCCTCTTCACGTCATGCTCCAGAAAGTACCACACCCCGGTCCGGTTCGGATATGTCCGATCCGATCCCTACCCGATCTGATCCCCTACCCGATCCGATCCGGATCTCTGTAGCATTTCCTGCAGCTTTTCTAGCGAGTGCTTCGCGCCATAAGACGGCGTCTTTGACCAATCTAGCTATTCTAATGAATCATAAGACATGCCATAGAGTCATAGCAACATGTAATAGCAACCACAAGCAACAAACAACAATTTAAATGAATCAAAATGGATCAAAAGTGGCCAAAACCTCACATTTTCCTATAATCCCTCTTAATCATGTTTAAGCATACGATTAGCAAAACACATCGAAATTAACCCAAATTTCTAACAGAGCCTTAAAACATTATTTTAGAATTTTAAGAATTTTTCCAGAATTTATTTACGTATAAATTCGCTAATCTTCACTAATTACCCTTAATTACCGTAATTAGTGCAAAAACTATGCAAATCACTCACCTTGGCCACAAAACAAAACACCAAATCTGAAATATCCTCTGTTTGGGTCGAATTCCTATGTATAGCAGCAGCTCCAACCTTGCTTTGTTGCTATTTGGCCTTGTTTTGATGTAGTTTAGGCTTAATCTTCACTAAAAATGTGTTTTGGAGTGGTTTTAGAGGATGGAGGCCATTACCAAGTTCTCAAGAAGGTTTGTGGCGGCTCAAAACTGAAATGAAAGTGATAACCTAACCCTAATCAGTCCTCCTATACCTCTAAACCCGAAATTCCCCTTGGGCCTAGCTGCTAATCACCCGGTTAAGCCCAATTAAGCTGTTTTTCACCATCTGCAACTTGTTTCAGCCATATCTCCCAAACGATAAGTCCGTTTGGCTAATGTGACCACTCTACGGAAAGAGAAACCATCATCCGAAGCCAATGGAAGTGGTTTCAGGTCAAAATTCCTTTCCAGTCAAAAGTTATGGCCAAAACAGTGCCAACTAGGGGTAAAATGGTCATTTAAAAATCGAGAAAAATCATGGACATGGGAAATGACCCCAATAGTCGTCTCCCAAAGTTACATGACCATACGACTTCGTATGTGAAAGAAATAAATATCCTACGATCCTATGATGCGTAGAATACGGGTCGTTACAGAGTCTGTCTCTGTGGTTGCTTTGAGTTCTTTTAGTCTCTCCAGTCCGTTGTCTGTTGTTCCTGTTTCCTCTCCCCTTCTTAGTAAGGATGAGGTAGCGATCATTAATGATCGTCTATATCGTCTTACTAAGAATTCTTATCCGGCTAAGCCAGTTAGATCGGTATGTTCGCCTGACCGTGCTGTCCGTCTGTCGCTTAATTCCTCTGTTACTGTCGAGTCTCCCGTTAGACCGGCTCGTCGGGCCCCTTGTCGTGGGCGGCGGCTTGGTCCACGTACCCCCCGCACTATCCGCACACGCTCTATAGCGGCGTCCGAGCAGATCGTTAGATCTACTCGTCACACCCTATACTTTGCCTGATCTGAGAGGCGCGGTTGTCTGCGGCGGTTATTCTTCTTGTGGTCTTCTCTATTGATTCTTGATGGCGAACTTTCTCATCTGGAACGTTCGTGGGACAGGTAATGTTGAGTCGTTCGCTAGGCTCAAGCGGATCGTTAGGAAGCACTCAATCTGCCTGGTGGCGCTGCTGGAACCACTGGTGGGACCATAGGAGCTCACCAACGCTGTCTTATCTCTTGGCTTCGGTGGTGCCATTGCCAACATCTCCGACAAGATATGGATCCTTTGGTCCAAGGATGTCGTTGTCCGCCCCATCTTCGACTCGGATCAGCTTTTGTCGGTTGCTTGTTCGGGCTCTGCTCTTTGCTCCTCCTTTCTTTTCTCCGCGGTTTACGCTAAGTGCGACAGAATACAGAGACTTACTCTTTGGTCTGATATTCTATCGCTCTCCTCTTTGGGCTTCTCTATTTTTGTTTTGGGCGGCGATTTTAATGTAGTCGCCAGCCAAGCGGAAAAACGAGGGGGCATCGTCGTTAACCGCTTAGCGGTAGCTGATTTCAATGCTTTTATCCTTAGCTCGGGTCTATCCGAAGTGTCTTTCGTCGGATCAGCCTATACTTGGTGCAACAATCAAGATGGTCCAAACCGCACTCTCTCCAGGCTTGACAGAGTCTTCGCCTCTGAAGGGTTTTTCAGCCTCCCTTTTTCTTTTTCGGTTTCGCATCTACACCGCACCTTCTCCGACCATGCCCCTTTACTTCTCTGTTGTGCTCCCCTTTCCCTTTCTGGCCCAACCTCTTTTAGGTTTCAGAGTATGTGGAGATCTCACCATTCTTTCCATGGTGTTGTGGAAGATTCCTGGAATCTTCCTATTAGTGGCTCTCCGTGTATGGTCTTCTCTCGTAAGTTGAAAAGACTTAAAGCGTGCCTAAAGACATGGAATACTCAGGTTTTCAAGAATATTTTCGACCGGGTTCGCTTGGCCGAAGAAACTCTTGTGCTAGCAGAATCGTCCTTTGATGAGGATCCTTCTGCTGCTAACAAGGAAGCTTGGGCTTTGGCCCAATTAGCCTTTTCGTCTGAGCTTCGTATTGAGCATGACCATCTCCGTCAAAAGGCGAGGATCAAATGGATTGTTGATGGAGATACGAACTCCAAGTTTTTTCATTCATCCATTCGTAAGAAGAATAAACTTCTTACGATTCTCAGCATCCAGTGCCCTGATCTTTCTTTGGCCTCTTCTCCAGCCGAAGTCAAAGATTCTATTATGTCCCATTTCCAGTCTTTCCTGAGCTCTCCCTCTGTGTCTGTTTCTGATCCATCCCTTCTCGCTTTCATCCCTCGTCTGGTTCTCCCCTCGGATAGCTCTGACCTTGCTGCTCCCCCTTCTTCGGATGAAATACGTGCATGCGTATTTGCTCTAAGCAAGGACAGTGCAAGTGGACCGGATGGCTTCAACGGGGTTTTCTATAGGAGTGTGTGGCCGATTATTCAAGCGGACTTCTGCCTTGCCATTTAATCCTTCTTCTCCGGAGGAGATCACCCTATGGGTTGGACCTCCACCAACTTGATCCTCATTCCCAAAAGAGACCAACCGATCTCTTGTTCGGATTTCCGGCCAATCAGCTTGTGTAATATCTCTAACAAGGTCATCTCTAAGGTTCTAACCTCCCGGCTAGCTCCGTTTCTCGAGCGCCTCATTTCCTCTTCTCAGGCTGGTTTCGTAAAAGGACGTTTGATCACTGATAACGTCCTTTTAGCCCAGGAGCTGATTTCACAGATCTATAAGAAGGTTAGAGGCTCTAATGCGGTCGTTAAGCTAGATATGTCTAAAGCGTACGATCGCATGTCGTGGTTCTTCATCATCAAGGTTCTGAGGGCGTTCGGGTTTCCTGAACCCCTCATAGATGTTGTTTGGAGACTTGTCTCCAACTGCTAGTTTTCCGTTCTCATAAATGGATCGGCCACTGGTTTTTTCGGATCCGGGAGAGGTCTCAGACAGGGGGACCCTCTCTCCCCCACTTTGTTTGTCGTTGCGGCTGAGACGCTTGTTTGAGGGTTGCACGCTCTTACGATAGCAGGTCAGATTCATAGGTTCAGCATTCCTTCGGGTTGTCCTATTATCTCCTCCTTGTCCTTCGCCGACGACATCATCATTTTTACAAATGGTTGTCGCCGGTCTATTCGGTGTCTTTTGGGGTTTATTCAGCAGTACGAGAGAAGCTCGGGGCAACTCGTTAACTCTTCTAAAAGCTGCTTCGTGTCCGCGAAAGACCTATCCGAGGTCAGATCCTCCTGGATCGAGACTTATTCCGGTTTCAAGGCAGCCTCCCTTCCTCTCCCTGACCTCGGTAGCTATATCGAGGTAGGAAGCTTAACGCCTTTTTCGACCCCCTAACTGACAAAGTCAGGGGAAAGATCATTCGGTGGAATGCTACTCTTCTCTCTTAGGCTGGCAGATTAGTTCTTATTAAGGCTGTTCTTGACTCTATGGGATCTCATATCTTCGCTGCTATGACTCCCACCGCTTCGTTCTTCCGTTCTTACCGTTCCTTAGCGTCGGCTTTCTTTGGGGAAACAAGGACAACGCTACTCGTCACCACTGGATTTCTTGGAAATCCATCTGTCGTCCGAAGTGTGAGGGAGGTCTAGGCCTGCGGAATCCTAAGGACATTTGCTCGGCCTTTGCTTGCAAGCTTTGGGCGAGGTTTGGACAAAACAACTCTCTATGGGCAACGTTCCTCCACGCCAAGTACCATATGTTGGAAGGTATGAATTTCACCGGTGTCCCGTCTTATGCTAGTGAGACGTGGAAACGGATGCAATCCGTGAAGGCCTTGTCAGATGCACATGGGGGAGGCACTGTTTGGGACGGCAGACCCTTCTCTATGAAGGCAGCGTGGAACTCTATTAGAACTCTGGGGCCTCGTCTTCATCCTTTTTCCTGTGTATGGAATATCCGTATCCCCCCGAAAGTTTCTCTATTCATGTGGAGATCTTTGCATAATGGCATACCTACTGATGAGAACCTTTAGAGAATCGGCATACCTCTGGCTTCTAGGTGCAGGTGCTGCAGGTCTGGAAACTTCGAATCCACTACTCACTTGTTGCTCATCGGGTCTTGTGCCAGGTTTGTCTGGAATTACTTCGGGAACCTGATGGGTTATCGAGGTAATGCTAGCTCGCTTATAGATTTTCTGAGATTCTGGTGGTCAGACATCTCTGGGAAATCATTTCGATTGATTCTTCTTCGCATGATTCCTTGCTTTGTCTGCTGGCACATCTGGTGCCCGCGGAACAAGGCAGTGTTTGATGATGTGGCTATGGACCCTCCTGCCATTATTCGAAAAGTGAGGAATGATGTGTTCCTCGCATTTCAAGGTAGGCCTTTCCGGGGAGTTATCAGCTCCCGTGCGAGGAGGTGGGCTACGGCCTTTGATGTTGCGTCGGTTGCGGCATCTCCCAGGGCAGGTATCGGTTGAGTTTTGGTCTCTGTGTTTATGCTACGCTTTGGTTTGTTTATTGCTGCTTAACCCCTTTCCAACACTCCCCCCCAATGATCTTATGACGTTTGCTAGTGCGCATATATTATTTGGCTGGTGTTCAGATGGATCAGTCAGGAGCAGCTTTTGCTCTTTGCCTTCATCACAGGAGGACAGGATGGAGCAGGTGGCATAGAAGGTTATACGGATCAGGAGATTGGATGGTTACTATCTAGGATTGCCGCGATGGATGTTTTAGAGCTTGAAGACCTGGGGGACCCAGAGGATCGGGGCAGTCTTTCATGTCTTTGTGTCCATCTTGGTTGGCTTGACAGAAGCTGTAGATCCTTTTTGACCTCTTCGGAGCCTGGAGCTTTCAGGACCGCATCAGTATTCGTTGATTACCTGATGCGACCTCGGTGGTCTAGGCCACAGCTGAGATATCATTTTGGCTTGAGCCTGACTTATTTTTATGTAGTGCTTCTGTACCTATTATATCTTTGTGTCCACGGTTGTAGATACCATTTTTGTGAGCCTTTGGAGAATGGCTGAATTCTCCCGTTTTGTTATAATATATTATTTTATTAAAAAAATAATACTAGTTGGAGCTGCCTCCAACAGGTAAACTTGAGCAGCTAATGTACCATTCCCTTATCCATCTTTTTGTGTACATGCCATACTAAAATGCCCAGGCTACCCTTAATCAAATCACTTGCCTTTTATTATCGAGTTCTTGTAATCCCTTAAGAGATGACTTGTCATCCAACAACCATGACACTTGATCTCTGTCTTGATTTTCCCTTTCTGAAAACTACCAACTTGCTTCTTCTTGCCTTTCTTGTTTCCCCACCATTTGTTCTTAGAACTAGAAAACTTAAAAGCTCCATTGTTAACATCCTTGACCTCTTCCTTCTTATCCTCATGCATCAAAGCCATCTCCACTAAAGCCTCAAAAGTAGCCCTTATCGGAATATGAGTCATCGCCAAACTTTAGAGAGGTTGATTCAACCGTCTCGCAAATCTAACAGCTTTCTTGCTAGTTGTGCTAACCAAGTCCATCCCAAACCATGATAACTCATTAAACTGGTTGATGTACTCCTTGATCGAAAAATCTCCTTTCTACAAATTGAGAAACCGCTCTAACTGCATACCATCTTCTGCTTACGACAGAAATTTCCTCTTGAATCAAACTCGGTATCCAGTACTATCTGTACGCCTTCCTTCGACCTCCACAATCTCCCGCCAAAACGAGGCTTCCTCCTTAAGCTGCCAAGTAGCTAGTCAAACTCTTTGTCTATCCTTAAGATCTAATAACTCGAAAATCCACTCCATGTATCTGAGCCATGTACGGGCCTCCACAAATGTATCAGATCCCATGAAAGACTTTCCTCCCAAGTTCGAGAAATCCTGCCAAATCTTAGAAAAATCAGCGGCTGCTGGTGGATAGGAGAAACCACCACAGCAGATGCTGAAGCCTGTGCACGCTCTTGTCCTTCGGCTAGTGTTGTAGCCTCTAGACATCTATGAAACCAACGAGAAATTAGGACACCCTTGGAAAGATTGGGAACCCCATACATGTTGTGCAACATGAGAAGATAAAGATTTCAGAATTTGAGAGAGTCAAAGGGAAGTTGTAACTGACTTGAGCGGGTATTCTTTTATTTTCAAAATAACTTTTGGTTTCTGAAAATATGTTTCCTTTTAAAAAGTGCTTTCTTTTTAAAATGAATTTTAGTGATCTTGTAACCTTAGGCTCTAATACCAAATGAAACACCCTACGCCCCTTTATTTTAGCCAATGTAAGATCCTGCTAAGGAATATAAAGCGATACAAATATAAAGATAGAAATACATCATTGAGACTAAGTCCATTAAGACATAAATAAAATAGAACGCAACAGAAGAAGAAGATAATTTAAAAATAGTTATATAACCATTTATTTCAAAAAAACCAACGATCACAAAACACCATGTTTCATGAAGATAAAATTTTAGTCATGAATAATATTAGAGCACATAAATAGTATCCCACAAATAGTTAACATATACTACCAAACCGCAGAAAAAAGAAAATTACAAAGTGCGATACATTTGCTGCAAAGAAAATCCTCCAATATAGAGTCAGCTAAATAATATGAACTAACTACAGGACTAAGGGGAAAGAAAAAGGAAGTAAAAATGGTTCAAACATAAGTCTAGTGAGCTGTTATGATTACTAGCACGATTGATAAGCAAAGGAAACATACAAAATAGTAGTTTTAATGTCAGATAGAGTAAGTGTTTGTGCACACCTAAAGTGAACATATAAGATGACATAAAAGTTACACATAGGGTTGACTATTCCTATTCACTTTTGATTATTTGTACTTTTACCTTTTTCAGAACATAATATAGTTAGGAAGATTTTCCTAATACTACCCATCGATCGACTATTAATACCATAGAATGATAACATATACCTATTATGGGCCTTGGGCTTATCAGGGCCGACCCATTAGCAAAAGATAAATCATTAATTACAGGTATTACAGTGTCTTATTTTCCCTCGTCATCTCAATGCACGCACATTGAACCATCAGAATGCACCCATACCCACCAATAGTTTAGACCAAATAACTATCTAGCACAACACGGTGCTTGCACTTGCCTCTTAGTGAGACCATATGTTATAAGGTATGATGTCTAGTATGGATCTCCAATAAACAAATAATACCCGACCCAAATCCCTACTGATTTAGCCCCTCATAGGAACTATAAATTTACCACAAAATTAGGATAAGTCATTTTAAGTTCTATATTTATTAAACCAAATGGTTTACTCATGTATCATAAAATAACGCCTAATCACAAGGCCTACAAAATATTGCCTAATCACAAGGCGTCATGTAATATTATTTATTATTGAACGCATGCCCTCACAGAATATAAATGAACGCCAAGGCCACTACAAAATATCATTGGCTGTCTATTTTTAATAGGCCCCCATAGAACATCAACAAACGTTAAGGACACCATAGAATAATATAGCTTTAGGCTTATAACTTAATACCATTTTAAGTTAATTTTCATGTTAAGCCTAATCGTCTGATTTACAGCTTCCTTTCATATTCATATTTGCTAATAAACAATGTTTGTTTATTATAATTCCTCAATTTTTTCATATTTATTCAAATATATGTTACAGTTTATTTTTCTATCAAAACTTGTGCCATAGCCATTTTACAAACTTATTCAAGCTTGCCTATTATCAATTCAACATTCCCTTTTTATAATAGTTTGCATTACATGTCAAATTAGACTCAAATTATCAATTCTTCCCTTTTAACCATTCCAATTAACCATATTTCCCAGCATACATAGAGTACAAGAATTATAATCAGTCGTAATCAATTAAGCATATAAATTTATATCTAAATTAGTCGTATATATATACGCCTTTTAGGCATGTATGGGCATAATCGTAATAAACTGTAAAAAAAACCTGATGAAGAAGGGGAAATAGGATTAAGAACATAAATTATAGTAATTTGATTATTAATTAGGGTCCGTTTAGCATAGGTCCCTATTAAGTTTCAAAATTAGGCTCAAGTCCAGTCCAAAACTTATTATAAAATAGGTCCCTGTTTTCGAAAATTCACTAAAAATAAATAAAAAAATCATGAAAATTCGAATTTAAATAAAACACGTAAATTTAAAAAAATTCAAATAAAAAACCACCGAAAAACACGTCAAAAACCAAAAATACATAAAAACAGCGAAACGACAGTTAATTGCATACTAGTATGCACATATTTTGAATTTCATGCATACATCCGTGCAGGTATTTCAGTCATTCATCTGCGTTGGTTTTCTTGCATACAAACATGTAAGTGTTACAGAAATCTTGCATAGTGTGCAAAAATTCACATGCATGCAAATCAATTCGTATTTGTTTGCATACATGCATGCGGGTATTTCAGAATACCTACACACTTGTGTACAACAATACGCAGACATATTTTTCAACATGAAACCTTCATACAATATTTGCATACATATGTGCAAATATTTTAAAATAGTTGCACATATATATGCAAGAATTCACGTAGATTTTCAGTGTAAACTGCTTCATGAATACTCGCATACATGTGTGCAACTATTGTTAATACTTGCACATATGTATGCAAGTTTTTCTTGTTTCCATGGTCTTTTGCAAATATTTGCAGATTTTAGAATTTGTTTTTTACTTGGCAGCGCTTTTTTTAACAAAACACGTAACTTTATTTTTAGGGACTGTTAACCGGCCTTTTGGTCCGGTTACCAAAAGTACACAGGACACGCTCGTCTCAACATATCGCGTGATATTACAGCCCGGAGGCATCGCCAATATCATCCGGGGTCCAGTACCAGAAGACTTGAGTCTGGCCACTAGCATGATGTCGCATCCCTCGAACGCAACCTTCATCAGTATACGTTCGCATCCGAGCCGAAGGCGAGCCGTCAAGCGGGTCCGAGCGCAGCGTCGGTGGGGGTCCGGGGCTCCACAGTCTCGGCGGCGATCGACCTAGCCGGTTAGCTCGAAACTGTGGGCACCCCCGATTCATCCGATTTTCGCCAACAAGTGTGTTTCCCAGAATTACCAGATCAGCTCAAAGTCAAGATTCAACCAACAACTTCAGTGAGCCTCGCCGCTCCTCCAACACATTCCCGAACCAAGGCCTTGACATCTCCGGACTCACCGACCAGGATTTTGAGCCCCCCAAGCCACTCCACAGACCTCGCACCTCTTAAACAGAATTTTCGTACCCCCGAGAGGTGCGAAATTCCGCACCCTCGAGTGCGAAATTTCGTACCTGCGAGGTGCGAAATTTCGTACCCTCGAGGTGCGAAATTTCGCACCCACGAGGTGCGAAATTACGCACCATCGAGGTGCGGAATTTCGTACCCTCGAGGTGTGAAATTTCGCGCCCCCAGGAGGTACGAATTTTGCACCCCTGAGGTGCGAAATTCGCACCCTCTAGGAGAGGTGCGAATTTTTTGTAGATGGTCCCCGTCTCTACCTACTCCTACCTAACCCCTACCTAACTACTTCCTATAAATACCCCATGGCCTCACACTTCGAAGGGGAGAGATTCTTGAGCTTTGAGACCTCCATAGAGCTTCATTAATGGCATCTCCTCTTTGAGAAAGAAGGGAAAAATTGTCCATTTTACTATTTCTTGCTATTAGAACTATTGTAGCTTCATGTATGATAGCTAATGAATGTAATGAGAGGATCTCAACCTTGTAATCTTTCAAGTGATCAATAAAATTCCAACGACTCTTCAAAATTGACGTAGGCCCTCGCTGAGGTCGAACCACTATAAATCTCTTGTGTTTTTTACTGCTTTATGCTCCGTTTTATGTTTTTGTCTATGCGACCATATTTACAATTCCTAGTAATTGGAATCTTTGGTGTTTACGACATTTTTTGCCGTCAACATTTGGTGCTTTCACTTAGAAAACTCGGATTTTGCGTCTTTGTCGCATGTTGTCATCTCGACCCCGACGAGCTTAAGGTTCCTTGCTAAACCTGCTGTCGAGTCTGCTCACGATGGCAGAGCAACCAAAGGACGCAATTATCGGCTCTTCAGCCACAGCCGAGGCAGGGACATCCCAACAACCTCAACCCCGAATATCCCGACCACTAACGAAACCTTCCCTCCTATTATGGACCCCGAAGCGCCCGCAACACAAGCTCAAATCCGCGTGCTTAATGAAAGATATGAGAACATGGATGTCGAGCTCAACTAAGCATTAAGGAATAACATCGACCGTATGCGACAACTTCAAGAAAGTCAGCGCATCGTCGCTCGACTTCAACTAGCTCAGAACAACGTTCAACCTCGACCAACTTTCTCAGAAACTTCCTCTTCCGAGTCGAGGGGCATGCATCATAGAAGGAGGTTTAATCACATTAACAACATCGCCACTCATACCAACACCCTCAACAATGGCAATGGGAATGACAATGGCGACCGAACTACAGTCACGTATAGCGAGGGGTCACAGTACCAAGATCGCTCTCTCTTGATTATTAATGACGGACCAGGTCCTACCAACCAACCTCTCCCTCGACACAACCCAACGTTCGTTGATCAAAACGATGGCCCCGCTAGTCCAGCGGCCCGCGCCCCTCCAGATAAGGATCCGCATCAACCCGCTCCTTACCAAGATCCGATTCTAGATGTCGAGAACATGGAGGAAGATGATCCAGACGTCCATCATAGAAGATGCCCTCGCAACAGAAATGCGGAACCTCGCCAAAACCCATGGGACCCAATGGCGGATCTCCATCCAACTTACCTTCCCGACATGGTCCGAAGGATCATGAGGGAGAGGCAAGGAAACATGCATGATTCATGGGAAGTGCATATTAGGCGCAACCCCTTCACAAGAAGGGTAAACGAAGCTGAGTGGCTACGACGCTCAGCATGCCACAGATGTCGCTCTATAACGGCACAACCGACCCCTTTACCTTCCTTAACAAACATGAATGGAAAATGGACACGAGACGGGGCAACGATCTAGTCAAATGCAAGTGCTTTCCAACCTTCTTATAAGGAACCGCTTTTTTTTGGTTCTCTCACCTCCCACTCGATTCCATTAACAACTTCGGCCAATTAGCAACAGAATTGGTCAACCAATTCAGGGTGCATATCCCAACTTTAAAGAATGCCCTCACCCTGTCCAACTTATACCAAGGGTCTGCTGAGTCACTCAAAAGCTACCTCACTAGGTTCAACGTCGCCCTCGCCAAGGTCGAAGATCCGAACCCTCGCGCCATACTCTTTCAGCTAGTAAAGGGTGTCCTTCCTACTTTCGAATTCGGAGCATTGATCGATCAGAAGCAACCAAACAGCCTCGACGCTTTCTATGAAAAGGCTACGCAATACTTATGTCAAGAAGAAGCGAGACGAAACCGACTCTCCAGGGCCAGTCTTCCCAACAATCCACATGCGAATACCATCAGGGATAACGTCAAATGGAAACCGATAGGGAAGCTAGGCACCCATGTCGAGCAAGAAGGTTCAACCTCATTAAAAACATCGTCCTCCGCTCCAACACTCATACAACGACATCAACGACAACAGAAATGAGATGATGATCGAACCATCGTCGCTTACGGCTAAGGAGCATAGTAACAAACTGGGTCCGAGTAACCAACCTTCTACTCGGAAGAGCCCACTTGTCGCCACTCAGAACCAGAGTCCCACTCTTCCAGCAGCCCATCGGGCCAGAGTACTCTCGGACCAGGGTGCACACCATCTCGCCCAAACTCGACAACCATACCACCCATGACATAAAAGAGAGAGAGCCGGATGTGTACAACAGAAGACGTCGATAGACGGGAACTCCGGAAGTCTGCCAAAGCTAATGGATTCCATTAGAAAATCGCCCTTCATCATAGCTCCCTGACGCTTCTACTTGCCAAAGGTGGCATCCTAGATAGCTCGACTGACCTCTAATCTCGACAATGCCAGAATCGCCATCCGGAATGGAATGCGTCATCCCAGCTGCCCCCCGGCTGTGACGCTCAAGCCTCCGCTAGGCGGACTCAAACTGCTGTGAGTCCAAACTTATCGCCTACACTTCTAGCGTCCAACTGGGCCCAAGTTCACTTCAACCGACTTTCGCAGAATCATGCAACCGAAGTTGGAATACTTTCCGCCAAAAAGGTGTGCTAGGCTCCAAAGTCCTGGAGCTGATCTCGACCTCTATAATGGGATCAGAGCCTGACTTCCAATTATCGCCAACACGATCCCTGGAACGACATCTACGAAACCAGTACAAGGCGCAACCCATTCACTTTGACTATCCTTACTACTGAATGGCACCAGCACTTCAACATGCCAACACTTATCCCATACTTAAAGAGGCCATGATTCTCGAAGCTTCATTAGCTACCACGAATGGCACATGAATTCATCACATGCTGCTAATGCCATCAAGTGCAAGTGATTTCCCGTCCCTATCCAGGTCGGCGCTATGTGGGTTCTCTCGACTTCCACCTTTAACCATCTCAATTCCCAACCAACTAGCCAAGAGATTGACCGTGCAGTCCAGGATGCATGCCGTAATGCCTAGAGATATCCTCTCAGTCTCGAACACTCATCAACACCCCCGAGAAAATCTATCTTGCAACCTGCAATTACCAACCATGCAAAAGGCCAAGACCTAAAAGTCCGACGAGCACACCAAGGGACTCCATAAGATATTGTCGGTTCTACAGCATCCACAAACACAACGCTCATCAAAGACTCCCACTGCATGGTACCTCTGAGCTACTCAGCGCCCATCAAAGCTTCCTGCTAAACATGACCTCGACCAACAATTAATCCCTCAAGATCGTCCCCCCACCTCGTCAGAACTACAACTTCCATGGTGTAGTTGACCTTAGGTTGTCATCAGAAATGTCAGTTTGCAACTCCTCCCTGCCTCTGCTTCCCTCATTGAAAGAAGAACATAGACTAAAAGCGAACTTTTTCCCATAAAAGACACCTCCTTTCTGTTGCGTCATGGCTCCCTTTCATCGTCCATGTGGCGCTCCCGGAGGAACATTCGTAAGCGAGCCCAAGAATTCCAGTCCTCTACCATCCCCACGACCGTCGCCTACGATACAACAATCCCCGAGGTTATATTGGAGATATCGGCCACCAACTCATTAACACTGTCATCTTGCCCATATATATATAAAAAGAGGAGGCGAGAGAGATGATTCAATAACATAAAGAAGGCGTATACATTAATGTTTAAAGGTCAAAAAATAGGACCTTGAGCAGAATTGTCGACGAAATTGTCTGTCGGTAAAGTGTTGCAAACTTTCCAATAGTCATTACCATTGCAATTCAAACAGAATCATCCATTCACGGATAGATGCCTCATTCCGGCCAATATATATAGGCCTACAAAAAAAATGAAAATAAGAAGCAAGGCCCCTTCTCCAAAACACACCTCCTCTTTGTTGTATCACAGCCATCCTCCTCCAACTAATTCTCCGGCCACTTGGTGGCACGACTGGAAGCTCAACCAAAGGCCCGCTTGAATGCACATTGACAGCCTTGACTTCAAAAGGGCCTTCCCTTCACCTGTAGGTCTCCCTCCTCGTCAGGGAGGCCCATGCCCATACAGCAGAAGCTCAGCGATGGAACTTTCAAACTCTCAACCATGGATGGAGCCAAACTCCCAAGAGCATGGAACAACGAACATCCTCACCTCTACTCTGCATAACCTAGTGTACAATTAATTCACGCACTCCAACGATGTTTTGTTTTCCTGCAATTCAAGGCATTGTAAAGGCTATCAGTGCTAAAGTTATCCTTAGAAATGATGTTTAGTTTCCTGTCTCCTTTCCATGTTTGCTCCGTGCATGACGTTCATGACGTGTTTGACCAATCCTGACAACCAGCTTGGTACAAACTTTCGATCGCCGCACTGGTACCCCAGGCATGGGAGTCGGTGCCGCCTTTCGAGCCTCAATTCGATATCGAGGCCAAACAACATTGGCTACGACCGGCACCTCGAGCACGGGAATCAGCAACGCTACTCGAGTCGCCAGCCCGCAACTCGACCAAGTATAAATAACCATGAACTCGAACCTCGGCCCCGTGCCGAGGCCGAGGATAAACCGTTCCGCACCCAAGTCCCAAGCGACTTGGGGCCGCCTAACAGACAGCCGGGAGCAATGTAAACTTCCCCTGGCTACGAGTACCTGTAGAATCTTGGCGCAGCACCGAGACCGACATTAAATCGTTTCTCCCCGTTTCTCTAAAGGCTTAGGTGCAGCTCACGGCCACGATCAGACCATACGGGCTGATGATTGGAGATTTTCTCTAGCGAATAAAAGACGCCGTCATTCGCTCCAACCCGATGAATGACGGGAGAGCCATACACCAGACGGACCGCATAACGCGATGTCAAACGCCTCCGCTACACTTGGGATTAACCCCGGGCAACCCAAGTACACAGCAGGCGCTCAGCCTGGCTTCGCAAACTATGGGTTTCCTGAGCTGAGGGAAACTTACTAGAAGCCTGCACTCTATCACACCGCTCCGGAATAATTGACCCGGAGTGCGGTACACAATAACACCCCTCTGGAATAATCAACCCAGAGCACGGTCTCTGATTGCATTTCTGTTGGCGTAACAACAAGTATGCTTGTGCAAGTACGGGACGCCGAAAAACATGAGAAGAACGTTCGAAAACTTAACACGAAATGCGATCTTTACTAATTCATATTCCATTTCACACACACACGTTATACAGACTACATGTCTAACATCTCTTCTCTCTGATGACAGGGTATACATGAATACCACACCATGTCTTTAAGAACCATAAGCGAGGACTGCACTCGCATATACTATTGGTTTACCTAACCCAAAGTATCTTCAATTCCTTTAACAATTGCTGATGCTACTCATCCTTTTCTTTTCTTTTCTTTTGTCTATACAGGTTCGACACAGGCAGGTCATCACCACTGACGGGCCCTTTTCTTCAAGAACTGCTTCCTCCTCCTCTACTCTACACAGGAGTAACAAATTCATGAGGCACCGATGCGCGCCTTCCACCATCATCCTCACCGCTTGTAATCATCATAACCTCCCCGAGAGAAATACATGGCAGGTACGATGTAAGAAGCAAGGACCAATGCAGCCTGGGTTCTCCCCAATCCTTCCTGGCACCCAGCTCTGCTCTCTTCTCGGCATCCTAGGCGGTTTTCGGATTAGCTGGCTCCCTGTCCTGGAATCGCATAACTGCATCCACTTCAAGTTCGCTTAGGGTCCTCTCGCCCTCTTTTAGTGGGCATCACCGACGGCTCTCCTTTTTCCTAGCCTATTCAGAGGCCCTCTCCTTCTTCGCCTCAGCATCAGCCTACCTTTTTGCCACCACAGCGGCATATTTCTCCTGGGCATCCCGACTAGCCTTCGCCCATGCACCTTGTATGGCAACCTCATCGTGTCCCTCTTTCCCTCCGGCTCCTCCGAATTTGCCATCAGCTGGGCTTCCTGACCTTCCATCGTAGCTTACTTTGTTTGCACACTTACATCAGCTACGCCCGTCGCATGAGCGCTTCGTCCAGCCATAGCTTCCCCTCCTCCAAGGAGGCTCATATAAATATGGGATCTCGAAGCCACGGGTTCTCCTATTACTCCAGATTGTTTTCGATGTAACTCCAACTAGGACTTGGACACTTGAGGAAGCATGGGGGCAAATCATGGCACCGCCTCCGCTTTAGGGGGGCTTCCCAGCAAAAGAAGAAACTATTTGACCTTTAAGGGTTTATCGCTCGCATCCTCTTTAGTCAGCAAGTACTCAAGCTTGGGGGCAGTTCCCCGCCTATCTCCGCACCAGCTTATTCATCGCAGGACCTGAGGAGGATCTCCACCAGCTTCTGCGCTGGCATTTCTGTCGCCACAGACATTGGGACGTAGAAGCCAGCACCAAAGGATAGAGGGAGCAATATAACTACCGTTTCCCCGAGGAACTGGAGAACTTAGAAAAGTTCCCAATACGCAAAATAAAAAAAATCCATATTTCACTGCAAGTTCTCGAGTTTCCATGGCCGGTTCATTGGGTTCGCAAAGTCTCAGCGCCCTACCAGCAAACTCATACTTAAACACAACATGAAGCTAAATCACACCCCTCGATGCATGCCTACAAGCGCATCGAAACACGGAAACGACGCCTAGTTTGGATAACTATGGCAGTGGTTACCGGTAAACGTCAGCACCATTTTCGGATCGGATAATGATCCTTGCATAATTGGGTTGGAGACTAACGACTCGACCGTATGCCCATATCTTGCGCGCGTATCTGAGCGGTCAGTCCGAATAAGTTCATTTTCAGAATCATTCGCCAACCAATTGTGTTACTTTTAACTCCAATTACCGACTAGATATGAAACATTGAGCAACGATCCGAGCTTGCTACTCGTCTCTGACGTCGAGCAGAATCAAGTAGGTACCCGGGCCTGGGGGCAACCCTCTACGGATTATTGCACCGGCCTGGCAATCTCAAGACCCGATTAGATCCCCTTAAGTCTCTGCACTGGCGTCATCTTCACAGCATCCTACAGAGCCACCATCTTGATAGCACATTCACCTAGGAACAAAGGAAATCCGGAGCCAAAGTTCAGGCCCTGGAGGCTTCTCGGCTTCCATCAGTACCCAGACCCCACAAAAAGCTGACACTCCGGAACATGGTGGCAGCCTTTAGCCTCAACAACTAACGCCATGACCATCACCAACCACTAGTGCAACACCTAAGTCAAGATGCAGCCGCATCATGGTGAGGTTATTGATCGGGTCCCAAGACTAACAGCTCGACTATGTGTCGATATCTTGCATAAGCATTCAAACTGACAATCCAAGCAGGTCCATTCTTTGAGGACCGCATCGCGAGACCAAAAATCACCATTCACTGTCTGCTCATATGGCGCCATGCAAAGGATTAAGTTTACAAACTCAAGATCGAAGACATGGCTCGACATATGACAAGTATTGTCCTAACAATGGCATTCGCATACACGAGTTGCCAAAACTTTGATCAATGGGACTAGCTTGGATCGTTGAGCGACCTTGGGCTCACTTAGTCTAAGTGATTTAACGGATACTCCAAATAATCAAGCTCCATCCCAATGACGTTTCAACAACCACTTAGGGCAATCATGCACCTAAGCCATGGCAATGACCATGCGTACACGCTTTGGGAATCTCAACCGAGTCGACCAACTCGATTCAAATGCGCACCTACAAGCCTTAAGGGTTCAAGTATACACACCAGCAGTTAGGTCTCAATCTAAAAACTCTTCGAAAAGCTAAAACTGCGTGATCATAAGCCCATGGCATATTCACTTTCATATTACCTATTCTAACTCAGATTGCATCGCGCAAAACCACACACAAATTTATGATTACATACGCAATTAAAACCTGATAATGAACCGTCTGCACTTCGATGCAATCGGGAGTCGGCAACTAACTTTTATTGTCTTTAATCTATATGAAGTAGGCGCCATAGACAGGTTCCAATCCAAACTGCCAAACTCAAGCGAGTCAAAGCTCTTAGCAATGCTGGAATCCTAAGCTTACACACACATATTTCAACAAGGCGTTCCAACCACTCCAAAGCAGTGCGATCTCGACATACAACGCAAGAGGAAGGTCATAACCGATCACTAAGCACCGCATGGAGATGTTTGCGCCCATATCAGACCCATCTCACTTCAAAGCATGCCCCGTTAACACAAAACATACTTTGAGGGGGAAAATGTTAATCGACCTTCTGGTCCGGTTACCAAAACTACACAAGACATGCTCGTCTAAACATATCGCGTGATATTACAGCCCGGAGGTGTTGCTCGAGTCTGGCCACTAGCAGGATGTCGCATCCCTCAAACACAACCTTTATCTGTATGTGTCCGCATCCGAGCCGAAGGCGAGCCGTCAAGCGGGTCCAGGAGCAGCGCCGGTGGGGGTTCGGGGCCCTACAGTCCCGGCAGTAATCGACCAAGCCGGTTAGGTCGAAACTGTGGGCACCGCCCGATTCATCCGATTTCGTCCAACAAGTGTGTTGCCCAGAATTACCAGATCATCTCAAAGTCAAGATTCAGCCAACAACTTCAGCAAGCCTCGCCACTCCTCCAGCAAATTCCCGAAGCAAGGCCTCGACATCCCCAGACGCACCGACTAGGATTTCGAGCCCCCCAAGCCACTCCGACAGACCTCGCACCTCTCAAACAGAATTTTTGTACCCCTGAGAAGTGCGAAATTCCACACCCTTGAGTGCAAAATTTCATACCTGCGAGGTGCGAAATTTCGCACCCATGAAGTGTGAAATTCTGCACCCTCGAGGTGCGAAATTTCATACCTTCGATGTGTGAAATTTCGTACCCTCGAGGTGCAAAATTTCGCACCCCCAGGAGGTACGAATTTCGCACCCCTAAGGTGCGAAATTCGCACCCTCTGGGGGAGGTGTGAAAAAATGGGGTGCGAGGGCCTGAGATGCGAATTTTCTGTAGATGGTCCCCATCTCTACCTACTCCTAATCACTTCCTATAAATACCCCCATGGACTCACACTTCAAAGGGGAGAGATTCTTGAGCTTTGAGACCTCCATAGATCTTCATTAATGGCATTTCCTCTTTGAGGAAGAAGAAGGGCAAAATTGTCCATTTTACTATTTCTTGCAAATAGGACTATTGTAATTTTATGTATGATAGCTAATGAATGTAATGAGAGGATCTCAACCTTATAATCTTTCAAGTGATCAATACAATTCCAATGACTCTTCAAAGTAAACGTAGGCCCTCGATGAGGCTGAACCACCATAAATCTCTTTTGTTGTTTATTGCTTTATGCTCCGTTTCATGTTCTTTTCTATGCGATCATATTTATAATTCCTAGTAATTGGAATTTTTGGTGTTTACGACATTTTTTGCCCCCAACAAGGACCTGCTTTGAAAAGAAAATTTGGGAGGGAGGCCGTTTACATTTTGAAAGTTTTTAGGGATGTGTCCCTTATTTTCACTACTAATTAAACAAAAACAACAAGAAAAGACCGAAAAATTACAACTACTTACTAAAACAATTACATAAAAATAGGAATAATCAAAACTAAAAAAACTGTAAGTAAAAGAACTGTGTACAAAACAACGACAGTAACAACTATTATTCCTGTTTACCTAAAACAAATAAAAAATATGGTACATAAAACTCCCTAGAAATGCTTTTCCCGTGACCCTGACAGAACCTTCAAAAGAAAATAAAATAGAAAATACTTTTACTTAATGTCAATCCCCTAAAATTTAATTTTAGGCTGGCTATGTCTCTCAAAAAAGAGGCTAGCCTAGGCGAGGAAGAGATGTATTGTGCAAAAATGGTGAGGTGTTGGAGGTTTATTTATTGGTGGAGCAAAAGATCCTTATCCGTTAGATTTAGATTTTAAACATAAACCGACCATAGCCTTAGATCATTCCGGATTAGCCACATCATCCAATCAAACAAAAACACATCAACCTTGAAAAATCTCGTCCATTCAATCGATTTCATGCTTGGCAAGTATATGCGCCAGGCACGTACTAGGTCGACCCAGAACCCAGTTGGGTCGACCCAGAACCGAGTTGGGTCGACACATGGGTCGATCCAATCGCAACATGGGTTGACCTGGTTGTTACTAGATCGACCCATGCAACGACTAATACTTTTTTTCTATTTAACTTTTGATTTGAATTTCAAACTTTTAATTTCCATATCTCCTTTGTTTTAAGTCTTTTTTAAGCAAGCTAAATGTGTATCTAGATTAGAAAATCGTAAAGGACGCAATGGTAACATACGTAATAGTCCATTCCCCATTGCCAAATTCCTACAATTTTCAACTTATTATTTTAATATGTTAATTGACCATTGTATATTAAAATTTGGGTTGTTACAAAAACAAAATATCCTATAATAGAGTAGTTTCCCTATTGCTTGGTGCTTGCTACTAGGAAACGAAGGGCGTATTTACAAGTTCACCCTGTTCGAGCCGTTGAAAAAAAATTCACAAACCAAAAATATCTAGAACATTGGTAAAAAGAGGGACCGGGTTAAGCCAATATGACATAGGATATCAGCCTTGGACTGTAATTAAAGGTCAAGACATGGCGGACTTTATAATGAACGTGTTGTGTTTATTGATGAACAATCAGAGAAAGATGAAAAATGTAAACTAAAGTAGCAATTTGTTCTTCAATGGAGCTTCAAACGAGCAAGGAGTTGGCATAGGGTATATTACTATAACTCCAGACAAGCACCTTCTGCATTATGCAATGAAACTTGGATTTCAAGCCACTAATAATGTAGTTATACGAGTCAATGATATCTAGATAACACTGGCCCTACAACTGTTAAGCCGCAAAATTGAAATATTCAGTGACTCTGAATTGGTGGTCAATCATTCAAAGAAAACTTTCCAAACAAAGGATCCAAAGTTTGGTAAAGTATGTAAAGAAAACTTTAAAAATGCTCTCAGTCCATCAGATGTAACGAGAAAAGGATGAGGCTTTTTACCTAAATTAGTTTGTTCAAGGGGAGTGCCAGAAGCAAAAATAGTGCTAGTTGGATATCAAGCACATATCAGCATTGATGAAGAAACGATCAGAGAAGAGTTGACGTCCTTAACTTGATTTCAGACATCCAGAGAAGAAGACCATTCCTTTGAGTAATTTATCCTGTAATAAAACTAATGAAAACTATAAAAGTATTTGGATGGAACCCATCATCAAATACTTAACAAATGGGGAGTTACCAATTGACTAAATGATGCAAGGAGGTTAAAGCATCAAGCACCAAGTGTTGTTATCTAAGGAGAAATATTGTATAACAAGGTATATGCACTTCTATATCTATCATGTATAGGCCCGGAGATTGGACTACAATTATTAAAAAATTCCATGAAGGGTTTTGTGGGGATCATTCTTATAGCATAAAATTAGCAAAGAAAATAATGCGACAAGGATACTACTGGCCTTGGATGACGAACTATTCGATCGATTATGTTAAAAAGTCTGGTAAGTGCCAAAGGTTTTCTGAAATTTTCCACAAATCCCTAAGTGAATTAACTTCGATCATAATCCCATGGCAGTTTGATGTTTAGGGAATATACTTAATTGGATCATTACCCATTTCAATAGTAGGAGCTAAATTTGTAAAGTTGCAATTTATTATTTCAAAAAATGGATAGAAGCATAACTTTACCAACTATTTATGGCTGGCAAAGTCTAAAGATTTATTATAAAAAATATTTTCATCAAATTCCATCTTCATCAGAAGATAATATCAAACAATAAGACACAATTTGAAAGCATAGAGTTTTATCGGTTTTGTAACCAAAATGGAATCATAAAAAAATTCTCATCTATAGCACATCCAATATTAAGCGGAGCCATCAAGTTGCCAACAATATAATCAAAACATTCTAAAGAAATGGTTGGTAAAAGCAAAAGGAAATTGGGTAGATAAGCTCCCACTAGTATTATGAGCTTATAGAACTTCGACCAAAACTCTAACAGGGAATACTCCCTGTTCCCTAAGAGAACAGAGGTGGGGTCATACTTCCAATGGAGGTAGAAGTACCTTCTCATCGAAGGATAATAAATGCATTCGATCCTAATCAAGGAATAAAAAGAGGATCTTTGGATCTGATTGATGAATTACAATATTAAGCTATCGTACAAAGGGCTGAATATCATAGATGAATTTCCAGATACTATAATTCTAAAGTGAGATAAATGTCCGATCAACAAGAGGTTTAATTCTTTGAAAGATCATGCCAAACACTGAAGACCAGAAGATGGGCCACTTGGACTAAGTTAGGAAGGTCCACTAGTCATTTGAAAAGTAATTTTACCAAGGACGTATAAACTACATCGTGCAGATGGGAATGTTCTGCCAAGAACATTGAATGCTGAGCCATTAAGACATATTTCCTGGTCCTGAGTAAAAAAATAAGATACTAAAAGTGAAATCAAAATAACAACATAAGCTTGTTTCAAATTGTGATAGATCGTTGAGGAAGAAGTTATATACCAAAAAAATATAAAAGAAAGTCCATATTATTCAGCTAATTAAGTCCTAAGTCTCCAAATTCACCAAATTCTAAACAGTAAAATTGATCATGTTAAGTAGGGCCTGAATCATTAAAAAATTTCTAAATCACCAAAAATAAGATTTCTATTTTGTTAAACTATTACCAAAAGGAAATCCAAGACTTTTCGATCTATAATGCCAAATAAAAATCTTAGGGCTATCAATTTTCGGTTCATCAATTGATCATGCCCGATAAAGGGACCTTGGGCAAAACACATGGAAAACATTCCAACAGTCAATTTATCATTATTGATTTATTTTCAAAAAATTTCTTGAATACTATGATGTTATGATCTCTCCCTAAACCAACCAATGATTTAGAATCACCTTGAAACTCCAAAGACAACAATTTAACTGAAGATTTATTCGTTATGACATTTTCTCATTTTTATTTGGTATTTTAGGGAAAATGCCATATCAATGATTAAACGACAAGTTTATGCAACATGTTAAGAACGAAGCATATCCTAAAGAATAAGCAAACTTCTTGAACTAAGGGGGGAAGTGTTACATCCCAAATATTTGTCTCCTAAAGTGGATTGACTAATGTGAGAAAGGAGTATTCCAAGTTAAAAAGAGGCTTTGAGCATAGGAAAGATGGCATCAAATTAAAGTAAAGGTGCTTCGATTGCATCGAACTTAGATAAATAGCTTCAAACCCTGAGAAGGGGAATTTGAATCAAGAAAAGGTAGTAACACGGAAGAATCTTCCAAGGGATATTCATCCCTAAAGTCCTATATCTCGATTGAAAGAGGGAATAGCATCGAAATCATCAAGGAAAGGAAGCATCAGACCTACATTACAACATGCTTCGATCACTTCGAATCATGTGGACAAATAAAGTTCATCGCAACAATCATACTAAATTCCAAGGGACACTTTGAAGTAACTTAGAACTTCGAAGATGAAGGAGTATCGAAGAGGCTTGAGAGTTCTTAGAAAAGCAAGGATACCTTGAAACTCCATAAAGATCTGAAGCGAAGCACATAGGCTATTCTTTTATTTAGGCCTCCACATGTAAATAGGTGTTAGTGACATCAAGAAAAGGGCCGATTTTTTGATACCCTCTTCTCGTTATTTTAATTTCTTTCTTGCATAACCATTGTAACTGGAAATCAATTTCAGGAAGATATCAATTTCTTTATTGTAACATGATTTATTATAGTGAAAAATGAGACTTTGTCTTCTTCTATGCCTATACTCTTGACAATACGATATGGATTTTGTGAAATCAAGTATTTTTGACCTATGTGACTATGATATCGAGTCAATGCATATTTAACTTAATATGAATTGGAGTTTGGACCGTACATATGATATCATATGGCTATAACCTTTTGACGTGACATAACATATAATTCTTTTGGACTTTCAAGGACCAAATTACTCACATAGCATATTTTATCTGTAACAACCCTGAATTTTAGGGTAAATTTAAAAATTTATTTTAGGTTATTTTAATGGGTTTTGATATTTAAAATAATTTATTTAAAATAATAATGATTAAAAATTTATTTAAATCGAAGTTAGGATGAATGATTTAATTTTAATTATAAAAGGGGTTAGAAATAGCGCGGTAGTTTGAAAAGTCAAACTTGAACTTTGACTGACCGTACAAGATGCAAAATTTAATGGATGTTAGTGAAACTAAAAATATTAGAATCTCTTTTAAAATATCTTTCCAACGAATCCGAAAAATCGAAATTTTATAGCGGGAATCAAAAGCTATGCCTAGTTTAAATTTCAGAATAGTCGCTATAGGATTTATATATATTTTTTAATATTAAAAATTGCCATTTTTCAAACGACCTCTGTTTTCGACGAAACCACTTTTGTTGGATTCGGAATGTCAAATTATTTCTAAATTTAATTTTTCATAATTTTTAGAATTAATTTGTGACCGTGGCAAAAAGATTTCAGTTTGGTCAATTTCGGTCAATTTTAATCGACTTGAAAAAGGCCATTTTTCTAATAGGCTCAGAATTGTACGAAATAAATTTTCCTAGGTCCGCAGCATCAAAACATAGCAAAATATATTTTTTGGGTTTTTTCGAAGTTAATTTGTGGCCCGGTGAATTTATTCGTACGGTTGAATTAAAAATAAAAGTAAAAATATTTTAAAATAAAGAAACCTGGGTCAAGACAGTCGTTTGGGCCTGCGATACATAGCTAAATGAGTCCGGAATAGGGGTTAATGTGTAGGAACGACAGTCGTTTGGCTGAAATCTAACAAAGTGCTAAATGGGCAGTTATTGGAAAATTAATTAATAAAATAATATATAAAGGTACGGATATTGAGACATCTTCTTCCCCAATTCATCTCGTATAGCAGCTGCCATACACTTCACACCTTCTCTCTTCTTTTCCTCCCAATCCATGAAGAATTAGACTTGGCCACTGTTAAACTTTTTCAAGATCTCTTCCTCCTCTTCGAGTCCATACCAAAATCTCCCCACCCCGTTGCCTGTAGTCGCCACACCAGCCCTCCAAACCCGTCGACGTCGCCCCCCCCCCCCCCCCCGCGCCACCACGGCCGATCGCACTTCCCCCTCCAGGCGCCGACTCCCCCTTCCTAGCTCTCCGACATCACGCCATCGGTTCTGGAAACCATCGATCATATCTCCCGAAAATTCAAATAAAAGATTTGAACAAAACTGAAAGTAAAGGTATGAAATTTCAATCATATTTGCCACGCTTTTATTTGTTGCAATTGCAGTTGTGAAAAGAAATTGATAATTTGTTCATACAAACTCCAAATTGAAAATTATCAGATCCGTTTGAACCGTAACATCGAATAGAACCTCTTGAAAGCAATTGGGACTAGTTCAGAACACATTTGAATTTCTAATACTGATCCAATCAAGGTGAGATTCTATTTTAAATAATTGAATTAATTTAATTATTAATTTTCCTTTGTTATTTAAATAATTGAATGGTGAATGAAGTAGATCTGAGATGTGATAATATTCTGAATGATTGTTTGGTTTATCTGTGTGTATAATTCCAGATCTGATAGTTAAAAATTTCAGATCTATATGTGATGAAAATTTGAATAATCATTTTGTTTAAATTTTGTCGAATCATGTTTTGCTGATATTCTTTGAATCATGTATATATAAAAATATAACCTTGTTCATGTCTTTGAATTGAACTAGAAAACTTCAATTCAATACCACCTTGTTGTTATTTGATTTGACTGGACCTTTTTAGTTTAAATATAATATTGATATGATGTTGTAGGATTGAAATATGACGATATGAAAGAAGTTACACTTATATTTAATGTAATTAGGACATGAATTTATACCGCATAGAAAATTACATTTTTATATGTAATTAAAAGGCATGAAATTTATACCGCATAAATAGAATTACATTTTTATATGTAATTAAAGAAATAAAATTTACATGTAAAATAAAATTACATTTTTATATGTAAATTAAGAATGAGAATTTGTATTGAAAATAAAATTACATTTCTATATGTAATTGAAGAATAGGATTTTACATGTAAAACAAGATTTGACATGTAATATAAATTACATTTTTAACGTAATTAAAAAATAGAATTTGACGGCGTAATCAAGATTAGATTTTTATTGTAATTTAAAAAGATAGAATTTTCACCATAAGGTAAATTACATTTTTAATGTAATTTAAAAGTAGAATTGGATGGTGTAATAAAAATTACATTTTTATTGTAATTTAAAAAGATAGAATTTTTCACCATAATGTTAACTACATTTTTAATGTAAAAAAAAAGATTTTTGACAATGAAATCAAAATTACATTTTTAATGTAATTTATAAAGATAGAATTTTTCACCGTTAATATAATTACATTTGTAATGTAATTTAATAGAAGGTTTTGATAATGTAATTAAGGAATAAGATTTTACCGTTGTGATGTGAATTACAATTTACATTGTAAATAAAAAGGGAGGATTTTACATTGTAATTAAAAAGGAGATTTTACATTGTAATTAAAGGATAGAATTTTACATTATAATGTCAATTACAATTTTATTGTAATTTAAAAAGAAGATTTTAGCATTGTAAATTATTACATTTTTAATGTAACTAAAAGAACGGATTTTCAATGAAATCATAAGAATAAAATTAAAAGAGTAAAATGCAACGTTGAAATATAATTTACATTTCTATGTAAATAAAAGAATAAAGATAAAATTTACATTTTTAATGTAAATTAGATTAGAGAGAAAATTTACATTTTTAACGTAAATTAGATTAAAGATAAAAGTTTACATTTTTAATGTAATTAGATTAAAAAGAAAAGTTACATTTTTAATGTAATTAGATTAAAAAGAAAATTTACATTTTAATGTATTAAGATTAAGAAGAAAAATTACATTTTAATGTATTAAGATTTAAGGAGAAAATTTACATTTTCATGTAATTAAGATTAAAGGATTAATTGACATTTTCAGGTAAATAGTATTTAAAGAAGAAAATTACATATTCATGTAATTATATTTAAAGTAAGTCAAATTTACATTTTTATGTAAATAGATTTTCATTAAATGAATTAAGAAGAAAATTACATTTTTATGTAATTGGATTTTCATTAAAAAGATTAAAGATATGGAATTTACATTTTTATGTAAATAGGTTTTCAGTGAAAGTTATAACGATGGACATTTACATTTTAATGAATTTGATTTCATTAAAAAGAATTAAAGATATGAAATTTAAATTTTCATGTGAAAAGATTAAAACGGAAGACCATCATTTTGCTTGTAAAGAAAAGATTGACACAAAATTATCATTTTAGTTTGCATTGAAAGATATAAACAAAATTATTATTTTTGTTTTGCGTTGAAAGAATAACAAAGTTATTATTTTTGTTACATTGAAATTAAACAAACAAAAATATATTCATTTTTGTTGTAATGGAAATGAAACACAAAATTCATTTTTGTTGTAACGGAAATGAAACACAAAAATACCTGTTGTAATTGGAATGATACATGAAATATACAATTTTTGTGTAAATTGAAAGCTGAAAGAAAAATATAAATTTTGTGCATAGGACATGTATGGAAATTGAAAATAGAAAAAAAAAACATTGTTGTGTGTTATGATATATATCAATATTGGATATAAGTAAGAATATTTTTTGTTAGCGAGATATAGTGTAATAAAATGCATTTCATTACACATCATAAACATATCGAGGTGTTGTGAAACAAAACATACGTTATTGGTTGTGTTAATTACGTTAATGAAATTGACGAAGGAATTATATTTATATATAAATTGGAAGAAAACGAATCGAGCGTGGTAGTTCACATTTTGGAATTGTATTTTTAGTTGATTATACCGAAATATCCAACCGTCGAATTTTCCCAAAACTAAAACCGTTAGGTTCGCCTTGGGAAGATCTTTCCAACTATATGAATTGTGTTAAAATCCAACGGTTAGATTTAGAGAAATGTGTAAAACAAATTTGGGTGAAAATAGCGCCAAGGCCGCCTATTGACATGAAGTGTTGTTAAATAAAATTCAATTATTTTTATATAAATAAAAATAGAGATTAATTGTTATAAATTAATAATAACGATAAGAAAGGATTTGAAATGATATATACGCGAGAATCATTTGAAAGGTCCGAGTTCAATCTCATTTCAAACGATTATTCGTCGATCTAAGTCGAAGAGTTGAAGACGGTGATTGAAGACCGACGATCTTCACGTCGAATGGATGAGTTACCATTGACGCCCATGATTGGAGTAGCTACCTTGAAGGGGCTACAATGGTGGCCGTTCAGACTACTTGTTGGTTGTTCGGATATGCGAGGTATAAAGTGCCTCCGGTTTCGTTCAGACCCAGAACGGACTTGAAAATGGATTGTATGTCTGACGTTGTATTCCTTTATACGGTATTAGTTGATCTATGCTAAATATATATCTGTTTGGTGTTTAACACCCTTCTCTGAGACGTACGAGCTTAGAGGTTATATATTGGTAGGAATCAATGGTATGGTATGGATTGACAATGTGGCATGCTAAGATGCATGGATCAAGGTTTTTGTTGAAAAGCATGGCTTGCGGTTGATGATCAAAGAACGGCATGTTTAAGAGTAGCTTTGTGTATAACGTAGCTTCACGAGCCTCACAACCCGGTTGAGTCTAAAACGGAGCAAGGGAACGTAGGGAGAGCAGCACGTTTCTTTCTAGCTAGAAGTGGTGTTTGGGTTTTACACGGCCTGACATTTTACTTATGTGGATGATGGAATGAGGCGCCTCGGATATTAGGTCCTATAGGATCGGGAAACGTGTGTTCAGGAATAACTAATCCGCAATATCGTATGTGCGGACCGGCCCTGCAGGATCTAAGGGTTCACTGCGGGGAATCCTGAGATATTAGCTAGAGTGTCTCGAAACGGTAAGGAGATCGTTCCTAGCCTTGACTCATGATGGAAACCCAATTCCCAATACGACCCTACGGACTTGGTTGTATTACTAGTATGGAGGCATAGTATATGGTAGCTATGCTTCCAAGGATTAATACATTTACTTTGAAATGTTTTTAAAACATATATACACTAATAATAATATCAAATTCGTTTTTATCGTACCAAGCATGTTTAATCATCATAAGGTAAAACTCTATCCTCTAGTTTGCGTTGCATTGTGTGATGGGACTTGAGTCTTATGACGATTCCAAAGCATTGCGTTATTTAATGATTTACTTTAATTTACGCACCGACAATCCATTAGAATAAAACCCATTCCGCGTTAGCGGCGTGGTCCTTGGATTTGCCTTATTGCTATCAGTTATATTAGTTAAGAATTCTCACACCAGTCCCATGACTGACTCGTAGTTTGTTTCACTTTGCAAACTCGGGTGCCCTCTTTTCCACACGGGCAGTCGAGTAGCTTTTTGCAGATATTTATCTCTTGAGCAGGATTTTGGATCGAAGCCTAAAGTTGTGTCCAGAGCATAGAAGTCTTCCGCTGTTTATTGTATTTAATTTATTGAAATTTATCTTCCGCTGTAATTTGATTCAATGTACTCTAATATGTTCTGTACTCTGATGTAACATTATTGTAATGTTTATAAAAGTCTGTTGTTGTTGTTCTGATGTTGTTGTATTCCTAAAGTTAACATATTCGGATTTTGAATGGTCTTAGTCGATTTTGCGATCGATTGGGCCGGGCGAAAACCCGAAGCCGTTACATTTGGTATAAGAGCTCTGGTTAGCTCAAATCTTTGGGGTATAACTCGTCAGAACTGAACAAAAGACTCATCAGAGATTGGATTAGTAATATCCAATAAGAATACTCATTAGAGATAGGATCAGCAGTATCCTAGAATGAGAAAACTCATTAAAGATGGGGTTTGTAATGCCCTATAATGAGTTGAGACTGCCCAGTTTATAATTAACGTATTTTTGATTATATATAATCCAATCTTAGAAAATATGATTTTTGAATATATAAAGTTATATATTTTAAAAGTTAATCAACAAATAAAATTATTTAAGATAGGATAATTAAACAACTTTTAGCTTCGTTCCTTTTCGAGGACGAAAAGATTTTAAGTGGGGGAGACTGTAACAACCCTGAATTTTGGGGTAAATTTAAAAATTTATTTTAAGTTATTTTAATGGGTTTTGATATTTAAAATAATTTATTCAAATAATAATGATTAAAAATTTATTTAAATCGAAGTTAGGATGAATAATTTAATTTTGATTATAAAAGGGGTTAGAAATAGCGCG
Organism: Allium sativum; assembly: GCA_030737875.1. Lineage (NCBI taxonomy): Eukaryota > Viridiplantae > Streptophyta > Magnoliopsida > Asparagales > Amaryllidaceae > Allium > Allium sativum. The sequence continues at coordinate 23,198,418 of CM060918.1, read as the reverse complement.
GTAGTTTGAAAAGTCAAACTTGAACTTTGATTGACCATACAGGATGCAAAATTTAACAGATTTGTGTAACCAAAAATATTAGAATCTCTTTTAAAATATCTTTACAACGAATCCGAAAAATTGAAATTTTATAGCGGGAATCAAAAGTTATGCCCAGTTTAAATTTAAGAATAGTCGTTGTAGGATTTATATATAATTTTTAATATTAAAAATAGCCATTTTCCAAACGACCACTATTTTCGATGAAACCACTTTTGTTGGATTCGGAATGTCAAATTATTGCTAAGTTTAGTTTTTCATAATTTATAGAATTAATTTGTGACCGTGGCAACAAGATTTCAGTTTGGTCACTTTCGGTAAATTTTAATCAACTTGAAAATGGCCATTTTTCAAATAGGCTCAGAATTGAATGAAATAAATTTTCCTAGGTCCGCAGCATCAAAACATAGCTAAATATATTTTTTGGGTTTTTTCGAAATTAATTTGTGGCCCCGGTGAGTTTATTCGTATGGTTGAATTAAAAATAAAAGTAAAAATATTTTAAAATAAAGAAAACTGGGTCAAGACAGTCGTTTTGGCCTGCGGGACATAGCTAGATGAGTCCAGAATAGGAGTTAATGGGTAGGAACGACAGTCATTATGCTGAAATCTGACAAAGTGCTAAACGGGCCTTTATTGGAAAATTAATTAATAAAATAATATATAAAGGTACGGATATCGAGACATCTTCTTCCCCGATTCATCTCGTACAGCAGCCGCCATACAATCCACACCTTCTCTCTTCTTTTTCTCCCAATCCATGAAGAATTGGACTTGGCCACTGTTAAACTTTTTTAACATCTCTTCCTCCTCTTCGAGTCCATACCAAAATCTCCCCGTCCCGTTGCCTGTAGCCGCCGCACCAGCCCTCCAAACCCACCGCCGTCGCACACCCCCCCCCCCCCAGCGCCACCACGGCCGATCGCACTCCCCCCCCTCCAGGAGCAGACTCCCCCTTCCTAGCTCTCCGACGTCACACCATTGGTTCTGGAGACCATCGATCATATCTCCCGAAAATTTAAATCAAAGATCTGAACAAAACTGAAAATAAAGGTATGAAATTTCAATCAGATTTGCCACGCTTTTATTTGTTGCAATTGTACTTGTGAAAAGAAATTGATAATTTGTTCATACAAACTCCAAACTAAAAATTATCAGATCCGTTTGAACCGTAACATCGAATAGAACCTCTTGAAAGCAATTGGGACTAGTTCTGAACACGTTTGAATTTCTAATACTGATCCAATCAAGGTGAGATTCTATTTTAAATAATTGAATTAATTTAATTATTAATTTTCCTTTGTTATTTAATAATTGAATGGTTAATGAAGTAGATCTGAGATGTGATAATATTCTGAATATTGTTTGGTTTATCTGTGTGTTTAATTCCAGATCTGCTAGTTAAAAATTTCAGATCTGTATGTGATGAAAATTTGAATAATCATTTTGTTTAAATTTTGTTGAATCATGTTTTGTTGATATTCTTTGAATCATGTATAAATAAAAATATCACCTTGTTCATGTCTTTGAATTAAACTAGAAAATTTCAATTCAATACCACCTTGTTGTTATTTGATTTGACTAGATCTTTTTAGTTCAAATATAATATTGATATGATGTTGTAGGATTGAAATATGACGATATGAAAGAAATTACATTTTTATTTAATGTAATTAGGACATGAATTTATACTACATAGAAAATTACATTTTTATATGTAATTAAAAGGAATGAAATTTATACCGCATAAATAGAATTACATTTTATATGTAATTAAAGAAATAGAATTTACATGTAAAATAAAATTACATTTTTATATGTAAATTAAGAATGAGAATTTGCATTGAAAATAAAATTACATTTCTATATGTAATTGAAGAATAGGATTTTACATTGTAAAACAAGATTTGACATGTAATATAAATTACATTTTTAATGTAATTAAAAAATAGAATTTGACGGCGTAATCAAGATTAGATTTTTATTGTAATTTAAAAAGATAGAATTTTCACCATAAGGTAAATTACATTTTTAATGTAATTTAAAAGTAGAATTGGACGGTGTAATGAAAATTACATTTTTATTGTAATTTAAAAAGATAGAATTTTTCACCATAATGTTAATTACATTTTTAATGTAAATAAAAGATTTTTGACAATGGAATCAAAATTACATTTTTAATGTAATTTATAAAGATAGAATTTTTCACCGTTAATATAATTACATTTGTAATGTAATTAAAAAGAAGGTTTTGACAATGTAATTAAGGAATAAGATTTTACCGTTGTGATGTGAATTACAATTTACATTGTAAATAAAAAGGGAGGATTTTACATTGTAATTAAAAAGCAGATTTTACATTGTAATTAAAGGATAGAATTTTACATTGTAATGTCAATTACATTTTTATTGTATTTTGTAAAGAAGATTTTAGCATTGTAAATTATTACATTTTTAATGTAACTAAAAGAATGGATTTTTAATGAAATCATAAGAATAAAATTAAAAGAGTAGAATGCAACGTTAAAATATAATTTACATTTATGTAAATAAAAGAATAAAGATAAAAGTTACATTTTTAATGTAAATTAGATTAAAGATAAAAGTTTACATTTTTAATGTAATTAGATTAGTATTAAGATTAAGAAGAAAATTTACATTTTAATGTATTAAGATTTAAGGACAAAAAAATACATTTTCATGTAATTAAGATTAAAGGATTAATTGACATTTTCACGTAAATAGTATTTAAAGAAGAAAATTACATATTCATGTAATTAGATTTAAAGTAAGTGAAATTTACATTTTTATGTAAATAGATTTTAATTAAAAGAATTAAGAAGAAAATTAAATTTTTATGTAATTGGATATTCATTAAAAAGATTAAAGATATGGAATTTACATTTTTATGTAAATAGGTTTTCAATGAAAGTTATAATGATGGAAATTTACATTTTAATGAATTTGATTTCATTAAAAAGAATTAAAGATATGAAATTTACATTTTCATGTGAAAAGATTAAAACACAAGATCATCATTTTGCTTGTAAAGAAAAGATTGACGCAAAATTATCATTTTAGTTTGCATTGAAAGATATAAACAAAATTATTATTTTTGTTTTGCGTTGAAAGAATAACAAAGTTATTATTTTTGTTACATTGAAATTAAACAAACAAAAATATATTCATTTTTGTTGTAATGGAAATGAAACACAAAAATATATTCATTTTTGTTGTAATGAAAATGAAACACAAAAATACCTATTTTTGTTGTAATTGGAATGATACACGAAATATACAATTTTTGTGTAAATTGAAAGCTGAAAGAAAAATATACATTTTGTGCATAGGATATGTATGGAAATTGTAAATAGAAAAAAAAACATTGTTGTGTGTTATGATATATATCAATATTGAATATAAATAAGAATATTTGTTGTTAGCGAGATATAGTGTAATAAAATGCATTTCATTACACATCATAAACATATCGAGGTGTTGTGAAACAAAACGTTCATTACTTGTTGTGTTAATTACGTTAATGAAATGGACGAAGGAATTATATTTATATATAATTGTATATGTATAAATTAAAAGCAAACGAATCGAGCGTGGTAGTTCGCATTTTGGAATTGTACTTTTAATTGATTATACCGAAATATCCAACTGTCGGATTTTCCCAAAACAGAAACCATTAGGTTCGCCTTGGGAAGATCTTTCCAACGATATGAATTGTGTTAAAATCCAACGGTTAGATTTAGAGAAATGTGTAAAACAAATTTGGGTGAAAATAGCGCCAAGGTCGCCTATTGACATGAAGTGTTGTTAAATAAAATTCAATTATTTTTATTTAAATAAAAATTGAGATTAGTCATTATAAATTAATATTAACGATAAGAAATGATTTGAAATGATATATACGGGAAAATCATTTGAAAGGTCCGAGTTCAATCTCATTTCAAACGATTATTCGTCGATCTAAGTCGAAGAGTTGAAGACGGTGATTGAAGACCAATGATCTTCACGTTGAATGGATGAGTTACCATTGACGCCCATGATTGGAGTAGCTACCTTGAAGGGGCTACAATGGTGGCCGTCCAGACTACTTGTTGGTTGTTCGGATACACGAGGTATAAGGTGCCTCTGGTTTCGTTCAGACCCAGAACGGACTTGAAAATGGATTGTATGTCTGACGTTGTATTCCTTTATACGGTATTAGTTGATCTATGCTAAATATATATCTGTTTGGTGTTTAACACCCTTCTCTGAGATGTACGAGCTTAGAGGTTATATATTGGTAGGAATCAATGGTATGGTTTGACAATGTGGCATGCTAAGATGCATGGATCAAGGTTTTTGTTGAAAAGTAGGCCTTGCGGTTGATGATCAAAGCATGGTCTGTTTAGGCGTAGCTTTGTGTATAACGTAGCTTCATGAGCCTCACAACCCGGTTGAGTCTAAAACGGAGCAAGGGAACGCAAGGAGAGCATCATGTTTCTTTCTAGCTAGAAGTGGTGTTTGGGTTTTATACGGTCCGACATTTTAATTATGTGGATGATGGAATGAGGTGCCTCGGATATTAGGTCCTATAGGACTGGGAAACATGTGTTCAGGAATAACTAATCCGCAAAATTGTATGTGCGGACCGACCCTGCAGGATCCAAGGGTTCACTGCAGGGAATCCTGAGACATTTGCTAGAGTGTCTCGAATCGGTAAGAAGATCGTTCCTAGCCTTGACTCATGATGGAAACCCAATTCCCAATACGACCCTACGGACTTGATTGTATTACTAGTATGGAGGCATAGTATATGGTAGCTATGCTTCCTAGGATTGATACATTTACTTTGAAATGTTTTTAAAACATATATACATTAGTAATAATATCAAATTCGTTTTTATCGTACTAAGCATGTTTAATCATCATAAGGTAAAACTCTATCCTCTGGTTTGCGTTGCATTGTGTGATGGGACTTGAGACTTGTGATGATTCCATTTTTCTAAAAAGCATTGCGTTGTTTAACGATTTACTTTAATTTATGCACCGGTAATCCATTGGAATAAAACCCTTTCCGCGTTAGCGGCGTGGTCCTTGGATTTGCCTTATTGCTATCAGTTATATTAGTCAACAATTCTCACACCAGTCCCATGACTGACTCGTAGTTTGTCTCACTTTGCAAACTCGGGTGCCCTCTTTTCCACACGGGCAGTCGAGTAGCTTTTTGCAGATATTTATCTCTTAAGCAGGATTCTGGATCGAAGCCTAAAGCTGTGTCCAGAGCATAGAAGTCTTCTGCTGTTTATTGTATTTAATTTATTGAAATTTATTTTCCGCTGTAATTTGATTCAATGTACTATGATATTTTCTGTACTCTGATGTAACATTATTGTAATGTTTATAAAAATCTGTTGTTGTTGTTCTGATGTTCTATTCCCAAAGTTAACGTATTCGGGTTTTGAATGGTCTTAGTCGATTTTGCGATCGATTGGGCTGGGCGAAAACCCCGAAGCCGTTACATTATCCATATTATGTTGATTTGATTTTCATTGAATTAGATTGAATCACAGACTAAAAACTTGTGAATTCAACAGTTTCTCTAATGAACTGATCTATGCTAAATGATTCTTTCCTTATTCCAGACAAATTATGTGAAGCATAATACTTCAGTTCTAGTCTAATTGCTTCAAATGACTATTATTTGGCTTTATAACAGTGTATATGCTTTGTTTCTTAGGACAACTTAGTATGCACATTTTGAATTTTGAATCCCTTCTTTGATGGCATGAGAGCAAGATTTGAGCATGATTCAGTTTGAAGACAATGCCTCAGAAAAAATCTTCAAATAGAATCAACTTCACGGGCTGCATATATTAACAATAAGATTCTTTGTTTTGAGGTAATATGCATCTATGTTTAATCAATGGCTTCAAGTCGATCCTCGTAAGTCAACTGGAAGTGATAAATCCTTCGAAACCAAAGGGGTTTCAATCGAAAATTAAATGGATTCGAAATAACTAGTAAGCAATTATTCACCATGATCAGTAATCAGAAATGATAAATAGTTTTTTTTAGACTAATAGACTTATGGTCCCCAAATTACAAAAGTCTTTGTAACTCTCTAGTCCCTTTGATAAAGAGCTAATTTCATATCTAGAATTTGTGTAAATTTAGAAGACCAACTAAATTTGTATTCTCTTCAATAATCATTAATGGATCCAGGTAAGTTTTCATTAATTTATTTATCTTTATGCTAGTTTGTTCTTAGTTAGATAAATATTGATTACATTTTTGGACCTGCGGTTCCATAACTGATTGTCGGTAAAATATATAGAAGTTCTAACAAGTGTATCGAAACCACCATCGCCGTCTTTAATGAGAAAATTTTGCTTTTTTGGTAAGATCGAACGGTTTTTAAAGTGACTGCAATCACTTATTATTATAGCAAACAATAATTAGAGTTTTGCAGGAGGTTAGCAGATTACCAACCTGCTATTTCAGTTTTTAAGGTGGATCGTCCACCACAGTCGGTTTTTAAAGTGTACCGTCCACCACAGCTTTACAAGCTTACAGAGTTGGAGCTAGACCTAAACTATCTATACTACAAATTTCAACATAAAGCACACCCACACAGGGAAGAAATACAATTATATGCTATAAAGTTACAAAAGTACAGGCAGCCTAATGCTAGACAACAAGTACAATAACATTGAGCCACACAATATAAGCAACAGTAACGTTGACAATAGCTCTGTCAAAGCATGCTACACACTTGCACTGGCAATAGCCTGCTGTAAAATAGTAAATTTCCAAAGCTTCACATCAACCGAAGGCCAACACGCAAGCTAGTGAGAGCAACTTCAGTGGTGAGCATTAAGGGTGCAAATTAAGGGAAACGTCCCCAGTGGCTCCCTTCAGCCTTAAAATTAAGGCTAAGATTCAGGATCCCGTTCAGGATCCAGAATCATCCCCTGGCGCCTATAAAATTGGCGCCAGAATCCCCCCTCCTACACACGTGCATGCTCTATACCATAATTCAAACCGTATTAGCCCTTCCAACTACTATAAACGATCACTTTTTTGAACTAATAACGGTTATAAATGGCCACATGGAAGTTACAACGGTCATATTTTTTATTTTTCTATATATAGGTACAAGTAGCTCATTGTAAAACACATAAATTTCTGCAAATCCACTATACTCTTTATCTAGCATCAAATAATGTCATATCCTTTCCAATTCAACAACGAAGAGATAAGTATGAATAGTTGGGATTTTGATTCTCAACCAGTCGAAGATATTACCCCTCATTCTACTCCACCACTCTCGTTTCATTCTTCTGCACTGTGGACCAGGGAAGAAGATAAAGATCTGTGTTTAATGTACTGTCACTTTTCTAACGATTCGGTCAAGGGAAATGATCAAAGTGGAGAGGTATTCTAGGGAAAAGTTAGAGAGGACGATATCAATGTCTGGATTTTCATGTCGATTTGGGAAGACTAATTGACAAACCCAATTCTTCGAGTCTCAAGTTCACAAAATAAGAACCGCAAATCCTAGCGGAATGGGCGGCGAAGCCGAATTGGTAATACTTCGTAATTCTCTAATTTGCTTGTCGATATTTTATTTACCAACCACAAAAGTATACCAATATTAATTATTTTATCATTTGTAGAAGCGAATGGCAAACGACGAATTTTTGAAATTATTTCCTAGAGAAAATGGTGCGAAAAAATCGCATTACTACGAGTTTTCTAATTGCTATGAATTGCTCGCTAATCATCCGAAATGGACTTCTAGCAATGCGAAGAGCTTAAGAGATGTTTAAACGAAGGCAAAAGCAAAGAAAAAAGCAAGCTGAAATTCCTATACTTCAAGTCCAAGAGAATCTTCGCAGAGAGATTCTAATGCGGGTGAAGATGCAACTCTTGAATTTGATGAAGATGCAAGACCTATGGGCTAGCATGCTGCGAAGAAGAAAAATGTTGTTCAAAACCAACTTGATTTTCGGTTGGCACAGATGCATGAGAAGCATGCCAAAGAAAATGAAGAACGTCAAAGACATAGTGCAAAAAAACATGAGGTCTTAAAACAGTTAACCGAGATTGAACGCTGTAGGATTGAGTTGGAGCGACAACAACAAGATACTTTAGTAATGGAAAAGGATGTCACCGGAATGGATCCACTATCGAGGCAGTACTGCATGGATTATAAACAGCGTATTGTTGATAGTCATGCTGGATCTAGGCGATGTAGTTTACTTATGTAATGTTGTACTGCTTTAATTGTTTTCATCTATGTACTATTTTCTAGTTTGAATTAATCAATGGTATCTTTTTTTCTTTAAGACAGTTTGTATGTATCGAATAATTAAAAATAATTCAACGTATTATGTATGACAAAGCTAACACACTTCAATGTAAACAGACATAATAAAACAAAGATTCTGAAATATAAATGAAAACAAGCATAATAAAACATAGCCTCTGAAATATAGTCTACTGATTGCCGTAAGCATTCCAAATGTGATCCATTACATCTTTTTGAAGCCGATTATGCAGTGCTGAATTACGATATATTTCATGTTGATCCACGTGAAACATATCGAATTGTCCTTCAATTTCATCATCAGAAGATCGGTAAATTTGTGGAGGTTGTCTGGATCCTTCGTATTCGTAATCTGGTTGCATGTTGTCGCGTTCATCTTCGATTATCATGTTATGCAGAATTATGCAGCAGAACATAATTTTTGACATTTTCTACCGTTTCTATAACCTACATGGACTACTAACCATTGGAAATCTTGATTGAAGAACGCTGAATGCTCTCTCTACATCTTTTCGCTGACCCTCCAACATAGAAGCAATTTTTTTCTATTTTGGGATCAGTGGGTTCGCAAAAGTCTATACAATCGTGCTCCATTTCTGATAAATTCCATTCCCCAGATAGTATCCATGATCGTATGTGTTATGTCCAATCGTAAATGATACTGGGATGGACTTACCCTACGCTAAATTGTTGAACAAATGTGATCGTTCTAGAACATTTAAGTTGTTATGGGAACCAGGCGTACCATAAAAAGCATGCCATATCAAAAGATCATGAGATGCAAGTGCTTCTAAGATGATGGTTGACCTTTTTTTCTTTACCATTGTACGCTCCATGATAAGTTGTAGGACAGTTCTTCCACTCCCAGTGCATGCAATCTAGACTCCCTAACATCCCAGGCCACCCTTAACTTTTGTGCATTTCATGCATCCTAGCTACGTCAGCCTCGTTTGGAGAACGAAGATATTCATCTGCATATATGTCCACCACTGATTGACAAAATTCATCTAGATTTTCCAAAACAGTACTCTTTGCAATACGATAAGCGTCATCAAGAGCGTCGGTGGGCGCGCCATATATCAACATTCTCAAAGTCGCGATCATCTTTTTATGTCCAGTCAAACCTTGTTTTTTGGTAGCATCCTTCTTAAGGACTCTTAAGAATTCGTAAGAACAAGGGTCTGCTCATTCTGAAACGTCTGCGAAAAATCTTAGGACCATAAGTCGGGTTAGAAACGAAATAATCTTTCATCAGGTTTTATGAAATGCTACATGATCCTAATGAAAGTATCTTTGCCCCATTATTGGGCCACCGTGTTGCCCACTACTTGAACCGTAAGCTTCATGGTAGATCTCAGTAAGTTCCTCTTCTTCTTGTTAGTGTGCTAATGCGTAGGCTTCATCCTACGAGTCGCTATCGCGTATCAATATAGCTTTTAGTAAATGGCCAGACATTTTTATTGAGGAGGTTTAGTTTAATTTTGAATTGTGGTGGTGAGGTATGATACCCACGTCATTATATGGTTTGCAAAAGTTAGGGGACTGTATTCCATGTCAATACTTTACTCGCCTTATGTTAAACTAGGCACCGTACCCATGTTCACTTGCTGTAAATTGTCTGCTTATTCAATGTTGGGTCACATTATGTCAAATCAAGCAGTGTACTCAACGTTTGGACTGTACTCTGCTTAAGTTAATTAAAACACTGTAACCTACTTCGTTTTCTGAAAGTGGACAAGAACGGTCACTGTAGCCATGGTAGGGGACTATATTCAATGTTAAGACTTTACTCTCCTTATGTTAAATCAGGCATTGTAGCCATGTTCGATGGCTGTAAGTTGTTTGGTTATTCAATGTTGGGTCACCTTTTGTCAAATCAAGCACAATTTCCTTACTGTTGATCTCCTCAATGTTGGGTCAAATCAAGCACAGTATCCTTACTGGTTTCTTCTCAATGTATGGTCTAATCATGTCATACACCAATGTGAAAGGGTAGTAACTACATACACGTGACTCATATTAAATTCACAAGACTATTTCCATATATTGGGCTACAAATAAAGGGTGCTTTGGGTTCTTAGTTTCACACAATAAAAATTATCTCATTTGCTGTTAGCCTCGTTTATTCATGTCCACTAGTAGTTGGTCTCCATTTGAGTTACTTGTACTTGTGGAGTCGTATATTGACTTTCAAGAAATGCATGACAATATGCTACAATGAGGTGGGGAGTAACCCATGAAATGTACTGGAAATTGATTGAAAAAAAAGTACAACGACAACCCCAAGTGTTCGTCGTGGAGGTCTAAAGAAGAAATTCATAACAAATATAGGACCTTTTGGGATGATTGTGCCCGATACCGCGAGATAATTGAGGCGGTAGAAGAGGAAGATATTTTCAAAGATAATCGTGCAACTTTCGATTCGCGTTACCTTTTCAAACACGGAATGGAATTCATAGGCCATGAAGCTTATGAACTTCATTACAGCTGGCTAACACGCTTCGGTTATGATTGGTAGAGGTGTATGTGCTACTATTTATGTTAGTCTGTGTTAAAACATTAGTTGTTTCATCCTATCTTTCAACAGTTGTGGTTAAGTTTTTTTTCTAATATGTGTTGTTTCGTACTATCTTTCTACAGTGATTATGTAATATGTCTCGGTGTCAAGTCATTTCATTGAATGTAGCAGGCTTTGGAAACTTTATTATAAGTTGTTTTGTCACAATGTCAAGTTTGTGTATATGTAGAAGTTAAAAAACAGGGGTCGTCCCCGGGTGCATTAAACAATTCAATACACGTAGGAGTTAAAAAATATGGGCCGTCCCCAGGTGCATTAAGCAATTCAGTACAAGTAGGAGTTAAAAATACAGGGGTCGTCCTCAGGGGCATTAAACATTTCAATACATGTATAAGTTTAAAATTAGGGGTCATACTCTTCCCTATGAGCATTGACCAGCTACATTATTTTGTGGCGAGCAGCTATATAACTCTCTCAAAATACTCCCAACTTACCTCACTCAAACAACCTTGTTTCCAACTCCTCTTTTCATTCCCACAACAATGCCTTCGTGGCCATCAGCTACAGACTCCAAGGAACAGGCGTTGGAACAGATGAGACTTCAGGAGATGGAAGACGAATACCAATTTCTAAACCAACTAAGACCTCAGGCTCAAGCACCGTACGAAACGGGGAACGTTCAAATTCCACCTGAAGCTCAAGTATCCATGTTCAACCATCGTACGAACAGTCGGTCCCTCAACCACGACACGAAGTAGAGGTGTATCGAGTACCACCTTCTGAACAGGAAGTTGACTCTTATCCAGTTTGTTGCTATTGCGATTATGCGGTTGAAGTCGTTGTTCGAGCAGAGGGAAACAATATATGTCGCCGCATGCAGAAATGCCCATCGTATCCTAATGGATGCAATTACACGGAATTGATAGACCACCCACTTTGTCTAAGGGGAATAGCCTATGCAAATGAACTAAAACAAGAGATTAAACGCCTCGAAGATGAAATTGAGCAGTTGCGATTAAACGTAATGAGACTCCCTTGAGTTTCAACGTAATGAGACGTTGGCTTAGCAAACTATTTCCTACGTTTCCTGCTTTGATGTTTTAGTTGGCGTCGTGTATCAGTAATTGATGTATCTTTAGGATCTGTTATGGGTTTATGTTTATTGTTAATTGTATCGTTATGCAAAGTAGTATATGTGTCCTGTATGTTCTGAAGTGTTTAATTTACAAGAAAAGCTAATTAAGTCAGTAACAACATTATAAATGATTAAAGGTGTCTTTACCAAGGACCAAGTGGCAGGGTAAATTCGCTGTCAACTGTAAAAACTAGACAAGGAATCTTTGTTGTATACCAAGCAACATGATCTGGTCACCATCCGCATTAGAAACGAGACAACGAATCATTGCTAGGCCTAGCTTCAGAATAAAATCGACATCGCTAGTACAAATGAGACAGGGAATCTCTGCTACCTGTCCATCATTCTTAAAAAACGCGCCACGGAAAAATACAAATGAGTTGATAAGTCACCCCAATTAATGCTTCAATATACCGGGAAGTGGACTTGCGTAATTAAAGAGGACCCTGCATCTTCTTCCTGTCTTCATTATTTCTAACTCTCCAATAATTTTCTGCTATCCACATTTTCTCTAGATACAATATCTAGTTGGGAATACGATGGTTCAACTATACGATGATTATGAAAGGAATAAGCAACCAATCGAAGATGTAGGGATTGTGACCGAAACACAGTCGGATGTCCAAGTCAAACCTGAATCTGAACTTTTTAGTGCCACGTAACCAAATGTTGTTGTCCCATGAATTGGACCAACTAAAAAAAACCTATCTTGCTCGGTTGATGGAAGTAATTGCTCGCCAGAACCCCGATGGGTCAAGCTCTAGCATTACGGGTCAAATTATTCTTTGCTATTGTGGAGTGTAATGCAATGTGGTTGTTTCTAAAAGTCAAACCAATGTCGGTCATCGATTTTATGGGTGCAAGGCGTACATTGATGCATAGAACCGACAAGGGTTGCAACGTTGTCATTTTTTTCTCATGGTTCGATCCACCTTTAACTGAGAGGGGTGTCCAATATGCACTGGAGATGAAAGAAGAGGTCAGTCGCTTGGAAAGATTGAACGTTGCAACAAAAGCATAAATGTTGTATGGGTGGTGCGGTTCTTCGCGAAACTAAGACTACTAGTAATCTAGAATGTTCGGTCGTTCTGCTGTATTGTATCATAGTTTTATGCTATTTGTTGGGTCGAATGCGGAATGCATCATGTATCCTATATTTGGCTATAATGATGTTGTAGGCTATATGTGGTATGTTATAATGGTGGTGTATCCTATATTTTGTTATAATGATGTATCTTTTATCGTAGCTATATGCTGTATGTTATTCCCATTTTGAGTAAATGACATTTATCCAAAATAATACACTTAGTTATGAACACAACTTAACTTGATATGGCGTCGTACTAAAACATTATGATAATTTGCAGTACTACAACAGTCTACTAATAATACATCAAAACAACTACAAAGCAGTACTACAGTCCACTGAAGAAGTACATCTAGAAAATACATGACGATATGAAGATAAAATACAACACTCCTCTTAATAATACAAATAAACAACAAAAGTAATACCAAAGTCCACTAAAACTATAGTAATACCAAAGTCCACATAAGACAAAATACAACAATCCGCTGATAATACATCAATACCACTACAAAGGAATGCCTCCATCATCGTCACTCCCTTCATCATATCCATCATGATCATCAACATCGTCGCCGTTAGCCCCTTTATCGTCCTCATCACCATCATCATCACCATCATCATCATCATCATCATCAACATCGTCGTCTTCAGCAGCAGTGTAATACTCATCGGCATCATGGATCGGCATATCATCGAGATCAATGTCCTCACCAACATCTCTGGTCATAGACCTACAGGGCCTAACATCGGCGGGTGAAAAAGGCTCATACACGGCAAGTCTGGCTGATAACTGATCGATCTGAGACTCCAACATCTATGTATGACTCAGGTACATATCATGCATCGTGTGAGTGTGTGCAAGAGTCATATCACAATAAACGCCAGTAGCTCTAGACTAGTCCAACCAATGTGCATACTACAAAGACATGTGAAGAGCATTATGTAAGGTACCATAAATAAAAACTGTACATAAATAAACATATGTATTAAAGATACCTGGTATGGAGGGTACAAGCCAGCTGAGGGTACTTCAGGAAAGTCGAGCGGATCTGGAAACACTACGGGTTGCTCAAGAATGGTACCTGTAATGTTGTACGCTCTGAAAGTACAATCAGGCTCTATCTGGATAGGAGGCTATGTAAACTGGGAGGGAATAGGGTCAAATGAAACCTAAGGTAACTGAACTCTACCGACTACCAAATGAGGTCCTAATTGATGGAGTTAACCCCCTGGGCATAATCAGGACATATCAGTCTACATGGAGCAACTCTAGCCCAATAAGAATAGTAATCTCAATCAATGAAGAGTGGGCTAATATCAATCCAACCAGCCTCCCGTAGGGCCTGTATGTACTGCACCCCAATCAACCTACATCTTCCAAACATGTCCTCGCAAGATAACGGATCTCCTGATATACATGTATCCTCGCTGATCTGATATGCACAGCTATCGCCCAAATACTACATCGGCATATAAGCGGGTGTGTGTAAAGCCACTCTACGAGTAGAGAGTATATGAAATCACCATCAGGTGGTGGTCGTCGACCATAAGACCTGCATCTGCCAGATGGGACAAATGTGCGGTCCAAGGAGTGCATATAAGATTTCCCCGACTCCACATGTCAAGCTGTGCTCTAGACTCTTTCAAATCATGACGTACACCTAATGGAGCATGAGGTACGTAATGAATACACTCTCACCATCTCATACACGGAAAGAACTGCTCACCTACCTGAGCAGCCATCTCTACCATGTATGGATGCATGTTAGCCGTGAGCTTATAATACCAAATGGACAAAATATACCAAAAGCCTGCATCTCTCTGAGGTCTAGTAGCGCATATGAATCTAAAGCGGTGTATAGACTACCTAGTATAAATGTGCCCTAATCTATCGTATCTAGCCATCTAACATAGTAATCGAGGCTAATAACCCAAGCGAACGATACTTTTATGATTTGAAAAAAAGGTCGAACCAAACAAGTACAATAAAAATGCCCTGGTCACCCCATCTATCATATCTAGTCGACTCAAATATGAAGTGATGTACTGCTGTAGGTAAGTCAACGTAACTACACTACTAATAATTTTGGTAGCTTCAAAAAGGGATTAGAAGATGGAAAACACGTGGGGTGACTCATACAAATCATCAAAAGGAACCGGTCTACAATCAAGACGACCAATCTCTATACCAGTCAGCATATAGAAATCAACAGGAGTGATACCAAGCCTAAAGTCAGAAAAATGGAAAGCATGTGTGGCCGGCCACCATCGCTCACATAGTGCCTGTAACAGGGGTCTGTCAAATGACTGAATGGGTCTAATAGATAAAAACTGACCAAAGGGACTGTGCTGCAGCCTATCCTTAATAGGAGGTGGAAGTGCATCATAAAATGTAATGCATTTGGGCCAACTACCTCGGCAATGAATGTACTTGTCCTATACATAATGAAATAAGCAATGTTTTTCAATTCAATAACAACTTTTTAGAGCGTACGAAGATATAACTCGCATAATACTAGAAATCATTAACATTTATATTATACCTGTATCGTGGACAATGCAGTATCGACTCGGTGCTGGTAGCCCTTCAAAAGATCATGAAGGACACGAAGCTCATCAGCTGTTACTCTAAGAGCCGGAGGTGTGTGTAATGGACCCGCTTGCTCGTCTGACGGCTTCCGAGCAACTCTCCTTGCAACTTTAGTGGGTCGCAACGACATTTCAACTCAATTTTCTATCAAAAACAATTTAAAACGAGAGCTTGAAGATGAGACAAATGAATAAAAATGGCGGATGAGGAGGTTATAGGGCTAGAATCCTAGTACCTATTTTATAGGCGCTAGGATTCTAACGCGTATAAAATAGGCGCCAGACCACTGGCCATATCCCATTAATTCAGTGCCCTGAATATTAAGCCCTGAACTCACTGGAGTTGCTCTGATATAACATCATAACGTAGATATGGTAAATTTCATCACCATAGCCAAGAAACTCTAGGTGAACCATTGCATTAAGGTGGCCATTAAAACAAGGCAAGGTAAGACAAGCATACTTGCACAACGATTGCCACAACCATCCGAGATAAAATAACATCCATGACATACCAAAGCATCAGGAAGACCCAAGGTAGTTTACATATCAGCATACCCATGTAGGACATCCAACATAACACAATAAACAGGTGAACCACCAGCAAGGGAAGTTCACATGCAAGATCGTCACATAACACCAACTTCACAAACAAAGGATCACACAGTCTCTCCTACTAACTTCCAACAAACCAAACCAGGAACAACCAACACACTCATTCACCTTCAAGACGACATCCTCAACATACAAACAAAGTTACAAAACAACTGCACGAATTGTACCAACACTGGCTGACACCACATATCTCAGATGCCCAACACTCCTATAGTATGCTCACCAAGCTAGAATCAAAGTGATGCTACCTACCAGCAGCTTGATAAATTAAAGAGAAAAAAGCTGCACATAATAGACATGAATGATGTTGAGTCATGAAACAATTCAAGTAGCAAGATTGCAAAGTACACCAAGGATACTCCGCGAAGGGGACGACACTTCCTATACCTTGCAAGATGAATCACTTGTAGAAAATGAACAGTAACCGCATACATTATCAACATAGGAGAACCAACATACACAAAAACCGACCCGTTGCCACCTGACAAAAGCCAGACAACGCCAGACATAATTTCACTATTTAATGACTAAGGCCAGAATCGCTTGGAAACCTTTTTTGCACAATATTGGCATTAGATCAACAGGGAAATCGTGATACAAGAGCTGCAGTGGAAATCGACACTGCTCATGACATTAAAATGGAAGGGACTCCACACACTATATAAAAATGGAGACTAGAGTAAGTAGGAACGTGGAAGGCAGTATATGAGATGGATTGTATTGATAAAAAGGGGAGAATTGGCATTGAGGAGTTCAGATCTGAAGTTAAAAAACTGATTTTGTGAGAAACCCACGCATGCGAAAGTAGATCAGAGAAGGATGAGGGGAAGAGAGTAGGTGAATCAGTTGGAAGAGAAGGAAAGAAAGATAAATGAGGGGAAGAAACACGGTGAAGGAAAGAAAGGAAAAGATCTATTGCCGTTAACGGGTTTCTTACCAAACTGAACCCCATGTATTGACGGTTTCAATAAGCATATTTTAACTGAGAAAATTTTTCTTTTGTTAATTGAGAAAATAATTAAATTTTGTTCAACTTTTTCTTTTCAGATCATTCTCGTTTTCATGGTTGAATGAATAGCTGTGCAAATTTATTTATCTTTTCTACATCAATGAGAACCTAACGTTGATTATGTTTTATTTATCATATTAAAATGAAATAATACTTTGAGCATTCGGAACCGGAGGTCAACTTTGCTTTGGCAACCCTGGGGTTGCAAGGCAACCTGGTTGGTTGCTTAATGGAGGGCCTTTTCTAGCTTATTTAAAGCTGGCTAAGGAGGGAATCCCCCCATAGCCATCTTATTTAAGCCGGCTTTAAATAAGCTGGTTAAAGGCAATGACTATATTTCTGGCCGTTGCTCCTTCCACGCTCCATCCACCACCACATTTCTTCCTATACATATACTTCTAAATTTTCATTTCCTAAGTACACAATTTTCTCTTCTTCTTCTCAATTGTCTAGCTAATATTCTTCTTATTGCCTAGTTTCAATGTCAAAGAATAACAGTGGGAAAGATAAGATGCCATATCAAAGCTCTCACAATCCATATAGTCATCAACGCGATCAACATGAATTTCCAACACAAACCTCCTATCAACACAACCAATATTCCAATTCAGGTATATACTAAACATTCCAAATTATTATCTTCCATAATAAAAGCAGAATTTCTACCGTTTACAACAAAATTCAAACCATTTTCAAAACACTCAAGTTTTTGCTTATGCCAAGAAACCCTCTTTTCAACAAAACTATAGTGATCAACACTACTCGTCTCTTAGCAGCCAACATCGATTAGGTTTACCCAATACTTCTCCTAATATTTCAAGAAATTTAAACTTTTTATATAAAGATAACAAATGCCAAACGAAGAAGCCCAAATTGATATCAATGAAACTCCTGAATCATGTACTAATCTCCCACCTGCAAAGGGTCCCAAAATGGTTACCTAATGAATAAGCTGAATTAGACTTCTATTGGGTTGAGTGTTCCAAAAACAACATAAGAGGCATAAGTCAAACTGAAAATTCATTTTGGAATTCAATTTGGAAATTATTCAACAGTCGAAGTTTGCAAAAGCCTTCAAGATCCGTTGACTGTGAACCAGTCATAGAAGAAAATCAATGTTAGTTGCCAACTTTGGAAAGAGATAACTACCGGACTGGGAAGTAAACAACAAAGTGGTGCAAACAACATGAATTTGGTACTAAAATTTAATATGATTTCTTTAATTATGTTGTTCTATGTTATTTTGATTTACATTCATTCATGTTATGCAGCTTAACCAATCAAATGCAGTGTATATGTTTGAACATAGCAACCAACCTTTCAACTTACACAATTGCTACGACATACTTTCGAAGGAAGAAAAACGAAGTAAAGTGTGATTGGAACATTCAGCAATGTGTTTTATGCCTTTGAGGCCTACTGAAGAAGTTAGCCCTGAAAGCATAGAATTACAAGAAGACAGCCCTTTTACAACCAGTACAGGTGGTAGACTGACAAGAAATATAAAGTAAGGAAAATACCATCAAAGATTATAGCACATATTAACAACTAGACGGGCGTATGACTACGGTGGAAGAAGAAAATAAGCTCTACATGGAAACAAAGGAAGAGAAGAGAATCGAGAGATTAGAGAGAGCACAGGAAAAACAAAGAAGACATGAAGAGGTTCAACAAATGAGAATCAACGAATTGGAGTTACGAAATAGGTTGTTAACTCGACAACAACATGCCGATGATATTGCTCTTTTCAGTGTCAACCTAAACGATCTAAATCTATTACAAATAATGTTTATGGAAAAACAAATTTAGGATTACCAAAGATGTAACAGGATGTAGCATGTGTGAGTGTTTGAGTCTGATACGTTTTCATTTTACTTATGGGTTGTAGACCTTGGTGTTGTATTAGTTTTTTCATTTCTTTTGCATTAGGAGTTGTAGTCTTAACTGTTGATGGAAAATTGAGTTGTAGCCATAATACTTATGTCAAATTAAATTAAAACAGATCCATTAGAGCTTACATAGCAAATAAAACCCTTACTTACAGAAAAGAAAAAATAGTAAATCAATTTTGAGTTAATGAATTCAATTAGTAATTAGTTATTGGTTCCTCATATGCTCCCAATAATGCTTAACTATTTCTTCTCGTAGGTCTAGATGGGCCTGTGGATCTTAAACGTCTTGAATACATTGCAAGTATTCTGCAAATGTATTTGGGTCCTTATAAGGTTTTTTCCTCAACTCCACTCAATGTCTGAATAGTTTCGAAGATTGAGTTTGTACCCACCTTGTTCTTCTTCAACGATTATACCATGTAAGATAATACAAAAGTACATGATATAGCTATAACTGCTTTATTGTGATAGTGTACTTCATTCCATAATATATGAAACCGACCTTAGAGTGCTCTAAATGTTCTTCAATATATTTTCTCAAACTCTCTTGTTGTTTGGTGAATAAGGCTTCTTTTGGATTGTTTTTCCTTTTGTATGCTTCCAGTAGCATTTTCCGTTTTGGATAAATGTAATCTACAAGATAATATCCAACAATATGATCTTTGTCTCCTATTTTGTAGTTGCATGGAGGTGATAGGCCATTATACGAGTCATTAAGTAAATATGACTAGCATAAAACATTAATATCGTTCAGAGAACCAAGAACGCCAAAAAAATGCATGTCATATGTAAAGGTCAAATGAAGCAAGTGCTTCTAACACCATCGTAGCCTTTCTGTAATGTTCTCTATACTGCCCTTGCAAAGCCATTGGACAATTTTTCCACGTCCAGTGCAAACAATCCAAGCAACCTATCATACTTAGAAATCTACGTTAAGCTTCCATTGCTAATACTCTATAAATCTCATGAGCGGTTGGAAATCTGAGGTACTCTTCACCAAACTCACAAACGACAGTTTTGCAAAACTCTTTCATACATAAGATTGTCGTTGAGTCTCGAATTCTTATTTTGGCATCCAAGGAATCAGTAGAACTTCCGTAAGATATCATACAAAGTGCAACCGTAAACTTATGTAGGGGTGAAATTCCAAGTTCGTTGATACCATTTCTTCTGTGGATGAAAAATATGTTGGTTGTGGATACTTTGTTAAGTACTTGATTAAATACTATCTTGGCTGTTTGTGAACAAATTAAACAATTAAAAACAATTATTTAATTTGTTTGGTTTTCCTAAACAACAAGGGTTGTTGTAAAGGGTGTCGAACTATGGGACCAAAATTATTTTATTAATAAATCCAATCAAGTTATTCCAGAGTTTTGATTGTTTAAAAATAATAGAAGATAAACAAAAAAGAGTGAGTTTTATATAATAAATGAAAGCAATTAGGGAGCAATAACATAAACTAGATTCATATGAATCAATAACCAAATGGATTAATATAGATCCAATTCATGTTTTTATCACAAACATGAGTCAACGATAATTAGGTTTCTAGAAACAAATATGTAAATAACGACAAGTATAGCCTATGCAGGAGCTAAGCTCTTAAACAACCATAGGCTATCAAGACAGATTCACTATTTTATTTCTAAGACCATACAAAATAGATCTAAATCTGATAAGCGTTAGATCAAATTCGAATATACCCGATGAAGGAGCACAGCTCTTAAACGACACAGATATGAAGGTTCAGATCTAACCTTTGGTTTAGATCTAGATCTATATATGTGAAGCCCTAATCTCTTTGGCTATGTGATTCATATTGAATCTAGTCTAAGTGTCATCACCCCCTAATTAAAGGAGATTAGCTAGACATAGCTAAAGAAGAAGGAAAAAAAGAAATAACATAAACATAAATAAAACTAACACGAAAGAGAACAAGGAGAAGAATGATTTTATTCAAGAGAAAGCTCACAGAATAAAACCTAATGTAATTCTAAGTGAACAAGATACAAGTGTATTTATAGCTGATATGACAAAGACTAATTGGCTAATTACACAATATAGACTAAAGAATTAGCCCGAATAACACATAAGCAAGTGTGAATGCAGCTGGCCTTGCAAATGAGCCAATGTGAACGCAACATGAGTCTTCAGTGAGCCAAATCTACCAGGCTGAGCTCTATTTGCAACTGTTCTTCATGATTTAAACTCTTCAAGCTTTAGCAATTTCAAACTTCACTCTTTTTAAGAAAATTCTTCATGCCTTATCCATCAAATGCTATAAACCATGCTTTTTATCAACAATTCGAAAACATAGCTATAAATACACAATGTCAATTATTTTTAAAAAGAAAACAAGATAAATAAGTGGAAAAAATATGCACATTTACGTGTATATCAAATACCCCTACACTTATCTTTTTATTCGTCCTTGAATAAACTAAACTAAGATATGTCATACTTTCGTAGGAAACATGATTGCATTTAGCATATGCAACAAGTCGTTAAACCCCTAGGTGTCCCTAGTAGGACGAGTGTTGTCTCGTGAGGTTTTTCAGCGGATACCATCCACAAAAAGCGTCTTATGTATGCAGATTAATCAAACAATATATTTAAGGTCTTTCACATCCCAAGGACTATTCCTAACTTAAATAATAACGATTTAGCCCCAAATTGTCCATCCCATTATTGGTGAAAAAAAGAATAAAAAATTTCAAACTGAATCATAATTCCTTGATAACACTGTAATTGTCTTGAAGGTTAAGAGCGTGGTGCCAACCAAAGTTCTACACATCGACAATGTGCACCCAATCATTTATTCTATTTTTTTGGAATAATTTTGTACCAGTGTAACTGTAATGTATTGGATGTGAGTTATGCATAGATGAAGGATAATTTTGTAAGTTCTAAAAATATTATTGATAAGAGGGCAAGTGTATTGGTTGAACTTCAAGCTACAAAATGTAAAGTATACTAAGGCACATATGGACGTTTTGTTTCCTTTCATCTCCTCTACTACAATCCTTGCTTCTAAGTACGGTATGATGGGTGTGGATGGAATGGAAATGCTTTATAGTCAAGAATAATGAATGGCTATTTTATTTCCAGAGTTTTTCTCTTTATTGCTTTTTTTTTCTTTTTGCATGATGAATGATGGGTGGAGATGGAATAGAATGACACCATGTATTATTTCATTTGATTCCTCCTCTACTAAGCTACTCATAACCAACACTTCATGAAAGGAAAGTTTTGTGCCCTAGTTACTTTACTTCTATAACCCTAATTCAACACACAAGTCTAGATTGATGTTATATAAAAAGCTAAAAAGAAAGATAAGCAAAGTTTCGTAAAATAGATGTAAAAACCCGTAACTTCCCCGTAAAGGAAAGAGCAGATAGTTCGAGAACAAACCACAACAGAACACATACAGAAGAACATTTCATTGTATATTACAACAATACACCAGATTACAAGAATATACAGAGTATAAACAAATAAATATTACATAGAAATATCAGAGATTTAGATTACATTTAAATACATAGCAGCGGAAAATAATACAATACACAACTAGAAGAGATATGCGGATACAAAGCTTTCCGGATATCGTTCCAGCTGTAAACCAGGATCCTGTGAATATAAATCTGCAAAACCAAAACTACTAGCTGCCCGTGTCAAAATAAGGGCACCCAGAGTTTAGGTTAAAACAATAAACTCCAGGTCAGTCATGTGACTGGTGTGAGAACTAAAACAGTTATTAATCTTTATTTTTAAAGTTAGGTAAATCAAGGGACCACGCCGTATAACACGGAACGGGTTTCCTCCCAAGAATACCAGTGCATAAAACAAACAGCGCAATGCTAAATAAAGAAAAATGAAGCTGTTATAAGACCCAGGTCCCATCACACAATGCAACGCAGCCGAGGATAGGGTTTTCCCTTATAATAGCCAAACATGCTTAGTACGTTTAAAAAAATCATTTGATACTACTATAAGTGTATGGTGTCAAAACAATTTCAATCATAAATATCAATCATAGACGGCATGGGTACCATATATCATGTCGCCATACTAGTTCTACAATTAAAACCGCAATACACATATTGGAAATTGGGTTATCATTTATGGTATGAACCGAGGCTAGGGGCAAGATCCTCTACCGATTCGAGACTGTCTAGTCCGAGCCTCAGGAACAGCCGCAACTGCCCCATGGATCGTCAGGGCCGGTCCACCGATGTGGATTATTATGCCTGAACACTGCGTTTCCCCGCCCTTTGGGGCGCAAATCTGGCCCGTCAGCCGACCAGAAGCATCGGCCGAAACCGATATCACGAGGCGCCTCGCTTTTCAGCAAGTAATAATAAGTAACATCCACATGAGTCAAACTCGTCAGCCAGTTCAAGCACTGACGCCACTCCTAACTAGAAAGAAACGCATGTCCTCCCTGAGGTCCGTCTCCCGTTTTTAGTTCATACCGGGTGTGATACTCGCGAATCAACGTTACACAAAGCTACGCCACACAAGGCCGTGCTTTGATCATCAACCACAAGACTTTGCTTTTCAACAAAAGCCTTGATCCATGCAACTCAGCATGCCACATTGTCAGTCCATACTGTACCACTGATTTCTGCCAATATATAACCTCTAGGCTCATACGTCTCAGAGAAGGGTGTATAGCAAGAGAATAAATTCTCTGCCACCAAACAGATATGTATTTAGCAGAGATCACCAATACAGTATAAAGGAATACAACGTCAGACACACTATCCATTTACAAGTCCGTTCTGGGTCTGAACGAAACCGGAGGCACTTTCCTCGCATATCCATCCATCTCCAAGTACGTCTGGACGATCACCAACTGTTTCCATCTTCTTGGGTGTACAGCCCAATCAAGATCATCAGTAATCACCCAAACGACGTGAAGACTTCCGGTCTTCGACCATCGTCTTCATCTTCGACTTATCGTCGTATCAGTTATTCAGAATGGGATAAACCCGGTCTTCCCGAATAACTCGCGTATATTTTAAATAAGTGTTACACAAACACAACATACGCCTCATTCCAATTCATCAGTCACTAACCGTAAATTAATCAAGAGAATAATTCCCCAAATATTAACCCCGAAGGCCTAAACCAACATCAGATCAATATCCATAAAACCATTCTGTTTGGCTAACCGACAGTTAGTTTCTAAATTTCACGTTCATAGGGAAAGGTTCCCATTAATTTTATCCAAGATAAATTCCTTGAATTTATTCTCAAATCTTCTTTTGAATTTCGATTCAACTAGTCGGGGTTAACGAAACTTACCGAGGTAATCATTTGTTTTAATTTCCCAATCCCAACCTATTTATCCCATGAAGTAAAACTGGTAATACTTCATATCTAACACCACGGTGTTATCGGTAAATTCAATTACCATTTCACGTTTAAATCTAATTAAAGATTTAACCATCGCCTGGAGCAAAACTGGTGATACTCCATTCTCGACTATTTCAATCTAATTAAAGATTCATTAAAACTCCACTTAGTTTTAATCTGCGACTGGGTTAAAGAATCAGTGTCATTTAAAACACGGTTCACGATAAACCCAAAATCACATCACATTAATTATCGGGTTAAAGAATGAGTGTTATTTAAAACACTGTCCACGATAAACCCAAAAATCATTCCATTAATTATCGGGTTAAAGAATAAGTGTTATTTAAAACACTGTTCACGATAAACCCAAAAATCAATATCAATTCAATTCCAATTAAATATCATTTAATTGGTACACTTCATTAAATCTAAATAAAAAGATTTAATCTTTTCTCAACTGGGTTCAAGAACAGTGTTAGTGAAGACACCATTCACGACAAACCCAAATCACATTTGATATTCAATATAAGGCTCTGAATAGAAAATATATCGGCTTATATTCAATATCAAATTCTACGATCAACAAATGTCGTATTGGAAATAACGATATAAATATATATCTTTCAAATTCCCATAACAACATCTGTATAATCACGAATTCCAACATCGAAATATTCCGAAGACAATTTCGATTCAAATCCATCCCAATGCAATCATTGGAAATTCTGGTTATTTTCAAAACCCTTTCAAGTTCAATTTATTTATTTTAAAATAAATAGAATTATAATTCTAGTTCAAAATTAGTTTATTTCGATAAAAATCTATTTTTATCTTTTCAAATATGGAGTTTTTCATCCCAATTCTTTCTAAATCATTTCTTATGATTTTACACAAATTATTACTATTTTTAATAATTTTATCAAGGCCCGTACAGTCGATTTCCATCAATGGCCATCGAACTGCACTTACAGCGACCTTTTTCAAATTTGATTTGGACATAATTCCAAATCCAACCGTTAGATTTCAAATTTCTAATATTCGTTAGAAAGCTCTTTTCGATACGAACCCAACGGTTCCGGTTTTAGGAGAATCCGACGGTCGGATCTCCCGTAATGTTCGTTTGAAATAAATGGTCGAAATTCGCGAACTACCGCGGCGCGGCGCGTCCTATTCAGGCCATTATATTATATATATAATATATATAATATATATATCGTCGATTTCTATTTAAAACGAATTTTATAAATAGTTTTAAATTCGTTTCAAAAGCAATTTCAACTTCCATTTCAATTCAAATCAAAATTGAATTCTTCTTTATAAATTCGTTTTAAAATTCATTTCTATTCAATACAAATTTTAATTCAATTTGAATTCATTTCAATTTGCTTTCAATTCAATTTGAATTCATTTTCAATTCAATTCATTTCGAAATCGTTTTATATTCAATTCAATTCATTTCAAAATCGTTTTCAATTCAATTCGAATTCGTTTTCAATTCAATTCATTTCGAAATCGTTTTCAATTCAATTCGAATTCGTTTTCAATTCAATTCATTTCAAAATCGTTTTCAATTCAATTCGAATTCGTTTTCAATTCAATTCATTTCGAAATCGTTTTCAATTCAGTTCATTTCAAAATCGTTTTCAATTCAATTCATTTCAAAATCGTTTTCAATTCAATTCATTTCGAAATCGTTTTCAATTCGAATTCGTTTTCAATTCAATTCATTTCAAAATCGTTTTCAATTCAATTCGAATTCGTTTTCAATTCAATTCATTTCGAAATCGTTTTCAATTCAATTCGAATTCGTTTTCAATTCAATTCATTTCGAAATCGTTTTCAATTCAATTCAATTCGAATTCGTTTTCAATTCAATTCAATTCAAAATCGTTTTCAATTCAATTCAAATTCGTTTTCAATTCAATTCATTTCGAAATCGTTTTCAATTCAATTCATTTCAAAATCGTTTTCAATTCAATTCATTTCAAAATCGTTTTCAATTCAATTCATTTCGAAATCGTTTTCAATTCAATTCGAATTCGTTTTCAATTCAATTCATTTCAAAATCGTTTTCAATTCAATTCGAATTCGTTTTCAATTCAATTCATTTCGAAATCGTTTTCAATTCAATTCATTTCGAAATGAATAAAATCGATATAAATATCGTTCACGTCAAAATGGCGTCAATCTAATCAACACGGCTTCATAAATTTCTATTTTCAAATATTCTATTTCGAATATTTCTTTTTTCAAAATAGTTGTTATCAAAATATTTCGTTCAACACATGACCAATCTCAATGGATGAGTACTGTCAACACATGAACCTTTATTTTATATTGATAAAGATGTAAATTTTATTACTAAAATATTTCGTTCAACACATGACCAATCTCAATGGATGAGTACTGTCAACACATGAACCTTTATTTTATAATTTTCATTATTTTTCAAATTGGAATGAGGCCCAATCAATTACCATATAAAATTAATTATATGGATTTCCATACAACACATGTATATAACAGCATTGAAAAATAATCAACCATCAACCAAAGTGCACTACACTGTATAAGCATCAAATATAGATATTCAACGCTTATAACAGCCTGTCAATCAATCGATCGGCATATTTAATCAATCAGGATGAGTGAACTTCATATTTCATCCCAACACCCGTGTGGGGTTTCAAACAATCAAACACAGATTTTATTTGTGCAGTCGGGCGATGTGTAAAATTTATCGTCCCAATCAATGTCCTTCAAATAGGTGTACATAAACAAACCGTCTGGTTTATAAATGAATATTTTATTTTATTCACTTCACTATATTCATATTCACGTTAAAAATTATATTTTTAACGATAAAACATTTTATTCAACCTATGAATATTCTATTCGGTTCATTTATTCAATAAAATGATATTTTTATTTTTCTAACATATTTTAGAAAATTTCGGCGGCATAACGGCACGATACTAGAAACGGGACGAGGCCTAGCCTTATCCCCGGTCTAGTGAAGGCCCACGCCATTCACACATCAATCAAAATCACCAAACAACCAAATTCAAATCAAATCATATAACTAATCTATGCAACCAAACAAACAAGTCCATGGTCTGTGGACGATTGTGTCGGGTGCTACTAAGCACCGTCTGCATCCTAGTATATATATATGACTAGAAAAGAAATTGAAGAGTGAGAAATTCTCACCAATAGCTATCCAACTTCACGGCACTTCTTATGTAGGACATCTTCACCGTGCTTTCACTTGGTCCCCTCGCACTCTGTTTCACACGGTATGCGTTAAAAATCACATTTTTATTTCAACGCTATATATATAAAAGATTATATTTTTAACACGCTTTTAAAATAGACAAAGATTATATTTTTACAACGCTATAAAATATATAGTTTCCGCCCTTTTAAATATAAAGTTCACTCCTTTTAAAATATAAAGGTTTCACCTTTTAACTTCTAAAGTTCTCGCCTTTTAATTCTAAAGTTTTCACCTTTTTAATTATAAAGTTTTCACCTTTTAAAATATAAAGTTTCCACCTTTTAAAATATAAAGTTTCCACTTTTTAATTATAAAGTTTTCACCTTTTAAAATATAAAGGTTTCGCCTTTTAACTTCTAAAGTTCTCGCCTTTCAAACAATCAAAACCATACCTTTTCATATATAAAAATCGCATTTTTACTTTTCTTTTCAATATATAAAAATCGAATTTTTACTATGCTTTTCAATATATAAAAATTGAATCTTTTCAGTTTTAAAAAACTAATCTAATGCTAAGTTTCATCTTCTCAAAAACATTGTATATTTTCAAAAAGAATGCTCCTTTGTTATTCAAAAACAATATATGTTTATTTTCCAAAAACAACTCTATTTCTTTTAAAACAATGCTATTTTAAACAAATTCCAGATTTTTTTCCCAATGCTCTTTCTATAAATTTCTGATTTAAAACAATGTAATTTAAATATATAAAAAGAATAGAAATTGCTCACTGTATATCGTTGAACTGTCTTCACGAGCTAGGGTTCGATTTTTCGGCTAATCCGCGTAGCTAGGCGACGATCAGAGAGTACCACAGCGGAGAGCATCGAGAGGGCTTTCCGGCGAGGTAGGTCACGTCGAGCTCGGACCCTGGTGGTGGCGAATTCAGGCACGACGGCGGCGGACTTCCCAGGCGTAGAACTCGAGATAGGCGGAGAGGTAGGTGGTGCAGCAGGTGTTGATTGGAAGAGGGAGGAGAGGCCTTTGATAATCAGGTGGTGGCGCACGTCAGAGATGAACGAAGGCGCCGGAAAAAGCTTGGGAAGGGGCAAATGGTTTTCCGTCGTGAACGAGAGGATTGGGGCGAGTTTGACTTGGTCAAAAGAAGTGAGAGAGAAAGGAGTGGATTGGCCCATTATATTTTATTTTTAAATTATTTTAAATTCAAAAATATCTTCTTCTCTCCACGAACTCCACTCCCAACCCAACGACTGTCGCCCCTAGCTAATTACCCCCATTCCGAACACAATGGGATATGTTTCGTAAGATGATTTGATTATTACAATCAGTTTTCGTTTGAATTTACATTTAAATCATTATACTGAATTTTAAACGTACATTTCAAATTACCGGGGTCAAGTACGGACTCGAAAAATTCCACAAAAATATTTTCTAACTTCGTATTGACGATACGGTCCTAACAAAACTAGTTTCGTCAAATTCTGAGACCGTTGGAAAAATGGCCATTTTTCAGTCGATTAAAATCAACTGAAACTGGTCAAACGCGTTCTCCTTTGCCACGCTCACATATTGATTTAGAAAATTATGAAATTTGAAACCTAGCAATAATTTGACACTGCGGACCCAACAAAACTGGTTTTGTCCAGATCCGAGGTCATTTGCAAAATGTCCATTTTTAAGGGCCTGAATTCCATAGCGACTATTCAGAATTTTCAACTGGACATATCTTTTGATTCCCGCTATGAAATCTTGTTTTTTCGGATTCGTTGGAAAGATAACATCAATTAGATCCTATGATTTTTGGTTTCACTAAAATCCGGATTGTTTTGCACCCGGTACATTCAATTGAAGTTTGAAATCGAATTATCGAACTACCGCGCCATTTTCAATTCTATTTATAATTATATATAATTATTTATATTCTAACGACGACGTATATAATATATACGTTCTAATTCCATTCAAAATAAATTTCTCGTCGATATTATTTAAAATAATTCACTTTAAATAATCAAAATTCGCTAAAATTGCCAAATTAAAAATTTTAAACTGGCCCAGATTTTCGGGTTATTACAATCTCCCCCACTTAAAACTTTTCGTCCCCGAAAAGGAACAAAGTCGAAAGTGGTTTGATCAATCAACTCTACGCTCGGTCTGGCTTCCATTCTCTAACTTTTCAGTTTCTGAGAATTTTCAAATTTTCAAAAATTTGGCTAACTCCCTAAATTTTCGAAAAATTTCGCCATAACCTCCCCTGCACCGGGAGCATCGGGGAATTTCAAATAGCTTCCCCGGTCCTTCTAATCTCAAAAAGAAAAAGAAAAAGCCAAGCAGCTAGCCAATAGGCTCATAAAATCATCATCACCCAAACAAAACAGTAAATTATGTAGTAAACATGTACCTATTTGTCGGGCAAACAAATTTTATTCTCTGCTCTAGCCTCCTTGCTATGACCTGTTCAATGTAAGTATATGCAAGCAAATGCGACCAATTTTCAATATAATTCAATATTTGATGCTATTAGGCATAATGGTTCAAAATTAGCAAACAAATAAACAAACAACACAAACATCAATCAATTAGTGAATTAGAGTTTTAAATTCATAAATTTGATACATATACAGAAAATCATGTTTTTGATGTCAATTCACAACAATGTATTCTAACTATATAAGTTTTGGTTCTCACACCAGTCTAATGGAAATATATAGAAAATCACACCTTCGAGACACGAAACTAATTACTAATGATGATGCGTCAATCATCAGAATCAGGTCCGGGCGACTAGAGTGTGATTCTATATCTATCCAATATATTAAAACTTCAAATACACGTTTGCAAGGCGTATATGCAAAATCTTTATATACTGGACTGTCCTAATCAATATGAAATAAATAATCAAATACGAATAGTTGATTTAGATTTTCAAAACAAAAATTGTTTTCATTTTTTAAAAATATACTCTTCACACTCGTTCTAGGATACTACTGATCCTATCTCTAACGAGTCATACCCATTGGATTTTACTAATCCAATATCTGATGAATCCTTTCGTATGGTTCTAATGTGCCTTGTTCTCTGCTTTGTAAACCAAAGCTCTAATACCAAATGTAAAAACCCGTAACTTCCCCGTAAAGGAAAGAGCAGATAGTTCGAGAACAAACCACAACAGAACACATACAGAAGAACATTTCATTGTATATTACAACAATGCACCAGATTACAAGAATATACAGAGTATAAACAAATAAATATTACACAGAAATATCAGAGATTTAGATTACATTTAAATACATAGCAGCGGAAAATAATACAATACACAACTAGAAGAGATATGCGGATACAAAGCTTTCCGGATATCGTTCCAGCTGTAAACCAGGATCCTGTGAATATAAATCTGCAAAACCAAAACTACTAGCTGCCCGTGTCAAAATAAGGGCACCCAGAGTTTAGGTTAAAACAATAAACTCCAGGTCAGTCATGTGACTGGTGTGAGAACTAAAACAGTTATTAATCTTTATTTTTAAAGTTAGGTAAATCAAGGGACCACGCCGTATAACACGGAACGGGTTTCCTCCCAAGAATACCAGTGCATAAAACAAACAGCGCAATGCTAAATAAAGAAAAATGAAGCTGTTATAAGACCCAGGTCCCATCACACAATGCAACGCAGCCGAGGATAGGGTTTTCCCTTATAATAGCCAAACATGCTTAGTACGTTTAAAACAAATCATTTGATACTACTATAAGTGTATGGTGTCAAAACAATTTCAATCATAAATATCAATCATAGACGGCATGGGTACCATATATCATGTCGCCATACTAGTTCTACAATTAAAACCGCAATACACGTATTGGAAATTGGGTTATCATTTATGGTATGAACCGAGGCTAGGGGCAAGATCCTCTACCGATTCGAGACTGTCTAGTCCGAGCCTCAGGAACAGCCGCAACTGCCCCATGGATCGTCAGGGCCGGTCCACCTATGTGGATTATTATGCCTGAACACTGCGTTTCCCCGCCCTTTGGGGCGTAAATCTGGCCCGTCAGCCGACCAGAAGCATCGGCCGAAACCGATATCACGAGGCGCCTCGCTTTTCAGCAAGTAATAATAAGTAACATCCACATGAGTCAAACTCGTCAGCCAGTTCAAGCACTGACGCCACTCCTAACTAGAAAGAAACGCATGTCCTCCCTGAGGTTCGTCTCCCGTTTTTAGTTCATACCGGGTGTGATACTCGCGAATCAACGTTACACAAAGCTACGCCACACAAGGCCGTGCTTTGATCATCAACCACAAGACTTTGCTTTTCAACAAAAGCCTTGATCCATGCAACTCAGCATGCCACATTGTCAGTCCATACTGTACCACTGATTTCTGCCAATATATAACCTCTAGGCTCGTACGTCTCAGAGAAGGGTGTATAGCAAGAGAATAAATTCTCTGCCACCAAACAGATATATATTTAGCAGATATCACCAATACAGTATAAAGGAATACAACGTCAGACACATTATCCATTTACAAGTCCGTTCTGGGTCTGAACGAAACCGGAGGCACTTTCCTCGCATATCCATCCATCTCCAAGTACGTCTGGACGATCACCAACTGTTTCCATCTTCTTGGGTGTACAGCCCAATCAAGATCATCAGTAATCACCCAAACGACGTGAAGACTTCCGGTCTTCGACCATCGTCTTCATCTTCGACTTATCGTCGTATCAGTTATTCAGAATGGGATAAACCCGGTCTTCCCGAATAACTCGCGTATATTTTAAATAAGTGTTACACAAACACAACATATGCCTCATTCCAATTCATCAGTCACTAACCGTAAATTAATCAAGAGAATAATTCCCCAAATATTAACCCCGAAGGCCTAAACCAACATCAGATCAATATCCAGAAAACCATTCTGCTTGGCTAACCGACAGTTAGTTTCTAAATTTCACGTTCATAGGGAAAGGTTCCCATTAATTTTATCCAAGATAAATTCCTTGAATTTATTCTCAAATCTTCTTTTGAATTTCGATTCAACTAGTCGGGGTTAACGAAACTTACCGAGGTAATCATTTGTTTTAATTTCCCAATCCCAACCTATTTATCCCATGAAGTAAAACTGGTAATACTTCATATCTAACACCACGGTGTTATCGGTAAATTCAATTACCATTTCACATTTAAATCTAATTAAAGATTTAACTATCGCCTGGAGCAAAACTGGTGATACTCCATTCTCGACTATTTCAATCTAGTTAAAGATTCATTAAAACTCCACTTAGTTTTAATCTGCGACTGGGTTAAAGAATCAGGTCATTTAAAACACGGTTCACGATAAACCCAAAATCACATCACATTAATTATCGGGTTAAAGAACGAGTGTTATTTAAAACACTGTCCACGATAAACCCAAAAATCATTCCATTAATTATCGGGTTAAAGAACAAGTGTTATTTAAAACACTGTTCACGATAAACCCAAAAATCAATATCAATTCAATTCCAATTAAATATCATTTAATTGGTACACTTCATTAAATCTAAATAAAAAGATTTAATCTTTTCTCAACTGGGTTCAAGAACAGTGTTAGTGAAGACACCATTCACGACAAACCCAAATCACATTTGATATTCAATATAAGGTTCTGAATAGAAAATATATCGGCTTATATTCAATATCAAATTCTACGATCAACAAATGTCGTATTGGAAATAACGATATAAATATATATCTTTCAAATTCCCATAACAACATCTGTATAATCACGAATTCCAACATCGAAATATTCCGAAGACAATTTCGATTCAAATCAATCCCAATGCAATCATTGGAAATTCTGGTTATTTTCAAAACCCTTTCAAGTTCAATTTATTTATTTTAAAATAAATAGAATTATAATTCTAGTTCAAAATTAGTTTATTTCGATAAAAATCTATTTCTATCTTTTCAAATATGTAGTTTTTCATCCCAATTCTTTCTAAATCATTTCTTATGATTTTACACAAATTATTACTATTTTTAATAATTTTATCAAGGCCCGTACAGTCGATTTCCATCAATGGCCATCGAACTGCACTTACAGCGACCTTTTTCAAATTTGATTTGGACATAATTCCAAATCCAACCGTTAGATTTCAAATTTCTAATATTCTTAGAAAGCTCTTTTCGATACGAACCCAACGGTTCCGGTTTTAGGAGAATCCGACGGTCGGATCTCCCGTAATGTCCGTTTGAAATAAATGGTCGAAATTCGCGAACTACCGCGGCGCGTTCTATTCAGGCCATTATATTATATATATAATATATATAATATATATATCGTCGATTTCTATTTAAAACGAATTTTATAAATAGTTTTAAATTCGTTTCAAAAGCAATTTCAACTTCCATTTCAATTCAAATCAAAATTGAATTCTTCTTTATAAATTCGTTTTAAAATTCATTTCTATTCAATTCAAATTTTAATTCAATTTGAATTCATTTCAATTTGCTTTCAATTCAATTTGAATTCGTTTTCAATTCAATTCATTTCGAAATCGTTTTATATTCAATTCATTTCAAAATCGTTTTCAATTCAATTCATTTCAAAATCGTTTTCAATTCAATTCGAATTCGTTTTCAATTCAATTCATTTCGAAATCGTTTTCAATTCAATTCGAATTCGTTTTCAATTCAATTCATTTCAAAATCGTTTTCAATTCAATTCATTTCAAAATCGTTTTCAATTCAATTCATTTCGAAATCGTTTTCAATTCAATTCATTTCGAAATCGTTTTCAATTCAATTCATTTCAAAATCGTTTTCAATTCAATTCATTTCGAAATCGTTTTCAATTCAATTCGAATTCGTTTTCAATTCAATTCATTTCAAAATCGTTTTCAATTCAATTCGAATTCGTTTTCAATTCAATTCATTTCGAAATCGTTTTCAATTCAATTCGAATTCGTTTTCAATTCAATTCATTTCGAAATCGTTTTCAATTTAATTCGAATTCGTTTTCAATTCAATTCATTTCCAATTGTTTTCAATTCAATTCGAATTCGTTTTCAATTCAATTCATTTCGATATCGTTTTCAATTCAATTCATTTCAAAATCGTTTTCAATTCAATTCATTTCAAAATCGTTTTCAATTCAATTCATTTCGAAATCGTTTTCAATTCAATTCGAATTCGTTTTCAATTCAATTCATTTCAAAATCGTTTTCAATTCAATTCGAATTCGTTTTCAATTCAATTCATTTCGAAATCGTTTTCAATTCAATTCATTTCGAAATGAATAAAATCGATATAAATATCGTTCACGTCAAAATGGCATCAATCTAATCAACACGGCTTCATAAATTTCTATTTTCAAATATTCTATTTCGAATATTTCTTTTTTCAAAATAGTTGTTATCAAAATATTTCGTTCAACACATGACCAATCTCAATGGATGAGTACTGTCAACACATGAACCTTTATTTTATATTGATAAAGATGTAAATTTTATTACTAAAATATTTCGTTCAACACATGACCAATCTCAATGGATGAGTACTGTCAACACATGAACCTTTATTTTATAATTTTCATTATTTTTCAAATTGGAATGAGGCCCAATCAATTACCATATAAAATTAATTATATGGATTTCCATACAACACATGTATATAACAGCATTGAAAAATAATCAACCATCAACCAAAGTGCACTACACTGTATAAGCATCAAATATAGATATTCAACGCTTATAACAGCCTGTCAATCAATCGATCGACATATTTAATCAATCAGGATGAGTGAACTTCAAATTTCATCCCAACACCCGTGTGGGGTTTCAAACAATCAAACACAGATTTTATTTGTGCAGTTGGGCGATGTGTAAAATTTATCGTCCCAATCAATGTCCTTCAAATAGGTGTACATAAACAAACCGTCTGGTTTATAAATGAATATTTTATTTTATTCACTTCACTATATTCATATTCACGTTAAAAATTATATTTTTAACGATAAAACATTTTATTCAACCTATGAATATTCTATTCGGTTCATTTATTCAATAAAATGATATTTTTATTTTTCTAACATATTTTAGAAAATTTCGGCGGCATAACGGCAC